>WAAF01014728.1:26334-43084 GCA_013400475.1 Tricholaema leucomelas | reverse complement strand
ATGGTCTGGTTGATTGTCTAGGTCTGGGTGCTAGGTTGGACTGTCTGATCTTGGAGGTCTCTTCCAACCTGGTTGATTCTGCAATTCTATGATTCTTCTCCCATTCAAACCCAGGGAGTGAGAGGGAGAAGAGAGGAATTTGGGGTATTCCAGGACATACACTGATCCTCAAGTGTGGTAGATGATACTGAGATAAATGCACATAAAGCTTGCAACTGAATTTAACAGTTTCAAATAAAAGGTGGGAGGGGGGGGTGGAGAAAAAGAGAGGAAAGACAAAGCAAATTTCAGACCTCACTGTTCTTTGCAATCTCCCAACACGCAGCACTATGAACTTTCCATTTGATTTCTGTTTTTTCTTCCTTCTGCAGCCAATATTGTGATAAACACTTTGGGGATATTCCTCATTAATGGAATTGATTAGGCAGCAATTTCCAGAAGGCAATTTCACAGGGAACAACTCAGCATTGTTGGGAGGGGGTGGAAATCAAGCAGGTGAACTACTTGGGATTTTACAGCTCTGGGCAGTTTGCTTGGTTGGTTTTTATCTATCTTATTGTGACTTCACCATGGTGTTTCCTATGAATCACAGACTAAATACTGACTGTGCAGCCCTTTACACACAGAACTTCTGTGGCAGGGAAGAGCCAAGTGCCTACCTCCCACTTAATTTATTTATAACTAATGAGAACACGAGGCATCCCTACTAATTAATACCTATTAAAAAGCATGTTAAATGGCATCATAATCCTCTGATGAGAGCAGGAAGCTGGTTTGTCGACATGGCACTTAAAACAGATACTAATAAGATGCTTCTTATTTGCAGGTAATTAATTTCTGAGAAGAGAAGGAAAGTCTCTTATAACCTGAAGTGATTTACTATTCTTTACTGAGGATAGGCTGAGGAAGCTGGGGTTGTCCAGCCTAGAGAAGAGAAGACTCCAGGAACACCTAATAGCTCTTTTCCAATACCTGAAGGGATCCTACAGGAAGGCTGGAGAGGGACTTTCCATAAGGGTGTCAAGCAACAGGACAAGGAGGAATGGTTATCTTGACTGACAAACAAGCAGGAGTGTGCAAGGTCAAGTTGGTTGAAGCTTAAGGTCAGACTGGACAGGGTTCTTGAATCACAGAACTGCTTCAGCCCTGTAAAACCACTGAGTCCAGCTGACATCTAGCTCTGCCAAACCTACTGCTAATCCATGTCCTTCAGCATCACACCTCTGCATCTTTTGAGCACCTTCAGGGATGATGAATCAATGACCTCCCTGGGATGTCTGTTCCAGCGTTTGAGAACCCTTTCAGTGAAGAAGTTTCTTCTAATAGCCAGCCTGGTGCAACCTGAGGCCATTTCCTCTCATCCTATCACTTGTTACTAGAGAGCAGCCTGACCTAGTGGAAGATGTCTCTGCTCACTGCAGGGAATATGGGCTAGATGACATTTAAATGTCCCTTCCCACCCAAAACATTCTGTCACTCCACGAATTCTAACGGATTTTTTTTTCCTCTGCCTTTTCTTTTCCCTTTCAATCTTGAAGGTGATAGGTGAAGAAGAGATAAGTAGTTAAAAGCAGATTCATGCTGTGCAGTTGTTAGCTGGGTGTTATCTTGCCAGCAGTGCCTGAGAGACCTACCAACAAACAGGAGCAGAGGTAAAAGGTCTGCAGTGGTCAGCTGGACCCTCAGCAATTCATACAGTTACTGGAGGACCTGGAGGAGCTGTGCCAACCGTGCTCACTTGGGGTCAATAGAGATGCAGAATCTCTCATATACCTATGTATACATAGTAAAAATGACTCAAGTGAGAAGGGAGAAGGTGAGAAGAGAGTGTGAGAGGTATTTGTAATATAGCCCGGCAGGTGAAGCCTTCTGGAAACTCAGAGGGATCTGAATCTGGAATAAAAATAGAAGATGGGAGATCCTCAGCTCACATTTCATGGGGGAAATCAATCAAAGAGATGGAGCAGCAGCAGGGATGGTGCAGTCCGAGGCAGGGGGTGAGTACTGCAAGAACACAGAGCTCTGGTTTCAGCAGAGGCAGCTCAGGTTTCATTGCTGTCCCAGAGCTTTCTACTGGGAATGTTTAGCCGAGTGTGAAGGCTTTGGAAAGTCCCAGCTGTATTTCCATCATGTCTTTTCTTTGACCTCAGCTCCTGGTGCACAAAGCTGTCTCATGAGCAGCCTGTGTGGCAACGAGAGTAAATATATCTGGGCTTGAAGGTAGCTTTTAAATATAATCAAATGTAAAAGAAAATTAAGTGTATGGAGTGGTGTAAACATGGTCTTTGTGCCTTTTAGAGTGAGCAATCAGGGAAAGACATATGGCTAAGCACTGTCCCATGAGGGGTATCATCCATGCTTTAAGATATGCCTTAAAATAGTAGATCTATCCATTAAAATGATAATGCAGAAGAATATATGAAGCATTCCAATGTCCTGCAATTCCCATGCATGCAAAGGATAGCCTGATGAGCCACAAAAATGATACAGGAAGTTGAACACCTTCCTTAGGAGGAGAAACTGAGAGAGCTTGTTGGCTTGGAGAGAAGGTGACTAAGGGGTGACCTCATTCATGTTTATAAATACACAAGGGGTGAGTGCCAGGAGGATGGAGCCAGCGTCTTCTTGGTGATGGCCAGCAACAGATCAAGGGGCAATGGCTGGAAGTTGAGGCATAGGAGGTTCCATGTGAACCTGAGGAAGAATTTTTTTCACTGTGAGGGTGACAGAGCACTGGAACAGGCTGCCCAGGGAGGTTGTGGAGTCTCCTTCTCTGGAGATATTCAAGAACCACCTGGATGTGTTCCAGTGTGATGTGCTCTAGATGATCCTGCTGTGGCAGGAGGGTTGGACCAGATGATCTTTCGAGGTCCCTTCCAGCCCCTGACATTCTATGATTCTATGATAGGACTGTGCATGATAGGGCTCTCCCCAGGAGCCACGCTCTACCCAGGTCTACTGTTCTCCTCTAACTGGCACTGCTGTGGCTTTTGGCAGAGGTGAATCATCAGGAAGACTGTAAGTAGAAGTTGGATGAAACTGGGCAAGAGAAGAAAAGCCTGTGCCAGCAGAAGGTATGCAGTCCTCATGAGAACCATGCTCTGGCTGTGTTGACACACATGCTTTCCATGCACAGAGCATCTTGCAAGCACTCTAACAAGTCAAGGCAACATATAGTCAGCATATAGCTGAAGCTTCCAAATACCAGATGTCACATTACATCACCTCGTAGTGAGTAATGTTCTCTCATGTTATGCAATGGTAGCAGCAGCAGCAGTCTGTTCTTTCTAAAGTTGCCAAGATGAGAGCTCTGAATTTTTTAGAGGTTTGTGTTTTTGTTTTGGTTTTAGAGTTGTTATTTTTGCAATGGGATTGGGCTCCCTTTTTGTTTACCTACCACATTGTAAAGCTACTTCCACTGAAGAGAGGATGTAAGTGCTTCCAGACTGGGGGAGTGAGAAGCAAGGCAAGGTTTGATTGGGTACTAAGCAAGGCAATGATAAGCAATGATTTTGCTTAGTCTGGAGAAGAGGAGGCTCAGGGCAGACCTTATTGCTGTCTACAACTACCTGAGGGGTGGTTGTAGCCAGGAGGAGGTTGCTCTCTTCTCTCAGGCAGCCAGCACCAGAACAAGAGGACACAGCCTCAAGCTACACCAGGGAAATTTAGGCTTGAGGTGAGGACAAAGTTCTTCCCTGAGAGAGTCATTGGCTACTGGAATGGGCTGCCCAGGGAGGTGGTGGAGTCGCCGTCCCTGGAGCTGTTCAAGGCAGGATTGGACGTGGCACTTGGTGCCATGGTCTAGCCTTGAGCTCTGTGATAAAGGGTTGGACTTGATGATCTGTGAGGTCTCTTCCAACCTTGGTGATACTGTGAGACTGTGATACTGTGATGATCTTGGGAAGTGGCTGATAGGGAGAGAAGCATCAGTGTTTTTTACTCACAGGATTACACACTCTTCCTGCTCATGGATGTGTTTGCCCTAGATTAGTTTTTCCTTCTCTGGTAATTACCAGATGAGCATAGAAAACACAGACTGGGTGAAACTGCAACTTCAGCCCTGCAAAAAAGCAACTAACTGTCTTGATGTGGCCAAGCAGCTGAAGTCACTGGGACTATGTCACAGAATCACAGAATTAACCAGATTGGAAAAGACTTCTAGGATCATCGAGACCAACCTATCACCTAACCCTCTTCATTAACTAAACCATGGCACTAAGTGCCTCATCCAGCCTCAGTTTAAACACCTCCAGGGATGGGGACTCCACCACCTCCATGGGCAGCTCATTCCAATGCCAATCTTTCCTTGTAGAATTTCTTCCTAACATCCAGCCTAGACCTGCCCTGGCACAGTTTGAGACCAAGTCCTCTTGTTCTGTCACTGGGTGCCTGGCAGAAGAGCCCAACCACACCTGGCTACAATCTCCCTTCAGGTAGTTGTAGACAGCAATGAGGTCTGTCCTGAGCCTCCTCTTCTCCAGGCTGCACACCCCCAGCTCCCTCAGCCACTCTTCGTAGGGCTGTGCTCCAGGCCCCTCACCAATCTTGCTGCCCTTCTCTGGTCCACATAGCAAGAGGGAACACTTACTTAAGGGTGCTGGGCACTGAACAAATGGTAGTTAGCTGACATTACTGGATGTGTCTTAGAGTTTGGTAATGCTTGGACTTGGTCTTCCTGATTGCTGTCTACGACTACCTGAGGGGTGGTTGTAGCCAGGAGGAGGTTGCTCTCTTCTCTCAGGCAGCCAGCACCAGAACAAGAGGACACAGCCTCAAGCTGTGCCAGGGGAAATTTAGGCTCGAGGTGAGGAGAAAGTTCTTCCCTGAGAGAGTCATTGGCTACTGGAATGGGCTGCCCAGGGAGGTGGTGGAGTCGCCGTCCCTGGAGCTGTTCAAGGCAGGATTGGACGTGGCACTTGGTGCCATGGTCTAGCCTTGAGCTCTGTGGTAACGGCTTGGACTTGATGATCTGTGAGGTCTCTTCCAACCCTGATGATACTGTGAGACTGTGATACTGTGATCTTTTCCAACCATAGTGTTTCTATGAGTGTGTGGTTAAAGGTGAGTTCATCCTCTCTACCTGTAGGCCTCTACATTGGAAATGTCTCCACTTGAGTCTTCTCCTAGTGTCCTTTCAGAGTTCACAAAGACAAATAGGCACCTCAAATTCATCTCTGACCTGACTTACATTAGCTGCCTTAGAGACAGAAAAATAAATGAGCCCTACCCAATAATGCAACAAGAATAAACTACAGGCTAGGTTTTGATGTGTGGATGGATACAAGGCACCTAGTAAGGACATATCCAAGAGGAAGGTGGCTTCACCTGTTTTACCCCAACCCTCTGAGACACTTTGATGAGCAGTTTCACACAAACCAGTTGCAACCTCAAAATCCTGCTGCACAGAAAAAGTGCCTCAGTGTCACAGTTTTGCTCCAGCTGTAGCAAAGCATCCAAGGTTTCTAGTGAGCAAAATACTGCATGGAAATGCGTGGAGCCTCTGCCTCCTCTGGGAAAGGGTTCAGGGAGCAGCTGAATCTGTCCACCTGTGGACTCCTCCAGGATGTCAGAGCACTGCAGCATTTGCTGGTGCCAGATATTTGCAAGATGTGGGTTCTGAGGGATAAATAATTCAAATTGCTTCATTTATCTGCTGAAATGCACTATTTTAAATGAAGTGATGTGTGCATATTAATGGAGGGGGAGGGGAAGGAACTCAGTTTCCTTTTGCTTTTAAGGTCAAAGATTGACTCATGTGCTAACTGCTGTTGCAGGCTCTGCCTTTTAAATGTGCTCAGAATGATGACCTTTCAATTGTAGTCTAAATACCAGGTTCAGTTATAGGATCATCTCAGTGCCCTGTGTGTGATTTATAAAGTCAGTGTCAGTGAGCAGTAAAAGGGATTTACAGCAGATTGTAGGTCAAAAAGGCTTAGGGCACACTGGAAATATTGAAAACAGAAGTAAATTTAGCATAAATGAATGTAGTAGATATTGAGTGGGTGCCAAAGCATGTATGGGATTTAAGCCATTGTTTTCTATGGTCCTGAGCCAAAGCACAATGTAGAATGGTCCCAGGTTGGTAGATTTATGAGTGAGTGGTTAAAATAAAAATAAAGTAAAACAGTAATTAAAGCTGTTAAAAAAGAAGAAAGAAATTGAATGTCATTTCTCTGATCAACATTCAAATTCATCCAACCCTACATCTCAAAGGGAAAGACAAATCTTTAGACAGGAAAGCAGCCCTAAGGAGAGGGACTTGAGGGTGCTGGTGGACGAAAAGCTCAGCAGGAGCCAGCAGTGTGCACTTGCAGCCCAGAAAGCCAACCAGAGCCTGGGCTGCAGCAGCAGAAGTGTGGCCAGCAGGGCCAGGGAGGTGATTCTCCCCCTCTACTGTGCTCTGCTGAGATCCCACCTGGAGTACTGCATCCAGTTCTGGAGCCACTATTGCAAGAAGGGTGTGGAGATGCTGGAGTGTGTCCAGAGAAGGATGTTCAGAGGGCTGCAGCACCTCTGCTGTGAGGACAGACTGAAAGAGTTGGGGGCTGTGCAGGCTGGAGAAGAGGAGGCTCCCAGATGACCTTCTTGTGGCCTTCCAGGATCTGACAGGGGCCTATAAAAAAGCTGGGGAGGAAATTTTCAGGTTCCCAGGGAGTGAGAGGACTGGGGGAGATGGAGCAAAGCTGGAGGTGGGGAGATTCAGAGTGGAGGTGAGGAGGAAGTTGTTGAGCATGAGAGTGGTGAGAGGCTGGAATGGGTTGCCCAGGGAGGTGGTTGAGGCCCCATCCCTGGAGGTGTTTAAGGCCAGGCTGGATGAGGCTCTGGCCAGCCTGATCGAGAGTAAGGTGTCCCTGGCCATGGCAGAGGGCTTGGAACTGGCTGATCCTTGTGGTCCCTTCCAACCCTGACTGATTCTATGATTCTAGGTAAATTTAAGTGTTTCAGAGAATTTCTGTAGAGTTTTTTACTTCTAGTTTTCTACTCAGAAGAATCCTCATCTCTTTACTTGGGATGCACTTAGCATTTTAACTTCAGCCTGCAAAATCAGCAGTTTATCTACTCCTTTGCAAAACACAACTTACCCCGAAGGACACACAGGGTGCAGCCCTGAAATACTTTAGTAAAGAGGAGATAGCTTAGTTGTGCTGTTCTGATAAGAAACCCAAAGCAAGCATTTGAGGTGTTCTTCATGTCACCTGATTTTCCTCCCTTGCCCCTTTTGATGAAGAAACAAAAACCACAGCCAAAAAAGATAAAACAAATTCTTCACTAATGTGGCATCTTGTGTATTTTCTGCATTCCTTGCTGTCAGCAGCAGCAGAAGAAAAGCCTCCAAGGCACAGAAACTTCAGACCTCAGAGTACCTGCAGGCATAGGAGATAACAAGCCCTCATGTCTTGCAACAACTTTCTGTCTGCCTCTTTTCTCTCTCAGTTCTGCTGTGAAACAACTTTGATTTTTCAGGTTTTGTAGCAAAAAAAGTTTCTATCATCTTCTCTTTTTGCTGCTTTGGATGGGGGCTAAGGGAAGGGTCTCATGCCAGTTTTCCACCTGCATGAACCCTTCCATTTTAAGACAGGACTGAGCTGCTGCTAGGAGAGCTTTCTCACATGTGCTATTTCAGTCTGATGTGTCCATCCTTCTTATGCTTTCCTTGGTTTTAATGTCCACCTTCCTGTCCTTCACAACACTGCCCTTCCTCTCCCTCTTTCCTGGTTTTGTTTGATGACACTCATGTCTCATGTCTTCCAGAGACACAGGGCTTTAACACTGCCTTTGCTGGTTGTTTACACCCTTCAGTAAACACAAGGAAAGCAGGCAAATAAAACTTTGAATGGCACCTAAGGACGTTTCAGCATCAGTGCAGAAAAGCTGATAACAATCCCAGAGTCACAGTGAGATCTTCGATTTTGCCTTTGCAGAGTGCAGTAGAACTGAATAGAATAGAATCAATCAGGTTGGAAGAGACCTCCAAGATCATCCAGTCCAACCTAGCACCCAGCCCTATCCAGTCAACCAGACCATGGCACCAAGAGCCTCACCCAGTCTTTTCCTGAACACCCCCAGGGACGGTGACTCCACCACCTCCCTGGGCAGCCCATTCCAATGGCAAATCACTCTCCCTGTGAAGAACTTCCTCCTAAAAGTAAGATCTATTGGTAAGGGCACTCTTACACCAAGTCAAGTCAAGTGGAGTAAGCAGAAGGAAAAACTTTTTCACTGTGAGAGTGACAGAGCCCTGTAACAGTCTGCCCAGGGAGGTTGTGGAATCTCCTTCTCTGGAGACTGTCAAAGCCTACCTGGTTGCGTTCCTGGGTGACATGCTCTAGGTGACCTGGCTCTGGTAGGGGTGTTGGCCTGGGTGGTCTTTTGAGGTCACTTCCAAGCCTTAACACTCTGTGAGTCTGTGATTTTGTGAGTATCTTATGTGCTGACATCATGGCAATATACATCTAGAAACTGTAGATTTTAATGTGTGCTTTTTAACTCTGTTTGCCCACCTCTTTCAACAACACTAAAGGAGTTTGCTTACGTTGCAGAGAAAAGAAGAATTTCAACTGTAAAGAAAGTGCTACCAGGAAGATGTGAGCCAAGTATGGTAATGTCAGCCCCCAGCTTTGCCAAGCAATTTAATAACAACCCCCCCTACCCCTCAGCTGTCAGTAGGAGGGTGGGAGTAGGTGGTAGGTGGTGCTGCTTCCCTAGCAGAAGAGGCATCCAAGCAGTGACAATGCAAACTGCTCTTTTTGTCTTCTCTCTCTCTCTCTCTCTTTTATAATAGGACTAAGAGTTGCTTTGCAGCCTTTAAATAACTCAGGGCCTAGTAAAAGTTTTGCTCAGCATGAGCAGCACAGGAAATAAATGCCTTTTAAGTGCAGCTTCTAATATGTGGTGGCATCAGCACTCCCCTCAGAGCCGTGATCAAGGAGTGAGTTGCAAATGAACATCCTACAATGGTTTGGGTTGGAAGAGACCTTTAAAGGTCATCTAGTCCAGCCCTCCTGCAGTGAAGCAAGGACATCTGCTCAGAGCCTAGTCCCTCCTTACTTGGAATGTTCACAGGGATGAGGCATCTACCACCTCTCTAGGCAATCACAGCCATTGTTTCATCATCCTCAATGTCAAACATTTCTTCCTTATAGCTCATCTAAATCATAGAATAATAGAATCAATCATAGAATCATAGAATCAGTCAGAGTTGGAAGGGACTACAAAGATCATCTAGTTCCAGCCTCCTGCTATGGACAGGGACACCTCACACTAGATCAGGCTGTCTACAGCCTCATCCAGCCTGGCCTTAAAAGCCTCCAGGGATGAGGCTTCCACCACCTCCTTTGGCAATGTGCTCCAGGGTCTCAGCACCCTCATGGTGAAGAACTTCTTCCTAATATTCAGTCTAAATCCACACATTTTTAGCTTTGTTCCATTCCCACAGTCCTATCATTACCTGACAGCCTAAAAAGTTCCTCCCCAGCTTTCTTATAGCCCCCTTAGGATACTTCAAGGTCACAATAAGGTCATCTTGGAGCCTTTTCCTCTCCAGACTGAACAGCCCCAACTTTTTCAGTTGGTCCTCATAGCAGAGGTGTCCTCTGATCATCCTCCTGGCCCTTCTCTGGACACCTTCCAGCACATCCATATCCCTCCTCTAATAGGCTCCAGAAATGGACGCAGTACTCCAGGTGGGGTCTCACCAGTGCTGAGTAGAGGGAGAGGATCACTTCCCTGGCCCTGCAGCCCACATTTCTCTTGATACAGCCCAGGATCTGTTTGGCTTTTAGTTTTCGATCATCATCCCTTGTCCTGTCACAACAGATCCTACTAAAGCATCTGTCTCCGTTTTTCTTATCAGTTACTTTAAGTACTGAAAAGCCACAGTAAGGTCTCCCTGGAACCTTTCCTTCTCCAGGCTGAACAATCTCAACTCTCTCAGCCTGTCCTCACAGCAGAAGGATTCCAGAGAAGGTGCTGGACTGTGTATCCACAGTACATATCTTTACACAGGGCTCATGATGGCACTTGTGAATGTTGTCTTGCAGGGAAAATCTATCTTGCCACATGTGTGTGTCAGTGCAAAGTCATGTGCACCTCTGTGCCAACTTGCCCATGAAGGTGCTGTGGTCACAGCTCCATTTTTACACAAGAAAAATGTCATGCTTTGAAAGGACCACATCAGGCAGATTCTGCTGCCTGCAGGCTATGCCAACAGGCTACCTGGGGTGCTCCAGTGCTTGGGATAACACTGGGAGAGTTCTTCACTGAAAGAGTGATTGGCATTGGAATGGGCTGCCCAAGGAGGTGGTGGAGTTGTTGTCCCTGGAGGTGTTGATGAAAAGCCCGGATGAGGCACTTGCTCCTCATTGCTGTCTACGACTACCTGAAGGGAGGTTGTAGCCAGGTGGGGTTGGTCTTTTCTCCCAGGCAAGCAGCAACAGAACAAGGGGACACAGTCTCAAGTTCTGCCAGGGGAGGTCTAGGCTGGATGTTAGGAAGAAGTTGTTGGCAGAGAGAGTGATTGGCATTGGAATGGGCTGCCCAGGGAGGTGGTGGAGTCTCTGTCCCTGGAGGTGTTCATGACAAGACCAGATAGGGCACTTAGTGCAATGGTCTGGTAGATTGGACAGGGCTGGGTGCCAGGTTGGACTGGCTGATCTTGGAGGTCTCTTCCAAGCTGATTGATTCTCTGACTTTGTAATTCAGTTTAGCAGAATATAGGTGGACATTGGAAAGCATGAGGCTGTTGGCTACACTGAGCATAGGCTGTTTCTCTTGGTAGCAAAGTCTCTAGCTTTAGGTGTCTGTGTCAGGTGCTGCCTGAAAGGACTTTGAGTCTTTTTCCAGGAAGCTGGTCAGGACACTGTTTGCAGTGTGCTTTTATGGACATAGTCAAGAGCAGCAGGAAAAGGGGCAGCAGGAGGTTTCTAATCCACTTCACGTGTTTGCCCTGCTGTGGGGTGGCAGGGAGGGGGGAATGTTATCTGGGCACCCTTCAGAACCACACTCAGGAAAAGCTGGTAAGACCTTCCTGGAGCTTTGCAGCTGTTAGAACCAGTAAACAGCAGAAGTCAGAACACTACTAGTGCAGGCTGAAAAGTAAATACAGGAAGCTGACTAAAAACTGAAACAACAACAACAACCCTTCCCCCCCACCCCCTCCAAGTAAGAAAATAATGGTGGATTGATCCTTTGCTTTGTTATGCTTTGGGTAAATTCTCACAACTTGAGCAGAGGCAGGTCTGAAAGAAGGCACACAAAGAACACCACAAAGCCTGGCTCTGTGCTAGCAGGCTTGTTAAATCGTTCCTTTTTTAAACAAGCAAAGGACTATAGAAAATCAGGGAACAATAGAGCGGACCTGCCTGTTTGTTTTAAGCTCCAGAAGCTCCTGTGATGGTTGGAGGATAGAGGAGCAGGAGCTTGTGCTGGGGTTGTTGGTAATTTCCCCTTTGTCTATTCAAGGTAAGCTGCAACAATAACTTCCTGCTGGCTCTCCTGTGAAAATACCCTCTGATTGTGGGTATGAAAATAGCTCCAGGTCCCAGAGTGCTGCAACCTCCAGAAAGCTTCAGCCCAGGGCAAGGAGCTGCTTGCAAACAGAAGCAAACCTGTGGGGGACAGCTGATAAATCACATTTCAAATGCCAGATGTCCCCAGGTTGGCAATTGGAAGCACGAAGAGCATAGAAGTCAGAAGGTAAATTCTGAAGGCTATTTGATGACTAATGAGTCTGGTCTCTTCTGCCAGGCAAGCAGCAACAGAACAAGGGGACACAGGCTCAAGTTGTGCCAGGGCAGGTCTAGGCTGGATGTTAGGAGGTAAGTTCTTCCCAGAGAGAGTGATTGGCATGGGAATTGGCTGCCCAGGGAGGTGGTGGAGTCGCAGTCCCTGGAGGTGTTGAAGCCAAGCCTGGATGAGGCACTTAGTGCCATGGTCTGGTTGATTGGGTGGGACTGGGTGCTAGGTTGGCCTGGCTGAGCTTGGAGGTCTCTTCCAACCTGCTTGATTCTATGATTCTATGATCCTATGATTGGACAGGGCTGGGTGCTAGGTTGTACTGGATGATCTTGGATGTCTCTTCCAACCTGCTTTATGCTATGATTGGATAGGGCTGAGTGATAGGTTGGACTGGCTGATCTTGGAGGTCTCTTCCAACCTGGTTGATGATTCTATGAAAGATATAACACCACTGCTCGGTTTAGCTGCTGGTAGATGCTCATCCTTTTCTTTTAGCTGGTTGTACAGAGCCATTAGTAAAATCAGATGTGTCACAGAGTGTGCACAGGGCATGTGCTGTGCTTTCCTAGCACCTGGATGGTTAGGTTTGCTTTGATTGGGAAAGCAGCATAGCTTGTCCCGGTGGCATGTGGCAGCCACCACTCATAATGCAGATGTCAACAAAAAAGCTGATTCCTACAACTATCAAATAAACTACCACTTCCTAGCAAGAAGCCATAAGGGAGAATGATTTTTGAGGGGGCTTTAATATTTTTTGAGGGTTCTGGAGCCATCTACACAAGAAGGACATGGAACTGTTGAAGCAAGTCCAGAGGAGGACCATGAAGATGCTCAGAGGGCTGCAGCAGCTCTGTTATGAGGACAGGTTACGAGAGTTGAGGCTCTGCAGCCTGGAGAAGAGAAGGCTTTGAGGAGACCTTGGAGTGGACTTCCAGTATCTGAAGGGGGCTAAAGAAAGGCTGGGGAAGGACTATTGACAAGGAATTGTAATGACAGGATGAGGAGTAATGGGTTTAAAGTGACAGAGGGGAGATTAAAACTGGATGTTAGGAAGAAGTTCATTCCAGTGAGGGTGGTGAGACACTGGCACAGGTTGCCCCGGGAGGTTGTGGCTGCTCACTCCCTGGAGGTGTTCAAGGGCAGGCTGGATGACACCTTGAGTGACCTGTTCTAGTGGGAGGTGTCCCTACCTATGTCTGGGGGTTGATCTTTGAGGTGCCTTCCAACCTAATCCATCCTGTGATTCTTTATTTGCCTAGGTAAAGCCTAGTTATTTGGAAAGTGTTAGATAAGGGCTAGGAAGCCTCAGTTCTCTCAGTTGGATTAGCTGGCAGTACCCTAGGTCAAGAAGAACGTTGGTTTGGGGAAAGCCTCACAGCATTGCTGAGGCTATATGTAAGAGTATTTCGTAGAATCACAGACTCACAGCAACATGCAGGTTGGCAAAGCCTCTCAGCATCAACAACTCCAACCTAGAACCCTGCTCCACAAGGTTCACCTTAAACCATATCCCTAAGCACCACATCCAAGCCACCTTTAAACACATTCAGGGTGGGGGACTCCACCACCTCCCTGGGCAGCTCATTCCAGTCCCTCACCACTCTCTCCACAAAAAACTTTTTCCTAATGTCCAATCTAAACCTCCCCAGCTTCAGCTTGAGGCCATTCCCCCTTGTTCTGTCTCCAATATACCTGTGAGAAGAGCCCAGCAGCAGCCTCTCCACGATGTCTCTTCAGGTAGCTGTAGACAGCAATGAGGTCTCCCCTCAGACTCCTCTTCCTCAAACTAACCATCCCCTGCTCCCTCAGTCACTCCTCATCAGATTCATTCTCTAGGCCCTAAACTGAAATGTCTGAGGATGCAGACATCCTTAGGTGCTCCTGAAAATCTCAACTGCCATCCTTAGAAGAGATGCACAAATACCTTGGTATGTTGTTTCCCTTCTGGCTTTGGGAAAAAGGAAAGAATGAGGAAAAATTATTCACCTTGTGTCATGCAAACCTGATTTGGTTCATTCCCAACAGCACAGAAAGCCCAAAGGATTATTTATTCTAGAGAAGAAACAGATCACAGAATCACAGAATTAACCAGATTGGAAAAGACCTCTAGGATCAATGAGTCAAACCTGGAAATAAAAGGTGAAACCTTCTGTCAGACTGAAGTGATGCTTAGTTTATGCTTGAGGGGTTTATAATGAAGAGATTTAGTTTTAGTAATGACTAAAAAAAATAAAGCCTTGAAACTTTCCTGAAGTGAAAAATTGCCTCCAGTAGGGTTGAATTCTGAACAGATGTCATTGATTTTTTTTCTCCTTCCTGCCAACTTCTTACACCATCATTTAAAATGTAGGTATGAAATCTGAGGTCTTGTTCCACCAGTTTGTCTCACATGCTCCAGAGTAGAATCATAGAATCAACCAGGTTGGAAGAGACCTCCAAGATCAGCCAGCCCAACCTGGCACCCAGCCCTATCCTATCAACCAGACCATGGCACTAAGTGCCTCATCCAGGCTTTTCTTGAGTGCCTCCAGGGACGGTGACTCCACCACCTCCCTGGGCAGCCCATTCCAATGCCAATCACTCCTTCTGTGAAGAACTTCCTCCTAGCATCCAGCCTAGACCTCCCCTGGCACAACTTAAGACTGTGTCCTCTTCTTCTGTTGCTGGTTGCCTGGCAGAAGAGACCAAACCCACTTGGCTATAACCTCCCTTCAGGTTGTTGTAGACAGCAATGAGGTCTGCCCTGAGCCTCCTCTTCTGCAGGCTGCACAACCCCAGTGTCTTGACACCAGCCAGCTGAGAAATGTGACAGATTAGCTCAGCCACAACCATCTCCTCCCTTAAGACTATTTTCCCACAACCATCTCCTCCCTTGAGACTATTTTTCCACAACCATCTCCTCCCTTGAGACTATTTTTCCACCTGCCTCCTAATTCCCTGTTGTGGTCTATTTATTTAGTTAGTTATTTTTCTGTCACCACACTCACACAGGGCTTGTGTTCTTAAAATGGTTACTGAAAATCTTTTGTCTTACTTCAACCCCTATTTTAGGAACCTTTCTTTTCCCCTCTTCCCTGGGTCATTCTTAATAGCATCACTAGACACAGCAGGATCTGCTAAGCCTGTGAGCAGACAGGGCTGTGAGTCACAGTGGAAGGGGCACTTCAAGGTGAACTGAGCAACGAAGGCTCTTGCAAAGGAAGAGATATATGTAAGCTATGGTACCACCAGGAGCCAGGTCTTTATGTGGTACAAGCCCAGCTGCCACACTGGGGCAGCACAAACATCTTCCTGCCAGGCTTATCATGGTGTTTCAGGTCACCATACTACAGTAGGTGCTGGAAGAGAGAAGCAAGTTGGTTTGCTCCCTTTGAGCTGAGTATCAGAAGTGTGGCCAGCAGGTCAAGGGAGGTGATTCTCCACCTCTACCATGCTCTGCTGAGACCCCACCTGGAGTACTGCATCCAGTTCTGGAGCCCCTATTACAAGAAGGATGTGGAGATGCTGGAGTGTGTCCAGAGAAGGGCCACGAGGGTGCTCAGAGGGCTGCAGCAGCTCTGCTGTGAGCACAGACTGAAAGAGTTGGGGCTGTTGAATCTGGAGAAGAGGAGGCTCCCAGGTGACCTTCTTGTGTCCTTCCAGGATCTGAAGGGGGCCTGCAAAAAAAAATGGGGAGGGACTTTTTAGGCTGTCAGGGAGTGACAGGACTGTGGGGAATGGAGCAAAGCTGGAGGTGGGTAGGTTCAGACTGGACTTGAGGAAGAAGTTGTTCAGCAATGAGAGTGGTGAGAGGCTGGAATGGGTTGCCCAGGGAAGTGGTTGCATCTCTATCCCTGGAGGTGTTTAAGGCCAGGCTGGATGAGGCTGTGGGCAGCCTGATGTAGTGTGAGGTGTCCCTGGCCATGTCAGGGGGGTTGGAACTGGATGATCCTTGTAGTGCCTTCCAACCCTGACTGATTCTATGATTCTATGAGTATCTCCTTTTTCTTGAAAACTATTCTGAGGGAGCCCCCAGCTGTAAACTTTACCCAGTGCACTGCATGTAGATGGTTCCTTCTTTCTCTAAGTGCCTTCTACCTAACCCTTAATCTTGTCAGTATGTATTTATCCTTAATAACTCGGATCTGGGTCTTCACTTTGCCTTCCATTTGTCTCAGTGTGCCCCAAGCTGCAGCTCTATTTCTGTTCAAGTTAAATGCTTGGTATTCCCCCTAAGACCTGGGCAGTTTCCAGCTTCTGTCTCACAAAATAAAACAAGCTATAAACAAAGACTCTTTGCAGCCAAGCACTGTATTGTGGGCACAAAGGCTTGCTGCTATCTGAAATTTCCCACCCTTGAAACTATGTCAAAGGTATTTTCACAGCTTCTGTCCTGTGTCATTTCTCCAAAACATCTCAAGTCATTTTTCCTTTAGGAGAACAAGGGAGAAAAGCAGAGCAAAGCAAACAGAACGAACCCCAAACCAAACAAAACCTCGTGCACACCCACAAAAATCCCCAACCCTCCAACCCTATAATGCATGTGTCAACAGGTGAGGTCTAAAAATTCCATTAGGGAGGAAAAATAAAACTAAGGGGGGAAGCAGTAACAGCTGCACGCATGTTTGGAGGAAATCAGAGGGACACTTTCCATCTGGCATGTGCTCTACGAGCAAAAGAGCTTTTATAAGACTTGGAACTCAAAGACCACTTTGTATTTTGGGGAGCAGGCTATTCTTGTACTGCTCAATTTAGGCACAGCAACAGCTACTGTTCAAAATACCTCAGCATCCCAGCCCAGGAGAGTTCACACCGTGGCAAAAAATAAAGAGGAAGAACTCCAGCTCCAAGCAGGAAGATGGACTTGGCTAAGGTGAGGATATCTTGGTTTGTTGGAGGGTAGGAGAGCACTGCAGAGGGACCTGAACAGGCTGGATGGGTGGGCAGAGGCCAAGGGGATGAGACTGAACAAGGCCAAGTGCAGGGTTCTGCACTTTGGCCACAACAACCCCAAGCAGTGCTACAGGCTGGGGAC
>WAAF01014728.1:0-18433 GCA_013400475.1 Tricholaema leucomelas | reverse complement strand
CCAGGCCAGAATGCCATTGGCTCTCTTGGCCACCTGGGCACACTGCTGGCTCATGTTCAGCTACTCTCTACCAGTACCCCCAGGTCCCTCTCTGCCTGGCTGCTATCAGCCACTCTGTCCCCAGCCTGTAGTGCTGCTTGGGATTGTTGTGGCCAAAGTGTAGAACTCTGCACTTGGCCTTGTTCAATCTCATCCCATTGGCCTCTGCCCACCCATCCAGCCTGGCCAGGTCCCCCTGCAGGGCTCTCCTACCCTCCAGCAGATCAACACCTGCTCCTAGCTTGGTGTCATCTGTGTTTTCCCAAGGATCTCATGCCTAAAAGACAGTAATCAGCAAGTAGGGTTCTGATTTCTGGCTCACATACCTGAGCACGGCTGACATGAACTCCAGAAAGAGAGATTTGGCTGATATCTCCATGAAAGCTTCCCTGGCAATGCAGGAATGAGTTCTGCAGATGAGCTGTGTTGACAATGAAAGTTCAATGTAGCTTGAGGATAAACATGGCTGAGAATCAGGAGTCCAAGAACTCTACACATGTGGAGTCCAGAGGAGATCCTGCCAAGTCCCAGTGTTGGTCACTCTGACACACTGAAACTGAGTGAATCTCCACTCTAGTTTTGAGCTGGATGAGAGGCTGCTTCTCTAAATACAAAGCTCTTCCCCTCAGAAGAGAACAGTGATTTTTAATCTGGCCTGTAGTGGTCCTGGCACCTCCAATTTAGGAGACCCATAAAACATGGCTAAAGAAGTTTGAGTCTGCAGAGACAGAAACAAAACCCAGCCAAGCTATAAACTGGACAGGCTCTTTGGTGAGACTTCTCCAAGCCCTACAATCCCTTAATCTCATAACTGGAATTTAGCACACATTTGATCTCACATCATGTCAAGCACAGCCATACCTTCACACATAATGGAACATCTTAAAAGGGCTTGTATCACATATCCACAGCAAGCCTGCCAGCTCTCCTGGCTGTCTGCACAGGCCTCAACCTTCCAAACCTTTGCACTTTGGCCATGATAACCTCAGACAGTGCTACAGGCTGGGGATAGAGTGGCTGGAAAGCAGCCAGGAAGAAAGGGACCTGGGAGTGCTGGTGGATGGTAGCTGAAGATAAGCCAACAGTGTGCCCAGGTGGCCAAGAGAGCCAATGGCATCCTGGCCTGGATCAGGAACAGTGTGGCCAGCAGGACAAGGGAGGTTATTCTGCCTCTGTACTCAACACTGGTCAGGTCACACCTTGAGTGCTGTGTCCAGTTCTGGGCTCCTCAATTCAAGAGAGATGTTGAGGTGCTGGAAGGTGTCCAGAGAAGGGCAGCAAGGCTGGGGAGGGGCCTGGAGCACAGCCCTGTGAGGAGAGGCTGAGGGAGCTGGGGGTGTGCAGCCTGCAGAAGAGGAGGCTCAGGGCAGAGCTCATTGCTGTCTGCAGCTACCTGAAGGGAGGCTGTAGCCAGGTGGGGTTGGGCTCTTCTGCCAGGCAAGCAGCAACAGAACAAGGGGACACAGTCTCAAGTTGTGCCAGGGGAGGTCTAGGCTGGATGTTAGGAGGAAGTTGTTGGCAGAGAGAGTGATTGGCATTGGAATGGGCTGCCCAGGGAGGTGGTGGAGTCGCCGTCCCTGGAGGTGTTCAAGAAAAGCCTGGATGAGGCACTTAGTGCCATGGTCTGGTTGATTGGCCAGGGCTGGGTGCTAGGTTGGCCTGGCTGAGCTTGGAGGTCTCTTCCAACCTGGTTGATTCTATGATTCTATGAAACTTCTTTGCTTCTTGTGGGTCCAGCTCTTCATGCCCCTGGCAGGTGTTCCCTGCAGCCTTGGCCAGCTTCAGGCAGGCAATTCAAACGTCTTTGAAACCCACAGTCTTTGTTCAGTTTGTAGCAATGCCTTAATACAATAAAAGCCTTAACAATTAGGAATATGAATCACTTTTCACACTGTTTTTGTATCCTCTGTGCATGTTTGGCTTTCTTCCCAAGGCTATTCCCAAGCTGTTGCTTTCCCCCTGGAGCCCTATTAGGGTCTGTTCATTGTCTTTACTAACAGGAAGTGTCACAGCTCTGTCCTCACCAGCTTCACTCACAGACCCTCTCAATCATTAGTATCTTTTATTTATTTGTTTGTTTTAAAGCTCCTGTGGCAAAAATCTATGTGCCTCTATTCTTCCTAGCTAGCAGGTGATTTCTTTCTTCCTCAAGGTGCAATCTGGTTTCCTTTTGTTGTTAAATTGCCTAATACTGACATTTTCCTGGATATTGTGGGAAAGAGTCCTGGCTGACAACCCACTTCTTTTCATTTCCATCCTGATTAGCAAGCACATAATAAGTGGAAGCATAATTTATGGTTTGATTTAAGCCACCTCATTCACATTTGGGAGGAAATCTAGGATGACTAAATCTTGAAAGGGAAGGCAGGATAAGAGGCATTAAGGAACTGTCACAGGGATAGGAATTGCATTGAAAGCTTCCTGGTTTATTGTCATGGATTTGTGGTCTCCTGCATTAACACAAGATGATACTTTGAATATTCCTTAAGCTAAATGTATAAACCTCAGAAAATAAGAGAGAAGATAACCAGTAAGTTTGCAGATGACACCAAGCTAGGAGCAGGTGTGGAGCTGTTGGAAGGTAGGAGAGCCCTGCAGAGGGACCTGGCCAGGCTGGACGGGTGGGCAGAGGCCAATGGGATGAGACTGAACAAGGCTAAGTGCAGAGTTCTACACTTTGGCCACAACAACCCCAAGCAGCACTACAGGCTGGGGACAGAGTGGCTGACAGCAGCCAGGCAGAAAGGGACCTGGGGATACTGGTAGGTAGCAGCTGAAGATGAACCAGAAGTGTGCCCAGGCGGGCAGGAGACCCAATGGCATCCTGGCCTGCATCAGGAACAGTGTGGCCAGTAGGACAAGGGAGGTTATTCTGCCCGTGTACTCAAGCATTGGTCAGGCCACCCCTTCAGTGCTGTGTCCAGTTCTGGGCTCCTCAATTCAAGAGAGATGTTGAGGTGCTGGAAGGTGTCCAGAGAAGAGTGATGAGGCTGGTGAGAGGCCTGGAGCACAGCCCTGTGAGGAGAGGCTGAGGGAGCTGGGGGTGTGCAGCCTGCAGAAGAGGAGACTGCGGGCAGACCTCATTGCTGGCTACAACTAGCTGATGGGAGGCTGTAACCAGGTGGGGTTGGTCTCTTCTGCCAGTCAACTGGCAACAGAACAAGGGGACACAGTCTCAAGTTGTGCCAGAGCAGGTCTCGGCTGGATGTTAGGAGGAAGTTGTTGTCAGAGAGAGTGATTGGCATTGGAATGGGCTGCCCAGGGAGGTGGTGGAGTCGCTATCCCTGGAGGTGTTGAAGAAAAGCCTGGATGAGGCACTTAGTGCCATGGTCTGGTTGAGTGTCTAGGGCTGAGTGCTAAGTTGGACTGTCTGATCTTGAAGGTCTCTTCCACCCTGGTTGGTTCTATGATTCTATGATTCTGTGATTATATGATTCTGTGATTCTATGACTATGAAGAGAAAGTTAAGTGACTGGCATCCTGCACCTCATTGTCTCTTGCATTGACCAATGTGTCCTTGCATTAATTTCTTGACACTGTTCCTCTGTTGACAGCTTTGTATTTGTATTCTGAACTCTTCTCAGCAATTGAAGCAAACGAATAACCCCCCCCCAAAACTAAACAAGGAAGCCCCTAAGCCATAAATAAATATTCAGGCATTTCTAGTGGATTTCTAAAGAAACTTTTCCTGTCTCCTAGGTGCTCAGAGACTCCAACCTCCCTTTTTTTAAGAGCTGCTTGAGGTGTTTGGCAGATTCAGCAGAGAATCCCTGTCACCCCTTCATATTTCCAGGCTTTTGCTGACCACCTTCCAGTGCAGGTACCAATAGCCAGCCTCAGAGATGCTTTCTCACCTCCTTTCTTCCTCCTCATGATGATTTTTTTTTTCCCATTCCTTTCCTTTTAGGCTTCAAAAATCAAACACTCAAAGCCACATCAGCCTTCAGATCATCACAGCAGCTGACAATCAGCTGAGCATCGTTGGCATTATTTAGCACTGCTTTTCAAAAGATGGTTTCTTTTCTCTTCCCCCCTCCCCCCCTCCAACACTGTGAAATGTTAAAGCAGAAAATCTCTCCTTCCTGACCTCCCCCCCCAACCAAAACAGATTGACAGAAAAAGAACCACTGCTTTCCAGCCTTTAGACATTAACTTGGCAGCTTGTGTTTGTCTCTGGGCTGTATAACTCATTGGAGAGATCAGAACTGGATTTGATCACTGCCAGCCAGGCTACAGAATTGTTTGCAAGCTGATTTCTGAACTAATAAATCATTATTACTGTGTCATCCTCTGCTTATTCTAGCTGCAGCTAACCTATCCTTGCATCTCTGAAAACATCAAGCAGTTCCATTAGCAGCATTTACCTCATTTGATCTGAAATATATGTGGAGCTGAGTTTTCAGCCTGCAGTTGAACCTTGTGCTAGACAAACCACCACATTACACTGCCAAGTGCCCTGTTTGCAGGCTCAAAGCGGCCTCACTGACCTGCTCCCACCCTGCTCTGCATGTTGGGGTTATAGGATCATAGAATCAGCAAGGGTTGGAAGACATCATAAGGATCATCTAGGTCCAACCCACCTGCCATGGGCAGGGACACCTTACCCTAGAGCAGGCTGCCCACAGCCTCATCCAGCCTGGCCTTAAACACCTCCAGGCATGGGGCCTCAACCACCTCCCTGGGCAACCCATTCCAGCCTCTCACCACTCTCATGCTGAACAGCTTCCTCCTCACCTCCAGTCTGGTTAAGCTCCCTTGGAGCAGCAGGAACCAACCAGACATAAGCTGTCTGTGGGAGATGAACTCAGAAAAGTCTTTGGCATTGCTTTGTCACCTCTCTGACCCTCCACAATAGTTTTGTTGACTTTTCTCCAGAATTTCAGCCACAGCAACTCGAGAGCCAATGGCATCCTGGCCTGGATCAGAAACAGTGTGGCCAGGACAAGGGAGGTTATTCTGCCCCTGTACTCAAGCATTGTTCAGGCCACCCCTTGAGTGCTGTGTCCAGTTCTGGGCTCCTCAATTCAAGAGAGATGTTGAGGTGCTGGAAGGTGTCCAGAGAAGGGCAATGAAGCTGGTGAGGGGCCTGGAGCACAGCCCTGTGAGGAGAGGCTGAGGGAGCTGGGGGTGTGCAGCCTGCAGAAGAGGAGGCTCAGGGCAGAGCTCATTGCTGTCTACAACTACCTGAAGGGAGGCTGTAGCCAGGTGGGGTTGGTCTCTTCTGCCAGGCAAGCAGCAACAGAACAAGGGGACACAGTCTCAAGCTGTGCCATGGGAGGTCTAGGCTGGATATTAGGAGGAAGCTGTTGGCAGAGATTGATTGGCATTGGAATGGGCTGCCCAGGGAGGTGGTGGAGTCACTGTCCCTGGAGGTGTTCAAGAAAGGATGGGATGTTGCACCTAGTGCCATCGCCTGGTTGATTGAATAGTGCTGGGTGCTAGGTTGGACTGGCTGATCTTGGAGGTCTCTTCCAACCTGTTTGGTTCTATGATTCTATGAAAAGCAATGCTGATGGATACCTCAATGAAACAATGATGCATGAAAGTGTCAGTAAAGCATCACAAGGAGGGGAAGAATCCAGCACCTCTGACAGTTAGATTTTATTGGTTAGTGCCATTAGCTAAGCCAAAGGACAGAATGTGTCAGAGGACAGATCACAAGGAAGGAATGTTCAAAGAAAAGCTGGGAGAAGGGAAAAATGCAAACCCCATAAAAATTGCATGCATGCCCCAGCAAGCAGAGCTGCCAAGGTCTGCAGTGTGAATGGGAAGCTGATCTTGGGTGCATCCAAGGCTCCCTAAAATCTCCTAAATTAATTATGGCCCCAGCTAAGCCTGATTCAAGAGGTACTTTTAAACTGAGTAGATGTCTTAATTGCTCTTTCAATTAAAAGTGGAAAGGAGTAGCCTTTGTTTTCCTTGACTTATCTCAAAGGAATTTTGAGCTTAGATTAAAACATAGCCAGTTAGCATTTTGTACTTTTCCTTACATTTCAAAAAGGAGAGGAAGAAAATACATCTCCAGCTACCTTTGAAAGAAAAAAAAAATGGGTTCTCCAACATTTAACAAAGTCAAGCTCACAGCAATCATTCAGATCTCACCTTTCAGATCAGATGAGTACAAAAAGAACCTCTGACACTACAAAGCTACAGAGATTGAAATGTGAAAATGAAGCAAAAAGCAAAAGCTGAGCTACTGCTGTGCCAGCCCTGGCATGGCATGTGATGCTGCCCTTGGTGTCATGCTTTCCTGTCCAGCCCTGGGCACTCACAGTAGCAGTGGCTGCTGATCCTTATCACCTGCTGATGAGGTCAAGGAATGGCTCAGGGAGTCCCAAGAGGATATTCAACTGATGCTGCAGTACTGAGCAGTATCAAAGGGTGGTGGTGGTGGAAAGGAGAGAGTCTGGAAAGCACAGCATTTGGGGGAGTCAGCTAGACATTGAGGAAACCTGCCATAGAATCATCCAGGTTGGAAGAGACCTCCAAGATCAGCCAGTCCAACCTAGCACCCAGCACCATGGCACTAAGTGCCTCATCCAGGTTTTTCTTGAACACCTCCAGGGACGGTGACTCCACCACCTCCCTGGGCAGCCCATTCCAATGCCAATCACTCTCTCTGACAACAACTTCCTTCAACATCCAGCCTAGACCTCCCCTGGCACAGCTTGAGACTGTGTCCCCTTGTTCTATTGCTGCTTGCCTGGCAGAAGAGCCCAACCCCACCTGGCTACAGCCTCCCTTCAGGTAGCTGTAGACAGCAATGAGGTCTGCCCTGAGCCTCCTCTTCTGCAGCCTGCACACTCCCAGCTCCCTCAGCCTCTCCTCACAGGGCTGTGCTCCAGGCCCCTCACCTGCTTTGTTACCCTTCTCTGGACACTTTCCAGTACCTCATCATCTCTCAGTGTCCTCTTTCAATACTGAAAGGCCACAGTAGGGTCTCCCTGGAGCTTTCTTCTCTCACCTTTTCTTCACAAGAGCAGTTTATTCTCATTTTCTCTATGCCTATTATTTGTCTCAGATGGAGGAGATGCCATCAGGTTTGTCCTGGGAAAGCAACATTTCTACTGAACACAATGAATGACTCTGCCAACGTTCAGACAGGAAGACTGCAGTCTGTGACCAGTTCCTGTGCTACACATTTCCAAAGTGATTATTTGTGGATCTTTGCCTTACACCTATCATAATGACAAATGCTGGTCTTTCCCAGGCGTGTAATTATTTAAGCTCAGCTTGTTTCAGAGCTCATTTCCACAGCTGAAGTCCCACATGGATCAATCTTTTTTTCTGCCGTTCCCTTTCCATGACAAGATGCTGACAGCTGAGAAAAGCAGCGCAGGTAAAGTGGGTATGACCTTATGGCAGCAGCTCAGAACCTATCATCAGGCACTAACACACTCCTCATGTGGAAGAGCTGTGATGGTAGCTCTTGCAGAGCTGCACAGGCCCTAGTTAATGTAGCTCTTACTCTCTATGGTACAAATAGAATCATAGAATCATAGAATCAAACAGGTTGGAAGAGACCTCCAAGCTCAGCCAGGCCAACCTAGCACCCAGCCCTAGACAATCAACCAGACTATGGCACTAAGTGCCTCATCTTGTCTTTGCTTCAACACCTCCAGGGATGATGACTCCACCACCTCCCTGGGCAGCCCATTCCAATGCCAATCACTCTCTCTGCCAACAACTTCCTCCTAACATCCAGCCTAGACCTCTCCTGCCACAACTTGAGACTGTGTCCCTTCATTCTGTTTCTGGTTGCCTGGGAGAAGAGACCAACCCCACCTGGCTACAACCTCCTTCCAGGAGGTTCAAGCCTTTCCTTAGTGTGCAAGCACAGGGGATAGTCCATCTCTGTGCCCCTCCAAAGGATGAGGGTTTATCAGAAGCCTAAAGAATCAAGACCCTTTATATTTTGAGGCCAGTTTCTCATCAGGTAGGAAGTGATAAAATATCCTTCTGCATAAAAATACCAGGGAAGCAAACCACAGAAAAATCTGACCTCTGACAGAACTGTTATAAATAGGATATTTGAGAAGTTTTGCATGCAGCAGAGCTGCTCTTTAACCCTTGCACTGCAAACATTTTCCATCCATCCCTCTAGCCAGTGACTGCATTTGCGTGTACACAGGTGCATAGATGTCCACGCATACACTCCTACCTCTCTATACCTTAGGACTATGGAATATGATTAGTTCAGTGTTTTATTGATAGGCTTATTTGGATCACTTATCACAAGCCACTGGATGCCTTCAGCTGTTAAATGGCCTGTTTGGTTTTTGTAGAACTCATCTGTGAAGGTTCAAGGAGGTCAATGTGCTCATGAGCAGGGTTCGGTGACCAGCAAGGTGCTTGATGCTCCTGTGGCTAATGAGCACATAGGAATCACAGAATCACAGAATGGCAGGGGCTGGAAGGTGGGTTTTGAATATCTCCAGAGAGGGAGACTCCACAGCCCCCCTGGGCAGCCTGTTCCAGTCTTCTGTCACCTTCACAGGGAAAAAATTCCTCATGCTTACATGAAACTTCCTCTGCCTCAGCTTCCACCCATTGTCCCTTGTCCTGTCATTGGGCATCACCCAGCAGAGCCTGGCTCCAGCCTCCTGGCACTCACCTTTACATATTGATAAACATTGATGAGGTCACCTCTCTGTCTTCTCTTAGCCAAGCTCCAGGCTCTCCTTGTATAAGAGATGTTCCATTCCCTTCATCATCTTTGTGGCTCTACACTGGACTCTCTCAAGCAGTTCTATGTCCCTCTTGAACTGGGAGGGGGCAGAACTGGACACAGTACTCCAGATGTGGCCTCACCAGGTCTGAGTGCAGGGGCAGGAGAACCTCTTTCGACCTACTAACCTCAGCCCTTCTAATAAACCCCAGAATGGCATTGTCCCTCCTGGCCACAAGTGCACATTGCTGGCTCATGGTCAACTTCTCATCAGCTAGGACCCTCAGATCCTTTTCCCTTCTCTGCCTTCCAACAGGTCAGTCCCCAACTTTTACTGATTCCTGGGGTTGTTCTCTCCCACATAGGGAAAGCTCTAAGGGATGTTATGATTTGATCCTGGATCAGGACCTGTAGCCTTGGGGCTGTTTGCTTGTGTTTTGTAATGACTGATCACAACAGCATCATGATGGATCTTGGCTTCATTACTGATCACACAGTGACCTCATCAACATCACTCCCAGGTTGTGTCCACACATCTCAGGGCAGGGTCACACAACACAGCAGGTGAGTCTGGTGAAGCTACACCACATCCAGGTGCAGAATGATTTTAAGAACAGCAACCACCCACCATTATGTCAGGTACACCACAAGAGAAGCTATGAGCATGGCATTGGATGCTGGCTTGATTCCTTGAATCATTTACACAGCATTTTTTGAGTTCTGGCCTTGACAGCACTTGAGCACATGCCTGGGAGCTACTGGAAGCCTCATTCACAGACACCAGGTGAGCACTGTGGTAGGACAGCAGAGGTGTGCCCTAAGATGGAATACATGTGGTAGCACTCTGAGGAACATGCCTTTAAGAGCTGAGAACCTGCTGCCACTTTCCAATACCCTTTTTGTACCCTGTAAAACTTTGGAGCAAAGTCCAGATTTCTAGAGGCATTTCCAAGGGCTCTTCTAACAAACAAAATGCAACATGCTGCACTTTCCCCTCCTGCCTGAGAGACCTGTCCAAAGGAAGGTGTCACATCCCAAACATGGGGAGACCCTAAAGCACTTTTTCATACAGCCAAGCTACACAGAAGTACCCTTGAGAGGTGGCAGATGAGTCACTGCTGGAGGACTGGGCACAGGCTGGAGGACTCTTGTTGCCTGGATTGAGGTATGAACAGGTGAGAACTATTTATCCAGGTGGGGATAGACCAACTGGACAGAATGAAATCATAAAGTAGCTGATTTGCTGTGCCTTGGCAACTAGAAATTACCTCCCACCCATTCACCTGCTTGTGGGTTGCATGGGTGTTTGTCAAAGATAGGTGTATTTAAATGCATGGCAATTTATTACTCATAAATGACAAAGTAATCACCAATTGCTGGGAAAATACAAGCAATACATCTCCTCAAAATGGTGCAAAAATCTTTTGTTCTAATCCTGGGCTCTTCTGATCTTTTTATACCAGAGAAACACACTGCTGAGCCAGCAGTGTGCTCAGGTAGCCAGGAGGGCCAATGGTATCCTGGCCTGCATCAGGAACAGTGTGGCCAGTAGGAGAGGGAAGGTTATTCTTCCCTTGTACTCAACACTGGTCAGGGCACATCTTAAGTATCATGTCTAGTTCTGGGCTCCTCAATTCAACAGAAATGTTGAGGTGCTGGAATGTACAAAGAAGGACAATCTGCTGGTGAGAGGCCTGGAGCACAGCCCTGTGAGGAGAGGCTGAGGGAGCTGGGGGTGTGCAGCCTGCAGAAGAGGAGGCTCAGGGCAGAGCTCATTGCTGGTTACAACTACCTGAAGGGAGGCTGTAGCCAGGTGGGGGTTGGTCTCTTCTCCCAGTCAACTGGCAACAGAACAAGGGGACACAGTCTCAAGTTGTGCTAGAGGAGGTCTAGGCTGGATGTTAAGAAGAAGTTCTTCCCAGACAGAGTGACTGTTGGAATGGGCTGCCCAGGGAGGTGGTGGAGTCACTGTCCCTGGAGGTGTTCAAGAACAGACTGGATGAGGCACTTAGTGCCATGGTCTGGTTGATTGGCTAGGGCTGGGTGCTAGGTTGGACTGGCTGATCTTGGAGTTCTCTTCCAACCTGGTTGATTCTATGATTCATGAGATCTGAAAACTACATTTTTAGACCACCTTTTACCTCCTGGAACAGGAGAAAATGTATTCTGGGGAAATGTCTGTCTGCCTTAATTCAATGTCTAGAGAAATGAGTTTGCTTTCAACTTAGGCATCTCCAATAAGTCTGAGACACAAATGATGAATCCTGGCCTTGCTCTGAAGTGAGCACATGCAGCCTTGGTTTTCCTTTTTTAAGGCTGGGGTTTATCTAGGAACTATAATAATAAAATCCCCACAAACCATCTAACCCTTGGGGGCTCTCATGAAAATCCGAAGCTAATTTCAGCTCCTGGTCAGTGTTCAAATGTTTGGATCCCTATGGAAACCTTCCTCTGGAGTATCCAAACCATAAGGTAGAGGTATTTGTATTCCCACTCCCCATGAATATCCATCAGTACCATTAATACATGGCAAGAATGCAAGTACTAGGAAAATATGTTCACAGTCCCCAGCCGATTCTTCCAAGATGGTGCTGGTGTAGGAAAAAGGATTAGGTCAGTTAAAAGTGCACAGGGCTCAGCAGTCATTAAGGGCTGCAACTGCTCCTAGCAAAAATACTCTTTGCAGCTGCACTTTGGAGAAATGTCTCACGTGTTTTCAGTTGTTTGCTTCCTTGTACAGACGTCAATAGCCCTCCCCACCTGCCATGTGGCAGGCATGACCCAAGGTGGGTGGATGGGAGAGTGGATTTTAAGGGATGAGATATGTCAGCCTATGGGGGAATTGCAAATGGGAGGCTTTGAGCTTAGTGTGAGTGTAGAGTAATCACAGAATCAGTCAGGGTTGGAAGGGACCACAGGGATCATCTAGCTCCAACCTCCCTGCCAAGGGCAGGAACACCTCACACTAGATCGGGCTAAGGCTTCTTCCAGCCTGGCCTTAAACACCTCCAGGGATGAGGCTTCCACCACCTCCCTGGGCAACCCATTCCAGGGTCTCACCACCCTCATGCTGAAGAACTTCTTCCTAACATCCAGTCTGAATGTGCCCATTTCCAGTTTTGTTCCATTCCCCCCAGTCCTATCACTCCCTGAGAGCCTAAAAAGTACCACCCCCCCCCAACAGCTTTCTTGTAGATCCCCTTAAGATACTGAAAGACCACAATAAGGTCACCTGGGAGCCTTCTCCTCTCTGGACTGAACAGCCCCAACCCCCTCACTCGCTCTCCATAGGAGAGGTGCTCCAACCCTCTGATCATCCTCATGGCCCTAATCATAAGGGCATCACAGAATGATACTGGATAGATGTTTTTTACTCTGCTTTATACTGCACTTCTGGTAGCTGTGCTGACAACATTAAGATGAATGTGATGGTTCTAGGACTTCCCAAGCTTGGATGAGCAGCTCTTTGCAATTTCTTGCTCCATGTCCACCCAGCTGTGCTGAAGTCCTTTTGAAACTTTGATCCTTTTGGTCTTGTAATGACAGGACAAGGGGGAATGGGTTTAAGCTTGAAGAGGGGAGATTTAAACTAGATGTTAGGAAGAACTTCTTTCCAGTGAGGGTGGTGAGACACTGGCACAGGTTACCCAGGGAGGCTGTGGCTGCTCTCTCCCTGGAGGTGTTCAAGGCCTTGAACAAGCTGTGGGAGGTGTTCCAGCAGAAACTGGATGATCCTTGAGGTGCCTTCCAACCTAAACTCTTCTGTGATTCTATAAACCCAGACTCCTCTAAAACTGAACAGGAAACCTGCTCCTGTCAGTCTTAAAGAGTGGCACTGCAAAGGCTGAAGTCTTCACTGATCTCAGTCAGGTGTCACCCAGAGCCTCACTTAAGTGTAATAAACCTGCTTCACCACAGCAACTGCATGTGCAACTGCAGGGTCTGACTTAGGATGAGTTTCCCCTGCCTAAATTCTTCTGTTCTTCCCTCCCATGAGGGCAGGGGAAAGGCATCTCAAGCTTTTACCATCACTTGAAAACACATCCAGTTTAAAATTCATTTTCCATTAATTTTCCTGAAGCAACACTTGTGAGCTTCATCTCCAGGGACTGAGATTCAAAGCCCTTTGCAAATCCAAACACGAGAAAAAAAAGTTATCATAAGGGTACACTATTTAAAACAGATTCCTAGAGTTGAATGCAAGGCCAAAACATGACTTGATGTCATGACCTTGGTGTATTTTACCTTGATCTTGAACCTATGAATAATATCCTGTCTCATTTTAAAGAAGTGAAAGTAAGGCGAGTCCAGCTCTTTCCTCAGTCATTTGTTTTGATAATTAAGTGCCAATTCTTTAGTCAAAACAGCTGTCTGCCTGGCCATATTCCTTCTGTTTTGGGAGGCATAGTGCAGAGGGCCTCAAAAATCTCACATTTGGAACCAGTAGTGCTAGAAAGTGACCTGAAGAAGGGCAGGACAAGGTCTGGTCCAGCAGCAATGGTCTTCAGGATCCTCAAAAGCAAGACTAATTTCACAGCTTTCAACCTTGTCTGGCTTTAATAAAGGCTCATTCGTTCATCTGAGGAGATAAATGCACCATAAAGCCCAGTTCTAGCCTATCTCAAGACAGCAGCTGTTTTTTAACTGGTTGTTGAGCTCATGGTACCTCCAAACCTTCTGCTAATCTTCTGGCTCTATGCAAGGTTGTTGTTGCTAGGCTCTGCAATAGGCTCAGCCTATTGCTTCCACCACCTGCTTATCCAATATTTTCTTTGCAGTATCCTTTTCTAAGCAAAGGCCAATCTGATGCAGTGGAGATCAAGAAAAAATCAATAGCATTAAGCCTATAGAGCTTCTCGTTTAGCTAACAAATGCTCAGCACAGAGTACTCTACTGGCTGGGTTTTTTTGGCTGGGTGCCTTCTAAATCTGAAAAAAAATGCAAATGAAAACCAGCAACATGATAAAATGTTCAATAAATTCTGAGCATAGAGAAAAAAAAAACCATTTATGCCCTCTTGGAGTGACAGAAGAGGCAGAGACCAGGGACATTCACAGAGCCTCATTCCTGTCTGCAGCTACCTGAAGGGAGGCTGTAGCCAGGTGGGGTTGGTCTCTTCTGCTAGGCAAGCAGCAACAGAACAAGAGGGCAGAGTCTCAAGTTGTGCCGGGGGAGGTCTAGGCTGGATGTGAGGAGGAAGTTGTTGTCAGAGAGAGTGATTGGCATTGGAATGGGCTGCCCAGGGAGGTGGTGGAGTCACCGTCCCTGGAGGTGTTGAAGCCAAGCCTCGATGAGGCACTTAGTGCCATGGTCTGGTTGATTGGCCAGGGCTGGGTGCTGGGTTGGACTGGATGATCTTGGAGGTCTCTTCCCAGCTGGTTGATTCTGTGATTCTATGATTGTATGACAGCAGGACACCAGATAAAGCTAATTCACAGGGAATCTCTACTATAAAGGCAAAACCAGGAATTGATGGTCTTACCCAGCTTTAGAATATTTTAAACTTGACCATTACAGCTGAAGCTCAGAGACATCTCTCTGTTACCTGGGTCTCTCATGGTATGCAGGAGAATGATGGGCAGGAGAATATAAATGACTGGTGTTGAAACATTGAAAACACTGAGCCAGATATCTGGACCTGAGGTCAGAAAATGTTTCAGAGGGGTAAAAAATAACTAATAACTAGCTAATAACTAAAAGAACTAAATAATAACTACATAACTAGCTGCTGCCCTGCACCACTTTTCTGTGAGAGGGCAGACAGCAATTGTTTGCAAAGAGAAAATGACAGGCAGTGCAGGCCAGGACAGAGCCAATCTGTCAGCCTAAGGCAGAAACAGAGGTCTGGTCCTGCAGGCCAAGACGAACCTCAAAGACAAAACCAAAGAGCTCGAGTTTGCAGCGTGAAGTCACGGAAAGGGGTGAGAAAGGAGACATGGCACAAGGAGCCTTCAGTTTTGGAAGGAGTCATCTTCAGCACTCTCAGTACATCTGGTTGAGCCAGATATTTCCTGCTGAGCTACAAACGTCACCGTTCCTCCTCCTGCCACAACCGCTCAGGAGGAGAAAATACGAGATCCACTGAGCTCCTGGCTGCCAACATCCCTGCTCTTGAACTGGGTATGACCTTTGTCCAGAAATGGTTGCCAAGTGACAACCTCTCGTATTAAGATTTGTTTTAGCAACATCATAATAAAGGTTTTGCTCAACAGTTTTTGAAACCCAAGTGTACAACTAAAGGTAAATAGATGGTGTCGGGGTGGGGGAAAAAGGCAAAAAGCAGAAAGCAGAGGTTTTGTGGATGAAAAAGAAATCTAAATCTGACCATCCATGAGGTAGTTTGTATCTCCTTTCACCATGATTTTTCTTTACCTCCATATACCACATTAACTCCAGAGAGGAAAGCAACAACAAATATGAAACTTTGCTTTCAAAAGGAAAAAAAAAATGGAAATGACAATCAGAGAGCCTGAAAAAAATTGTGTGAGACCAGGTTGAGCTGTGCCCTGGAGAAGGATCTCTGCTTCCAGCAAATCACTGAGAACTTCAAGGGGAAGAAAATGAGCTAAGTGCTGTTAGTTGGGTGAACAAAACACTTTGAAGAACCTTTCCCAAATGTTGAGGATAGAAACCTAACTGAAGGAACACCAAAGGGGGACTCTAAGATGCTTCTAGTCTTATTTAACAGAAAAGATACGTGCAAGAAACTTGTTCCTATCCTGTTTTTCCTGATCAGTCAAACCCTCTGCCTGTCTGGAGCAAGCTGCTCAATACTCCAGACCTTCTGTAACAACATCTGTACCAGTGCCATGGTAAAAAAGATGCTATTGTGAAAACCGTGGATGCGCTCATCTCCCTTTGTTCCAAGGCTGGAGTATGGCAGGGTCCAGAAAACACATCAGGTCATCCAATCAACACAGTAAATCTTCCCTTTTACTTAGAAAGACAAAAATAATCTTGACTTTTTAATGAGCTCACACAACACCAAAAGACATTTCAGACACAGGAAAGTATCTCATTTCTGCTGGCGAAAGGCAAGACAGCAGAAGTTGGACTGGGCTGCACTTGGATGGGCTCTAGTACTACATGTCAAATCCAACTCCATCACAAAGAGAGAGCATTTCAAGTCAGACATTTGGTAGCAGCATCCTAGAGCCTGCTCCCTTTCTGAATTTAGGTGGGGAAGAATAACAAACCACACCAAATACAGGCTGGGAGGTGACCTGCTGGAGAGCAGCCTTGTGGAGAGGGACCTGGGAGTCCTGGTGGATAATAAGTTACCCATGGCACAGCAATGTGCCCTTGTGGCCAAGAAGGCCAATGAGATCCTGAGATGGATTAGGAGGAGTGTGTCCAGCAGATCAAGGGAGGTTCTCCTCCCCCTCTACTCGGCCCTGGTGAGACCCCATCTTGAATACTGTGTTCACTTCTGGGCTCCCCAGTTGAAGAGGGACAGGGATCTGCTGGAGAGGGTCCAGCGGAGGGCTACGAGGATGATTAGGGGACTGCAGTCCATGGCTTATGAGGGGAGGCTGAGGGANGTTGGGCTCAATGATCTCCTTGAAACCCTTCCAACACCTAACATCCTGTGATCTTGTGATCCTGTGATCCTGCGGTGCAGACTCACTGGTGCATGCGCTGCCAGCCTTAATGTTAAGTGTAGAAGAAAGTAAACAGAGGTTGGACCTCCTGGCTGAGAGATCCCAGCTGCAGCAGGAAGGATATCATCTCTTTTCATGATCTTCATTTTAAAAATGGGCCTTTTTTTTTTCCCTTTCCCTTAAATTTTATTTTTTTTTTAATGTGTCCTCACTATTCCTACTGGAAGGGGTTTCCATGGCCTGACTATTTATACCCATTTCTTCCCCTGCCAACATTGTCTTTTCAATTAAATAACTTTCCTCTGCCTGCTGCTTGCCCCTTAATGCACTCATAGGCAGCTGTCAGATCTCCTTTCAGCCTTCTCTCCTTAGGCAGAAGAAGTCAATCCTATTTAATAACCTCTGAAAAAGTCTCCATTCCCCAGATTATTCTTATTTTTTCCCTACACAAGCTTTTGTTTTTGGATTTGGTGAGAAGAGTTCTCCACAAACTCTTCCTCTCCAGAAATTTCCCCATTCAACACATTTTAGGATCATACTATAAGCTGAGTAAAGGTCAGAAGTTCTTTCTTTACCTTCACACCTGTCAGTAGCAGAGCAACTATAAGGAGAGGCTAAAGGAGCTGGGGGTGTGCAGACTGGAGAAGAGGAAGCTCAGGGTAGACCTCATTGCTGTTTACAACTACCTGAAGGGAGGTTGTAGCCAGGTGGGGTTGGTCTCTTCTGCCATGCAACCAGCAACAGAACAAGGGGACACAGTCTCAAGTTGTGCCAAGGGAGGTCTAGGCTGGATGCTAGGAGGAAGTTGTTGGCAGAGAGAGTGATTGGCATTGGAATGGGCTGCCCAGGGAGGTGGTGGAGTCACTGTCCCTGGAGGTGTTCAAGACAAGACTGGATGAGGCATTTAGTGCCATGGTCTGGTCGACTGGCTAGTGCTGGGTGTTAGGTTGGACTGGATGATCTTGGAGGTCTCTTCCAACCTGCTTGATTCTATTCTATTCTAATTGCTGTGTAACAATGTGACACACAGAGAGTCACACACAGACTTCTGAGGAAACACTCTGCATGATATTGCAGCAATTTACTACGCTGAGTTTTGCATCTCTCATTTTCTCATGAACAAGAGCAAATAAGGATACTGCTTTTTCTTCTACAACTACAAAGAGGCTATGTTGTGAGGCTATGAAGGGAGAACATCAGAAGAGGCAAAGCCCAACTGGAAATTAATTTGGCTCCAGCTGTTACAGAGAACAAGAAATACTTATATAAACATATTATCAATAAAAGCAGGGCTAAGGAGAACCTCACTCTATGTTGAATGCAGAGGAGAACATTGTGGTCAAGCTACTCAATACCCTCTGTGCCTCAGTCAGTAGTGGTAGGATCAGTTTGCTGGATACCCAAGTCCACTGAGCTGGGAGATAGGGAGGAGGAGTAGAATGAAGTCTCTATAATCCAAGTGGAGATGATTAATGACCTGCTGCACCACTTAGGCATCCACAAGTCCATGGAGCTGGTTGGTGGTGTGAGGTCAGTTGTTGAACTCTATGATCTTAAAAGCCCTTTCCAACCAAAAGTCTTTCCCAACCAAAAGTCTTTCCCAACCAAAATGAGTATTTGAGGTTCAAAACTGAACCAATGCATTAGAAAGAAAAGCAGAATATATATCTATGGGATAGAGAAGAATAGAGGTCATGAGAATAGCTTCACTCTCATAGTTTGGTAGAAGCAATTAATTCCTCTTATTATCATCATTACTGCCACCTTTTTCACCAACATCATATCTCTTTGGGACAAAGCATGCAGCACAGGCAGATGAAAGGTTTGTTTCTCCTCAAATTAAAGTCAGAAGTAAAACTCTCATTGGCTTCATGCTGCAGCAAGGAACAGTTCAGGGTCCTGGGTTTTGTAACACTTGCTGGAATAAAACGAACTTCAGAGATAACTTAGTTTAGCACAACGCTCTTATCCAAGACAGAAAAGAACCCAAACCCCTAAAAACACTACTAAATCAGAAAAAAAGCTTTTAAAAGATGCAGTAGGTGTTAGCTGCAGAAAGAAGAGTGGGACTGATGAGTCCCAAAAATGAAGCTAACAATTCTTAGAATCATAGAATCAGTCAGGG
>WAAF01014726.1:1380-38343 GCA_013400475.1 Tricholaema leucomelas | reverse complement strand
CCTGTTCCAGTGTCTCACCACCCTCACTGTTCAGAATTGTGCTAGTTTGAGCCAATCTCCAGTCTCAACCTTCCCTCTTCCAGCTTCAGTCCATTGCCCCTTGTCCTGTGGCTGCAAAGCCTTGCGAAAAGTCCTTCTCCAGCTTTCATGTAGGCCCCCTTCAGCTACTGGAAGGCTGCTCTAAGGTCTCCCCAGAGGCTTTCATGGCTTGAGTTTCACTGTCTTCTTTTCTTCTAACACTAGTTAGACATTTCAGTTCTATTGGTGTCAATGAAATGGTAAATAACAGCTAAAAGCAAGATGAAATTCTTCAGCAGTGTTGGAGCAGTCATCTGTCAGACAATCTCATTACTCCTTGCTTGCTTGCCTGACAAAACAAGGCAGACCTGGTTTCTTTTTTCTCACTTTAAGCTATTAATTTAAAATAATTTTGAGGGAGCCTTTGCTGTGTTATTGTGGAACAAGATTAAAAAGAATCACCTTTTTTGCCTCCTTGTTCCTTTCCTGTGTTAGCTTTTGCAACCTGGATGGAAGAAGGCTCCAGGCAGACCTTACAGGAATCTTCCACTGCCTGAAGTAGGACCACAAGAAAGCTGTGATGGGATTTTTTCCAAGGGTCTGTAGTGATAGGAGGAGGTAGGGATGGACTGAAGCTGGAGGAGGGCAGATTTATATTGGAGATTAAGAAGAAATTCTTTATAAAGAAGCTGCTGAGACATTGGAACAGGTTGCCCAAGGGAGGTCATGGATGCCCACTCCTTGGAGGTATTCAAGACAAGGTTGGATGGGGCCTTGAGCAACCTGGGCTAGTGGAAGGTGTCCCTGTCCATGACAGGGGCTTGGAACTAGGTTCTTTTACCATGAGGGTAGTGGCACACTGGCACAGGTTGCCCTGGCAGAGGTGTTCAGGGCCGGGTTGGATGAGCCTTGAGTGACCTATTCTAGTGGAAGGTGTCCCTGTCCATGACAGGGGCTTGGAACTAACTCCTTTTACCATGAGGGTAGTGGCACACTGGCGCAGGTTGCCCTGGGAGGTGTTCAAGGCCGGGTTGGATGAGCCTTGAGTCACCTATTCTAGTGGAAGGTGTCCCTGTCCATGACAGGGGCTTGGAACTAGGTTCTTTTACCATGAGGGTAGTGGCACACTGGCACAGGTCGCCCTGGGACGTGATTGGGGCCCATGCCTGGAAACACTTGTAGAGAGCCTTGACAGGACTCCAGGCAGCCTGATCTAGTTGAGGATGTCCCAGCTGACTGCAGAGTGGGTTGGACTGGATGACCTTTGGAGGTCCCTTCCAACCCAAACCGCTCTGTGATTCTATGATCTCAGGTTCATTCCAACCTGAACTGGTCAGCCAATCACTGAATCATCTCGTGGAGTCTAAAACCAGAAGAAGATGTAGCCTTGGGATGGATGGTGGTGTGTTTGGTGCAGTGCTTCTTCCTCTTCCACTGCTCCCATCAGGTGTGATCAGCAGTACACCCTGTATGTGTGTTTTTCTGGCTGTAAAAATAGCAAGCTGGGAAACAAAACTCTCTTTGATGCTTTTTTTTTTCCCCCCTATCTACTCATCCTTCAGAGTTTGTGCACACACACAAAAAAAATCCTTCAGCAAAGCCTCCCAGCTCCCCTGGCCTAGCTGTATGCAGATATTCTGGTTGGTGCAGTGAAATTTCTGACGTTTTCTCTGTCCATTTATCTTGGTGTGAAATAATCTTCGTATGACTGTGAGGTTTGCTTCTCACAGCTCAGAAAAACATCCCTCCCAGCGGCAAATGACTGATGGAGATTGCAAAGGCTTTGTAGTATTTCTCTGGTTCTGCCTCTCACGTATATTCCCTTATCTAGAAGGAAATTATCTGAGATTTTGCACCTGTCCAAGCTAATGGATTTCTTTTGATACCTAAACATCTTTCTGGAGCTCAGGCATGGTTTCTCACCCTTGTGATTTAAAGTAACACATGTAACTTCATCAAAGTTACTTTGGATTTATGCCCCTTGGCTCTTGCAAGAAGCTAATTTGCTAAAACTAATGCAAATATTTAATTCCTGAGCTTCAAGTTGTCTTTTGTTTGCATTTCTGATAGTCTAATTAAAAGCAAACCCTCCCCAGTGTGGGGTGGATGTGGACAGTTAGTCATGGAGAAGTGAGGTTTTGCCACCAGAGCTCTGGAGCAGCCTGGAGACTCATAGCATCCCAGCAGGGGATGGAAGGGATCTCTGGAGGTCATCCAGTCTGCTAGAGCAGAGGCACTTGCAGCAGCTTGCCCAGCATCACAGTGCCCACCTGGGATTGGAAGCTCTCCAGAGAAAGAGACTTCACAGCCTCTCTGGGCAGCCTGCTCCAAGGCTCCAGCACCCTCACACCAAAAAAGAATTTTCTCCTCCCGTTCAGATGGAATCTCCTTGGTTCAAATTTGTGCCCATTGCCCCTTGTCCTCTCACTGGCCCCATCCTCTTGCTCCACACAGGTCCTTTAGCTCTTGCTGAGCATTCATCAGATCCCTTCTGGGGCTGCTTTCTCCAGGCTCACAGCCCCAGGACTTTCAGCCTTTCCTCTCTTACAACCTAGGACTTTTTCAAGACTCATCCACCTGTGGGCTCAGGGGGGTCTGTGCTGTTTCATTCTTAGCATTTGAGATTTTTAACACACCTTGAGTGCTGTGTCCAGTTCTGGGCTCCTCAATTCAAGAGAGAAGTTGAGGTACTGGAAGGTGTCCAGAGAAGGGCAACAAAGCTGGTGAGGGGCCTGGAGCACAGCCCTGTGAAGAGAGGCTGAGGGAGCTGGGGGTGTGCAGCCTGCAGAAGAGGAGGCTCAGGGCTGAGCTCATTGCTGTCTACAACTACCTGAAGGGAGGTTGTAGCCAGGTGGGGTTGGGCTCTTCTGCCAGGCAAGCAGCAACAGAACAAGGGGACACAGTCTCAAGTTGTGTCAGGGGAGGTCTAGGCTGGATGTTAGGAGGAAGTTGTTGGCAGAGAGAGTGATTGGCATTGGAATGGGCTGCCCAGGGAGGTGGTGGAGTCGCTGTCCCTGGAGGTGTTCAGGCAAAGCCTGGATGGGGCACTTAGTGCCATGGTCTGGTTGATTGTCTAGGGCTGGGTGCTAGGTTGGAGTGGCTGAGCTTGGAGGTCTCTTCCAACCTGCTTGATTCTGTGATTCAATATTTTGTTCTCTCTTGTCAGTAGCAGTAGAAAATCCACCTTGTCCCAAATAATACTGGCAAGGAGCTGCTTACTGTTGGGAACAAATGGGAAGTTAACGACATTAGAAAAACATCTTGATGCTTTTGCATAGCTCTGCAATCAAATCTTCAGGTGAAAAATAAATCTGATGGATTCACAAGTTGAGTAGCACCCCCAAGTGTAAAAAAAAATAGCATTTAACCCAAATTTATTAATTTTCCCATCTGATTTTTAAGCATTTACTTCGAATTATTCTTTCTTGTCATGCATTCTGATTGCTTTAGTTTCTTGTAAGTTGTTGTTTGGGAATAAATTCAGGAAAATATCTTTGGGAGTTTTGTCTCTCTTGAAGATACTAAATGTTGAGTTGTAGCTAAAGAAATGTTTTGTCTCCAGTCCAGAAAGAAAATGAAAAAAAAAAAAAAAAAGAAAGAAAAAGGGAAAAGTCAAAACAGATTCTTAGATTTGAGCAGAGACATATGTTTTGTGGGCTGGCACCAGACTAGGATGCAGAATCTTGTAGAACCAACTCTTCATACTCTGGGATATTTAGAGGAGCAACATTCAAAACAAGGTGCTAGAGACTTCACTGAAAAAAAACCCTAACAGAGACTAGACAGTTTCTTTTAGGTTGAAAAAATGTCTGCTGTGAGTCACTTGATGACTCTCCCTTTATTTCTAGTGCCGTGGAACTGTCAAGAGAGGGGATTCTGCATCTTTGCTGTGCTCTGGTGAGACTGCCACCTCAAATAGAATCAGAGAATCAACCAGGTTGGAAGAGACCTCCAAGCTCATCCAGTCCAACCTAGCACCCAGCCCTAGCCAATCAGCTAGACTGTGGCACTAAGTGCCTCAGCTCTGGCATCCCTAGTAGAGGAGCTCAGAGCTGTTGAAGTCATTCCAGAGGAGGCCACAAACATGATCCAAGGGCTGGAGCACCTCTGCTGTGAAGAAAGGCTGAGGGAGCTGGGGGTGCTCAGCCTGGAGATGAGAAGACTCCAAAGGGACCTCAGAGCTGCCTTCCAATACCTGAAGGGATCCTACAGGAAGGCTGCAGAGGGACTTTTCATAAGAGCGTCTAGAGACAGGCCAAGGGGGAATGGTTTGAAGCTGAGGGAGAGCAGGGTTAGAGTGGATTTGAGGATGGAAGTTCTTCAGTACAAGGATGGTGAGCCTCTGGAATAGGCTTCTTAGAAAGGTTGTGGTTGCCTCCTCCCTGGGGGTATTGCAGGCCAAGTTGGATGAGTTCTTGAGCATCTGAGTCTAGCTGAGAGGTGTCCCTGCCCATGGTGGGGAGGTTGGAGTAGATGAGCTCTGAGGTCCCTTCCAACCTGAGCCATTCTATGACTGTAAATAAGATAAACCTGTTGTAATTTGTTTGGTAAATTCCCACTAATTGAAGGTGAGATCACAGTGACTCCTCCTGGCTGTCAGCATGCTGGTCATAAAATAACCAAAAGGAGAAGTAACACTTTTGGGTGTTGGTCAGCAAAGTTAACAGATCCCAAGAGATTTACCCTTAGGAAATCCTAAGATTCCCCTGAAACTTAGTTTAACAAAGGAAGAACTTTTTCCTCTCTGATGTGATGCTCAAACACCTTGGAGAAGGCTTAAAGGTTTTGAGAATAAAATTAATGAGACCCTTAGAATCAGTACAGTTGTTACAGAGGAGAGAAGGATGATTAAATCTGATCAGAAATAACCTCTGCAATGGGAGCAGAGTTTAAATACCTGGATTTTGGTTGTGCAGTTCAGTGCCAAAAAAAGTCATCTGTTAAAACAAAAGGCAAAGGGAAAATGATTTCTGTGTCAGGCAATTAGAGAAATCTTTGCAGTGCCACTTGTGAAATCTGGGGAGATTTGGGGCTAGTTCAACTTGTGAAGAACATTGAAGGCTATGTGTGAAGGGCAGATGATAGAGATCTTCAGCACCACATTACATGCACAGAGTTGCTTTGAGGGAAAACAAGTCACAGGCTCTGAACCACCTTGAAGAAGAACTGTTTCAAATGATGGGATGTAACCTGTGTTCCCCTGTAGTTGCTTTGTGTTCTGTGTTCTCCCTTTCAAAGATTATTACACCTGAAATACTCTGCCCAGTTTTGGGCTCCCCAGTTCAGGAGAGACAGGGACCTGCTGGAGAGAGTCCAGCAGAGAACAATGAGGATGAGTGGGGAACTTGAGCATCTCCCCTATGGAGAGAGACTGAGAGCCCCGGGGCTGTTTAGTCTGGAGAAGAGAAGACTGAGAGGAGATCTCATCCATGTGTACCTGGGGGGTGGGTTTCAAGTGCCTGGGGCCAAGCTCTTTTCAGTGGTCAGCAGCAATAAGCCAAGGAGCAACAGCTACAAACTGGACCAGAGAAGGTTTCACCTCAGCATGAGGAGAAACTTCTTTGCAGTGAGGGTGCCAGAGCCCTGGAGCAGGCTGCCCGGAGAGGTTGTGGAGTCTCCTTCTCTGCAGACTTTCCAAACCCATCTGGAACCATTCCTGTGTGACCTCCCCTAGGGGATCCTGCATTGGCAAGGGAGATGGACTGGATGATCTCTGAAGGTCCCTTCCAAACTCTAAGATTCTGTGATTCTGTGATTATTTTCTACTCTAGTTCTTAGAACATCTTCAATCTGAAGCTCTCCCTGTCATCAGGTGTCCTTTCTGGTGTCTAACAGCCGAGAAGTGATCATGCCTCTATGCTGGGCACTGATGGGGCCACTCCTCAAATACTGGGTTCAGTTTCGGGCCTCTCACTCCAAGAAGGACATTGAGGAGCTGCAGCATGTCCAGAGGAGAGCAATGAAGCTGGTGAAGGGTCTGGAGAGCAGGGCTGATGAGGAGCAGCTGAGAGAATGAAGGTTCTTTAGTCTGGGGAAGAGGAGGCTGAGAGCCAGCCTCATTGCTGTCTGCATCTGCCTACAAGGAGGTTGTAGCCAGGTGGGGGTTGATCTGTTCTCCCTAGTATCAGGTGATAGAATGAGAGGAAATGGCCTGAAACTGTGCCAGGGGAGGTTTAGGTTGGAGATGGGGAACAATTTCTTTGCTGCAAGAGTGGTCAGGCATTGGGACAGGCTGCCCAGGGAGGTGATGGATATGGCACTTTAGAACATGGTTTAATGGTTGTGGTGATGCTAGATTGATACTTGGACTCAATGGTCTCAGAGGGCTTTTCCAACCAAACCAGTTCTATGATTTTCTAAGTCTTTAAGACCATGCTGATTGAGGTTTTCAGCAGCTTGGTCTAGTGGGCAGTGTCCCAGCCCGTGGCAGGGGCTTGAAACTAGATGATCTTTCAGACCATTCTGTGATTCTCAGTATCTTCCATCCTGACCTTATTAAACAAATCTGTTGATGGATTCTGCTTTGGCTTCCATACCAGTTTATTCCTTTGACTTTATTGGTTTGGCAGATGAAACAAGGAAAGGAGAGCTAAAACCAAGCACTACCAGCAGAAGCAACATATGTCATAGCTGCACAAGATGTGGCCCTGCTGAATTAAAAGTGATTGCTTCAGGTTTTGTGGTCCTGTGGCCATCGCTTAAGGTTGGCGGCAACATTTGGTATCTTAGTAGCATCCTGAAGTGTCTTCTCAGCAGAATTTGTTGTTCTCCTCTTTGTTCCTCTGCACCTCAAGATATTTTGCTAGGCTTAGGTTATTTGAAATCCTTTTTTCTGTTCCTGGCCTGCCCCTCAACCATGAGTACCTGGGGGTGCTGATCAATAGTGGGCTGAACTTGAGCCAGTGTGTGGCCAGGTGGCCAAGAAGGCCAACAGCATCCTGGCCTGGATCAGCAATAGTAGGGAAGTTCTTGACCCCTCTGGACTCAGCATTGGTGAGGCTGCATCTTGAGTACAAGATTCAATGTTGGGTGCCTCACTGCAGAAAGGATGTGGGGAGGGCTGGAGTGGGTCCAGAGAGGGGTCTGTAACACAAGTCTTGTGAGAAGTGGCTGAGGGACTTGATGGTGTTCATCTTGGATAAAAGGAGGCTGAGGGAGGTTGGAGCCAGGTGGAGATTGCTCTCTTCTCCATCAGAAGTGATAGGGTGAGATGAAATTGCTTCAGGTTGCACCAGGGGAGGTTTAGGCTGGACATTAGAAGAAAGTTCTTCACTGAAAGGCTTCTTAAACACTGGAACAGCCTCTATAGGGTGGTGGTTGAATCCCCACCCTTGGATGTGTTGGCTCTGAGGGACATGGCTTAGCATCGCCTTCATAGAGTTAGAGAACAGTTTGACTTGATGTTCTCAAAAGTCTTTTCCAGCCAAAACAATTCTCTGTAAGTTCTGATGCTGTATGTGAAAGAGCAGTGGCAGTCTGCTGGGACAGCGTTGGTCTCAGTTCCTATGCAGCAGCTTTTGATACCTCAACAGGGTCATTTTGTATCTGGGATCTCTTCCCCCATAGCCATCCATCAACTCTCAGTTTGGCAGGCATCAAGGCACACAGCCAGTTTCTGTTCCAGATTTTTCATTAGAAGAAGAGAGTTAACTTAATCATTGCAGAGCCTGAGCCATCTGATTTCAGAGGCTGATCTGACAGGTGCTTTTTCTACAAGGAGTTTACAGTTTTGGAAGCATAAGGAAAAGCAGAGGATCCATCTCAGTATTTGGTAACTTTTGGGAAAGAAGCTGATTTGGAAGGTGGTTTGGGCCACAAAGATGAGCACCTCTGTTATGTGGATAGGCTGAGGAAGCTGGGGGTGCTCAGCCTGGAGAGGAGAAGACTCCAAGGGGACCTCAGAGCTGCCTTCCAATATCTGAAGGGGATCCTACAGGAAGGCTGCAGAGGGACTTTTCATGAGGGTGTCTAGAGACAGGACAAGGGGGAATGGTTTGAAGCTGAAGGAGAGTAGAGTTAGACTGAATCTTAGGAAGTTCTTCAGTGTGAGGGTGGTGAGACTCTGGAACAGGTCCCCCAGGAAGGCTGTGGATGCCTCCTCCCTGGAGGTGTTTAAGGCCAGGCTGGATGAGGCCTTGAGCAGCTGAATCTAGGTGAGAGGTGTCCCTGCCCATGGTGGGGAGGTTGCAGTAGATGAGCTCTGAGGTCCCTTCCAACCTAAGCTGTTCTGTCATTCTGTTCTCAGGTGATGGATAGGAGGGAGTTTGGATTGACCTCAGCAGGAACAAAGGTGGACAATTCAGATAAAGCATAATCATAAAGCTGAGATAAAATAACTTTTTGCATTGTATGCACAAACTGCAGAACCTTGGTAGTTAGAGGGATTTAACTGTCATGGCTTTAAGCAGCCATAAACTGTCCACAGAGCCTGCTAAGTGATCTCCCCACCTTTCCACTTCTCTCGTGGCTGCTGGTAGCCAAATGCAAAGAAGTAAAGATAAAAATCAATGAACAAATAGGTAAATCAAGTTTAAAACCAGCTCTAATCTTGAGGAATTAGTTGCTTGTGTTAACCTCAGTTGTCTTGGTGCTGTGGTTTTTTACCCTGTCAGGAGTCAGCAAAAGTTTCTCCTTTGCTCAGAGTTGGATCTGAGAAGAGACTAAACCAAGTGGAATCAACTCGGGAGAGGGGAAAGTTGTTTGAAAGACAAAAGCTTTTTGACTATCTCTGTGACTTGATTAGGACTGCAGCAGAACTTAGCTCATACTAGGTCCAGTGAGGCTTCAACGTGTGTATAGCATGGAGCATGTGCATAAGGGTTGGGCATTCTGACTCCAGCCCGTGATCAAACTTTGGCTCTCATGTTACACAGCTCTGCTTTCAGGTTCCTTCATAAAGGAAATGCTGTCCAGAGCAGAGAATGTCAGGAAGTTATGCACACCAGGAAACACTTTTTTTGCCTTGAGGGTGGGTTTTGACCACTGGATCAGGTTGCCCACAGAGGCTGTAGGGTCTCCATCTCTAGAGACATTCATCGGTTTGTGGAATGGTTTGGATTTGCAAGGAACCTGGAAGATAATCCAGTTCTAACCCCCTGCAATGGATAGGGACACCTTCCACTAGCCCAGATGGCTCAAAGCCTCATCCAGCCTGGCCTTGAACGCTTCCAGGGAAGAGGCATCCACAACTTTCCTGGGCACCCTGTTCTTACCACCCTCACTGGAAAGAATTTCTTCCTCATCTTCAGTCTAAACCTGCCCTCCTCCAGTTTCAGTGTCGAGTCCAACTGGAAATACTCTTGGGCCATGAGCTCTAGGTTGCCCTGCTTGAGTAGGCAGAATGGACCAAATGTTCTCCAGAGGTTCTTGGCAACCTCAACTGCTGTGTGGAAATTTTATCATGGGTATCATCGTCAAGTGGTTTCTCTTGCAGTGAAAAAAATTGAGTCCTGAAAAAAATACTGTAGCTATTTTACATTTTAGCACAGTTGAATCCTAAAGATGTACCTGCACAGAGTGGTTTATTTGATGCTGACCTTGCCACAGGATCACAGGATGTCAGAGCTTGCAAGGGACCCAAAGAGATCATCTAGTCCAACCCCTCTGCTAGAGCAGGACCATACAGTCTAGCTCAGGTCATATAAGCATAGCGATTGGGATTCTTCATTTCCATTTCCTTAGTTACAGCAGTAAATTATGACCACAGCACTAATTAATGATTCTGTATGTTCATACTGTTGAATAATGTTGTTTTTTTTTAATCCAGAACTGGCATTTTTAGAGACTTTGCCTTAAAATGACCTTTAATTTGACTTCTCATAGTTTTGGGGGGTTAACTTTTCATAATTTATTAGTGCTTCCAATAAACATATTTCAATACTGATCTGTAACTTGCTTTTTCTAGTAGACAGCCCAGGGAGGTGCTTGAGTCACCATCCCTGGATGTGTTTAAAGGTCCTTTAGATGTGATGCTTAGGGATATGGTTTAAGAGTGAACTTCATAGGGTAGTGTCAGTGGTTGGACTTCATGATCCCAGGGATCTTTTCCAACCTGAATGATTCTGTGAACTCAAGGGATGATTACTGGGGTATGATAGCAGTAAATTTCCCCAGTCTGTTATGTCCGTAAATGCCCTGATGGGGACTAACTGTAACATGCCTCAAGCAGATCAGCACCTTCCTATCTAATGGCTCTGGTGCCTGTCTACTTGTTTTGAAGAGCAGCTGATAAATCCAGGTCTTGTGTGAATTGTGTCACTTGTATGAAATGCACTATTTTACTTTGTGCTCTCTTAATAAATGCAGAATGTTTTTACAGTTCTCCAATCTAGTTGCATCTAACCTGGCTTCTCTCTCTGCTTTGTGATGATTTTCCTCAGATCCTTGCTGACGATGGTGGTCATTGGAGGCATAACTATTGAAGAATATATCATTTACAGACAAGATCTCTGAAATCTGTTTCCTTCAGACAGCAAAGGTAAGCAAAATAATCTTAGGTGACACATTTGTGTATAAGTGAGATCCTTTTTTACCTCAGTAATAACCAAAATTTGAACAGCAGCTGAAGTTAAAATGCCTGACTGCACTTAGGAAAGTTTTAACTGTTTCTCTGGGTTAAAAGCTGACTGATGGTTGGACTCAAAGAGTAGTGGTGAGCAGGCTTAAAGCCATTTGGTGACTGGTCACAAGTTGAGATCCCCAGGGCTCAGTGCTGGGGTCAGTTCTCTTTAGTGGTGATGTGGATGAGGGAGATTGAGGGCACTCTCAGTAAATTTGCAGGTGACACCAAGTTGGGCAGAAGTGTTGATCTGCTGGAGGTTAGGAAGGTTCTACAAAGGGACCTGGACATGCTGGGTCAGTGGCCTGAGGCTGGTAGTATGAGGTTCAACAAGGCCAAGTGCTTGATCCTGCACTTGAGTCACAACAACCCCACAAATGCTTCACGCTTGGCTATTAGAAGTTTCTTCCCTGAAAGGGCTCTCAAGCACTGGAACAGGTTCCCCAGGGAGGTGGTTTAATTCCTGTCCCTGGAGGTATTTAAAAGAGGTATAAGTGTGGTGCTGGGGCACGTGTTTGGCAGCAGCCTTGGTAGACAATGGTTCTTAAAAGGTCTTTTCCACCCAGAACACTACTATGATTCTGTTTATCCTACTCATGTGAAAAATAACCTAAATGGAAGGAGCTCAGCTTCTTTTCCTCCTTTTACTTACAAGAATAGGAGTCCTTAGAATCACAGAATCAACCAGGTTGGAAGAGACCTCCAAAATCATCCAGTCCAACCTAGCCCCCAGCCCTGTCCTTAGCTTGCTTGTTTTTTTTCTGCATTAAACATTATCACTTATTTGTTTATTTTTTTTTTTAAGTACAAATCATTTGTAGTTTCTGTGAGTGATGCTGCTGAGAACCAGGAATGCCTTAATGTGCTAAAATCTGCAGAGCAGTTTGGCATGAGGATTGCTACTCAAAAAAAAGTACAAGTTACATGGAAGAGAAAGAGCCAGGAACACCAAATTAGGGTGTAAGGCTCAGTTTCTTGGTTTCTGCATCCAAAGCAACATGGCCAGCAGATCCAGAGAGGTTATTCTGCCACTTTGCTCTGCTGAGACCTCACCTGGAGTGCTGTGTCCCGTTCTGGAGCCCTTATTACAGGAAAGATGCTGAAGCATGTCCTGAGAAGGGCCATGCAACTGATCAGAGGGCTGGAACTGCTCTGCTATGGAGACAGACTGAGAGTTGGGGCTGTTCAGTCTGGAGAGGAGAAGGTTCTGAGGAGACCTTATTGTGGCCTTCCATTATCTGAAGGGGACCTACAGGAAGGCTGGGGAGGGACTTTTTACAAGGGTTTGTCATGATAACAACAAGGGGAATGGTTTGAAATTAGAGAAGAGTAGATTTAAATTGGATTTTAAATGGAAATTGTTTACCATGAGGGTGGTGCAACGCTGGAACAGGTTGCCCAGGGAGGTGGTTGAGGCCCCATCTCTGGAGATATTAAAGGTGAGGCTTGGCAAGGCTGAGGAACATAATCTCATGGAGGATGTCTCTGCTGGTTCCAGCGATCTTGGACCAGATGACCTTTGGAGGTCCCTTCCAACCCAACCCATTCTATGATGCTACAGAAGTGGCTTTTTCATTAGGTACTGGAGAGGTGAATCTATTGCAAGCTCAAGCCCTACTTCTGCTCTTTATTTTGAAGAGTGGACTTTTGATCAAATTGAATATAGATGTTCAGGAGAGGTTTTTTTTTCCTGTTTTGAAAGCAACTCCATAGAACACTCCAGGTAATATGGGAAGAAGGTGGTTTTTTTTTTTTCCTCTTATGGAAACACAGCTAATTTTCCCACTCATTATCTGCTGTTAATTTAATGTGTGGCAATATCTGAAATTCAGAGATGATTATATGGCAGCAGATTTTTGGTTAGCTCTACAGCTCATCTCTGAGCAAACCAATTAAGACATAATTTCAGAATATAATTGAACTCCTAATGGGGCACTTCAGTTCACTTGTATTTTACATATTTGCTTTGCTTTGTTTTAGTAGGCAGGTCCAAAGTGAGGGTACAGCTTCATTTCTGAACTTGTGACTACAGCAGCTTCATCTGAGCCTGCTCAGAACAAAGCATGTGAAATGCTGTTGAATAAAGAGGATGGATGAGTTGGTGCATAAGCTTCCTGGTTCTCCAGTCTGATCTGTGAATAGCTCTTATCAGCTGTTTATCTGAGGAAGAAAACTTACTGTGGTGTTAGGATGCTGTGACCCTGTTGATGCTCTTCTCGCCTGCAGTGCAGCACTGTGCCACAAACCACAGTGAAAACTGCTCTGCTTGGTAGTTCATTCAGTGTTCAGAACTGATTTTCTTCCTTCAGGATATCTGGGCAGCCTTGATCTGCTGAAAAAGGCCTCCTTCTCTCAGTCTTCAAAACTGATTTTTCAAGCAGTATGAGTAGAGAATTATTGGAAGTCTGTAGTTAGCAGAGACCAAACTTGATGGGGCAGCAGGGCTGGGAGAGAGAGGATCAAGGACATGTCCCAGTAGACTCAGAATGGCTCAGGTTGGAAGGGACCTCAGAGATCATCTAGTCCAATCTCCCTACCATGCATAGGGTCACCTCTCAGCTAGACTTGGCTGCTCAAGGCCTGACCCAGCCTGGCCTTGAACACCCCCAGGGAGGAGGCAGCCACAGCCTCCCTAGACAACCTATTCCAGAGTCTCACCATCCTTGTACTGAAGAACTTCTTCCTCAGATCCAGTCTAATCCTGCTGTCCCTCAGCTTTAAACCATTCCCCCTTGTCCTGTCTCCAGACACCCTTATGAAAAGTCCCTCTGCAGCCTTCCTGTAGGATCCCTTCAGGTATTGGAGGGCAGCTCTGAGGTCCCTTTGGAGTCTTCTCCTCTCCAGGCTGAACACCCCCAGCTTCCTCAGCCCGTCCTCATAGCAGAGCTGCTCCAGCCCTCGGATCATGGTTGCAGCCTCCTCTGGACTTGCTGCAACAGCTCTGTGACCTTCTTATGCTGGGGACACCAAAACTGGATGCAGTATTTGAGGTGAGGTCTCATCAGAGCAGAGCAAAGGGTTAGAATCCCCTTCTTGACCTGCTGGCCTAATTCAGCGGTACAAATCAAAGCCATTCATCAGGAGTTTCTGATGCCTTTCCTTTTCAGTGTCTTTTACATAAGTCAGAGCTTTCCCAGGAAACTTCATTTTACCTTTTTTTTTTCAGCCTAAGCTGAATTGCAAGAGGACTAAAACTTTGTTATTCATGTAATATAAGGGGCAGCAGGCATAAACTGGAACCCAGGAGGTTCCATCTGAGCAAGAGGAGAAAATTCTTTGTTGTGAGGTTGCTGGAGGTCTGCAGCAGGCTGCCCAGAGAGGCTGTGTAGTCTCCTTCTCTGGAGAGCTTCCAACCCCAGCTGGGCATTGTGATGCTGGGCAAGCTGCTGTGGCTGCCCCTGCTTTAGCAGAGGGGTTGGACTGGATGATCTCTAGAGATCTCTTTCAACCCCCATTCTGCCTGGTTTCTATGTATATCAGCAATGCAGTGGACACTGAGAGGTGTACCTGGTCCGTCAAGATTTGCATCATTCCAGGCTTCCTCAGCTGCCAGAAGCTGCTGTAAGAAAACAGCAGCTGGAAAAGGGTTAAGAAGTGCATCAGGCAGAACTGCCTTACATGACCTAAAATGAGGAAACAACCAGTAGTGTTTGTTAGCTCAAGAAACTAAGGCAAGTCTCTTCTCTTTATTCCTTTTTACCTTTTTATCCCTAGAATGCAGACGTTTTTAGTTCCAAAGACAAACAGCACTGAGCTGAGAGTGTTCATTTGTGCCTCTGCCATGTTGAGGTTTAACTTTGGGGGTTGTTTTGTTTTTCCCCTCCATTTCCTTCGAAGACAGATCTCTGCATGTGGATTTATTTGTTCTAAAAGAGGGACCTACAACATTGGGTAAAGGGAAACCAAATATTTCGAGGGAATAATTATCAAAGTTTGTATTTGGGTCCAGCAGAAATATTATTTTTGTATGTGGGAAACTGGGACAAGGAAAAGCTTTCTGTATGGTTAATGGTTTACTGGTGATTTTTTCCCTGAGGATGTGATATACCTTGAGTGCTGTGTCCAGTTCTGGGCTCCTCCATTCAAGAGAGATGTTGAGGTACTGGAAGGTGACCAGAGAAGGGTGACAAAGCTGGTGAGGGGCCTGGAGCACAGCCCTGTGAGGAGAGGCTGAGGGAGCTGGGGGTGTGCAGCCTGCAGAAGAGGAGGCTCAGGGCAGACCTCATTGCTGTCTACAGCTCCCTGAAGGGAGGCTGTAGCCAGGTGGGGTTGGTCTCTTCTGCCAGGCAAGCAGCAACAGAAGAAGGGGACACAGTCTCAAGTTGTGGCAGGGGAGGTCTAGGCTGGATGTTAGGAGGAAGTTGTTGGCAGAGAGAGTGATTGGCATTGGAATGGGCTGCCCAGGGAGGTGGTGGAGTCGCAATCCCTGGAGGTGTTGAAGCAAAGCCTGGATGAGGCACTTAGTGCCATGGTCTGGTTGATTGGGCAGGGCTGGGTGCTAGGTTGGAGTGGCTGAGCTTGGAGGTCTCTTCCAGCCTGCTTGATTCTATGATGTGGAGATGTGGATAAACCTCAGACTGCTTCTCCAAAAGCCAAACCAAACCCATTCAGCTCTTATTCTCAACATCTCAGCTTTTCTTTTCCACTGGTTTTGTGTACCAGTGCTGACATGTCCACAGCTGTATAGGTATGTGCAGGCTCTGGTTCTATTCCATTTATCAAATGCCAGGGCTTTTTGTGTTTAATGCTCATTGCTGTGCCTGCAGTCTAATACTTGCAGACCTTAGTGACCTTGCTTCACCCACTTGTGCCATGTACATTACCGTGTAGCCTTTAGTTACATGATAACATGCTAGTTTCCCTCCCTAGAAGGAAATCTGTGCATTAAACAGATTTAATCACTATCCAGTTTTCTTCTCTGTTTAATTATTCCATGTGTGGTTCCAGAGCTTCTGTGCTATATTGTGTTCAAACCTTGCTCTGGAGATAGGATTGATAATCTCCTTTTATACTTTTAGCAACAGTTTTTTTTCTGTAAGACTTTTCTGGCCTACCCTTGTCTCGTTTCTAGTAAACCAATATCTGAAGGAGACCTACAGGAAAGCTGGGGAAGGGCTTTTTAGAAGAAGGGCTTGTAGTGATAGGAGAAGGAGCAGTGGTTTGAAACTGGAGCAGGATGGATTTAGGTGGGACATCAGGAGGAAGGTCTGCACAATGAAAGTGGTACAATACTGGAGCAGGTTGCCTAGAGAGGTGGTTGAGGCCCCATATCTGGAGACATTCAAGGTCTGACTTGATGTGGCCCTGGGCAGCCTAATCAAGTTGGAGATGTTGCTGCTGACTGCAGGGGGATTGGACGAGATGACCTTTGAGGTTCCCTCCCAACCTGATGCATTCTGTGAATCCAAAACCCAAGTTGTTTGCAGAAACATTTTGAGTTCTCTGAGCTTTCTTTGCCAGCAGTTTGATGAGCTGCTGAGTTTTGTGTACTTACAGTAGATACAGATGTGGGGCACTCACTCCATGAAGCTTCCTCCAGGCTAGAAAAGCAAGAGCAGTAATCCTCTGTGAAGAGCGTAGAAGTTGAAAGGGTTGTTCATAAATTCAGAAAATGAGTTGGGTTGGAAGATCATCTAGTTCCAGCTCCCCTGACATAGGCAGGGACACCTTCCACTAGCCCAGGTTGCTCAAGGCCTCATCCAACCTGGCCTTGAACACCTCTAGAGAGGGGACATCCACAGCCTCTTTAGGCTACCTGTTCCAGTGTCTCACCACTCTCTTGGGGTGGGCATCTTGATTTGAAGCAATGATTCAGTTCTTCTTAATTCTTGGCTTCACATTCACCCATTTTCCTTTGTATCCTGGTTCCTTGAATGTCTCATGTCCTGCATCTCATGCTTTCATTCTCCCTCATCTAAGCAATATCTACTGTCACCTGGTTCCTATCTATTAAAATGAATTACAAAACAAAACAGCCTCTGGCATCAAGGGCTAGAAAAACAGCCCCAGGCTTTAAAGATGTGACACATGCACCTAATGTCAATTTAAATGAAACATTAGGAAGAAATTCTTCCCCATGAGGCTGTTGAGGCACTGAAACAGGTTGCCCAGAGAAATTGTGGAGGCTGCAAGCCTGTAAATGTTCAAGGCCGGGTTGGATGGAGCCGTGAGCAAGCTGGTCTAGTAGGAGGTGTCCCTGCCTATGGCAGGGGGTTGAAAGTGGATCATCTTTAAGGTCCCTTTCAACCCAAACTGTTCTGTGATTCTGTGATTCACATTCAGCCACTTTCTCTTGTGTCCTAATGCCTTGTATGTCTCATGTCCTGCACCTTATGTTTTCATTCTCCCTCCCCCAAGTAATTTCTAATGTTAACTGGCTTCCATTTCAAGTTTATTGTCTGTTCTCACACAGTAGCAGTCTTCCTTCACATCACTGCTTCTCCAGAATTGCAGTTCCATTCTGGCTCCAGCTTTTCACCCTTTTTTCGCAGGGTGAGCCTGCACAGATGGGTACTGAAGGTTGCACATCTTTCTACCCATGTTCTGAGAGTCAGTTTGGGTACAACAGCCCTGTAGCTGCTTTGGTGTGACTGAGAGGTGCTACGGAGGAGCTGAGTCTGCCTCTCTGCTCTGCTAGGAAGGTTACACACAGCCATGATGCAAAGATCAGCTGTCTGCCAAGTGCTCTCCTTGCTAGAGAGCAATTCCCATGCATGGCTCCAAAACTCTTTTAATAAGCTTCAGATTGCCTTGGAAAAAGAGTTTGCAAGTTGTGGGTATTTTTAATATGGTGGTTGCAGTTTTAGCTCCAGCACTGGGGATGTGCATCAGCATCAACTTCTGGGTGAGGAGTGGCTTGTGAACAGTCTGGAGGGAGGACCTGGGGGACCTGGGGGTGTCAGTTGTTGGAAAAACTCAATGTGAGCTGGCAATGGTCTCTGGCAACCCAAAAGGCAGCAGTGTCCTGGGCTGCCTCCAAAGCAGTGAGAGCAGCAGGACAGGGCAGTCTTCTATCCCTCTGCTCTGCTGACACCACACCTGCAGCACTGCACCCAGTTCTGGTACTCCCAGCATAACAGGGCTGTGGAACTGTTAATGTGTGGGTCCAGGGGGGTGACAAAGGTGATCAGAAGGCTGGACAACCTCCCCTTGGGGGACAGGCTGAGAGAGTTGGGGCTGTTCAGCCTGGAGAAGATAAAGGCTTCAGGAAGACCTTAGAGAAGCCTTCCAATACCTGAAGGACGCCTACAAGGAAGTTGGGGAGGGACTTTTGAGAAGGGCTTGTAGTGACAGAATGAAAGGGAATGGATTGAGGCTGGAAGAGAGGAGACTGAGGCTGGAGATGAGGAATAAATTCTTCACAGACACACTAGAACAGGTTGCCCAGGGAGGTTCTGGGTGCCCCTTTCTTGGAGGTAGGTGTTCAAGGCCAGATTGGAAGGGGGCTTGAGCAACCTGGTCTAGTGGGAAATGTCCCTGCCCATGGCAGGGAGGTTGAGACTAGGTGATCTTTAAGGTCCCTTCAAACCCAAACCGTTCTGAGATTCTAGGATTCTGCTCATCCAACACCTGAGATGACACGTAGTGTCTTGTATTATTTATACCAGCCTGTGAAAGCATCCAGAACAAAACATTAGAAGCCTTCAGAATTTTACTCTTTTCTTTCCCTCTGGGTAATCACTTAGAAGGGTGCAAAAATAGAGAACTGGAGCATTAATCACAGACTGTTAGAATAGTTTGGGTTGGAACTGAAATAGAGAACTGGTTGTGCAGACCGAAGGAGGATGAGTGAGGTTTACATCTGCTTCTTCTGATTTATCTTCTTAAACAGTGGATGGAAAATTCTAACAGCTAGACAAAATTTTACCCCACACAGTAAAATGCTAGACATGTTTAGTCCTCAGTGCCACCTCCAGCTACAAGCCATGTAGCCTTTGAGAACTTGGTGAGCTGTGGAGTTCTGGGACTGGTGATGTATCGCGGTGCAAACCGAGGGCCTCTCGCTCTCCAAACTTGAGTATTTATAAGGCTGTTTAATTAAAGTGAAGTAGCTAACAAATGGCTCAGTGCTGCATACACACAGCTTCTCTAAATAGTTTGTCTTGCAGCTGTGTCATTCCCAATGTTTTGGTGGTGGCTATTCAAAGGCAGAGGAGGAGCAGCAGCCTCTTGCGTCATTTTTCTCCCTGAAGCGAGTCTGCAGCCCGGATTGATGGACAATTTTTCCTGAGTTGTCATTGAAAGCAAGGAGGCCAATTGTCTTCTGTGAAACCCTCCTGCTTTTCTGACAGCAGCCAATTCTCTGCCCCTCTCTTGCTTATCTTTTACTATGAAAGGGTTTGTTGCCTGTGAAATCCCAAATTCCTTCCTCTAATGCAAGATCTGAGCTAATTCTACCTGTTTAATAAAGGGAAACCCAAATTTGACAGGTGGTTCTGCAGGGATTAGTTAAAGGATTTGGAGGAGGAAAAGATACATTGGGGCATAAGGAACTAGCTACACCACTTGTCATCAACAGCTCAGTGTCCAGGAGGAGACCAGTGACAAGCGGAGTTCCTCAGGGGTCTGTCCTGGGTTCGGTACTGTTTGCCATCTTTGTCAGCGGCACAGACAGTGGCATTGAGTGCACCCTCAGTAGGTTTGCTGATGACACCAAGCTGTGTGGTGTGCTGCACTCACTTGAGGGAAGGGATCCATCCAGAAGGGTCTTGACAGGCTTGAGAAGTGGGCCAGTGCAAACTGTGTGAGCTTCAGTGAGTCACGGTGCAAGAGTCTGGCCCCATCCTCTTACTCTCCAATCTTTAGCTATTGATCAGCATTGAGAAGATCCCAAATTTGTGATGCTTCAGTGCCTCCCTCTCTTTCAAATTAATAGCATCCTATTAAAAATTATCTCTTTTTTTAGTAGCTTGTTTTTCTTAGCAAATCAAGACACACAGGCACAGAGTTTCTCAGTTGATTATCAAAGGGTAACACAAAAAGCACATGGATCTGTTAGAGCGAGTCCAGAGGAAGGCCACGAAGATGCTCAGAGGGCTGCAGCAGCTCTGCTATGAGGACAGGCTGAGAGAGTTGGGGCTCTGCAGCCTGGAGAAGAGAAGACTTTGTGGAGACCTTATAGTAGCCTTCCAATATCTGAAGGGGGCTACAGGAAGGCTGGGGAGGGACTCTTGACAAGGTCTTGTAATGACAGGATGAGGAGGAATGGGCTTAAACTGGCAGATTCAAACTAGATGTTACGAAGAAGTTCTTTGCAGTGAGGGTGGTGACACACTGACACAGATTGCCCAGGGAGGTTGTGGCTGCTCCCTCCCTGGAGGTGTTCAAAGCCAGATTGGATGAGGCCTTGAGCAACCTATTCTAGTGGGAGGTGTCCCTGCTTATGGCAGGAGGTTGGAACTGGATGAGCTTTGAGGTCCCTTCCTACCTAAACCATTCTGTGATTTATAGAATCACAGTAACCTGTATAATCTCCAGAAAGTGTGTGGGGGTTACATGTTTTTAGTCAGTGATGTTAGGGAGATTTACCAATGTTTTCCTCTGATCCCTGAAGAAATGTCTCTGAATGCAAAGGCACATCAGCTGTGTGCTTCCTTGGAGGGCTGCGGGTTTATCATCACAGATAAGAGCTGCTGCCATGATTTTCACACCAAGCATTTAAAGAAGACTGCAGTTGGAAGGTAGCATCTAAGAGAATTGGATTATTCTTTTCTGTTGTGGCACCAAACCGACTTCAGATCTTTGATTTTTGCTTTCATAAATACTCCTGAGCAAACAGTGCTCTAAAAAGCTCAAGGGTAGCACATAATGGAATCGTAAGAAACCATTGCTTGCCTTTACATGAAGGTGGCCTGAGAGGTTGTGGAGGTGCTTGGTTTTTTTTCCTGCTATTTAATTTTGTTTTCTTTATGCTTTGCTATAAATTCACATCTTTGGAGGTCCGCTATCAGGATGAAAGCCTCTTGAAATAGTTTAAGTGAAAATACAGGAAAAGAGGGAAGATGCCTGTGGTGTGGTTGATCAGCCAGTAGGTGCTTGTTCCAGATACAAGTGTTTCCACAGCAAAGACCTGGCCAGGTTGGCCTTTTTCCTTGTTTCTGTCCTTATTAGAGTCTGCAGGAGCTTTCCCTGGCTCTGGACTGAGCTGCTTGCAGTCACACAGAATCACAGAATTAACCAGGCTGGAAAAGACCTGTGAGATCATCGAGTCCAACCTGTCACCTAACAGCTTCTAACCAACTAAACTAAACCATGGCACTAAGTGCCTCATCCAGTCTCCTTTTAAACATCTCCAGGGATGGTGACTCCAAAACCTCCCCAGCCAGCCCATTCTAATGCCAATCACTCTTGCTGGGAAAATCTTCTTCCTGACATCCATCCCGAACCTGCCCTGGCACAGTCCCTTCTAGTTGAGCAAGAATTTGGTTCTCTAAAGGGACTGGTGGGAAGGGATGAGCTCTTGGCACTCCCACAACTTTGTGTACAACCACCCTGCTTTGAAGTTGGCCTGTCCAGCTTGGATCACCAACATTCATCCCCATCTCATCTGGCCTTGAGCCATCAGGAGCTGCAAATTACGTATTCAAAGTGTAGCCACAACAGGGTGAGAAATGGAAGGTGAAAATTTAGAGCTTTTAAATCAAACTCAGTCTTACTCATCTCTTCCTGGTGGCTAACAAGTTAACCATGGCACAGCAATGTGCCCTTGTGGTTAAGATGGCCAATGGGATCCTGGAGGTTCTCCTCCCCGTCTACTCTGCCCCAGTGAGACCTCATCTTGAGTACTGCCTTCAGTTTTGGGCTCCCCAGGTTAGGAGGGACAGAGATCTGCTGGAGAGAGTCCTACCTCAAGGTGGGTTTAGATTGGACATTAAGGAAAAGTTTTTCACAGAGAGACTGGAATGAGCTGCCCAGGGAGATGGTGGAGTCACCAACCCTGGATGTGTTTAAGGGTCATTTTGGATGTGGTGCTTGGGGATATGGTGTAAGGTGAATCTTGTAGAGTAGGATTATAGGTTGGACTTGGTGATCCTGAGGGGCCTTTCTAACCTGGATGTTTCTGTGATTCTGTGAGGGTGCCAGAGCCCTGGAGCAGGCTATCCAGAGAGGTTTTAGAGTCTCCTTCTCTGGAGACTTTCAAGACCCATCTGGATGAATTGCTGGGTGACCTGCCCTAGCTGATCCTGCTCTGAACTTGATGGTCTCCAGAGGTTCTTCCCAACCCCTACCATTCTGTGATTGTGTGAGAGTTTATAGGAGTTTATGAGAAAGCAGCTGCATAACAACAGAATTCTCACTTAATTACTGTCCTGACAAAGCGAACTGGAAATGGAGAAGGAAACCTTGGCCACAGGTGCACTGCCAGTGAAAGCAGAAGAACAAAAGCTGTATCATTTCCATTCTGTGTATTATAATGAGTATCATCTAGCTTCACCTAAATCATTCTAACACAACCTTTTTGCTTATGCTACTAATTCTTGTCTGGAAGCTTTATACATTTTCTAGTGCAGAGTAGATACCTTTTTTACCCCCCTCTTTTTTTCCCTAATTCTTTCCTTTAGTTTTCTTCTTTCTCTCCAGCACAGTTTGAGTGACAGCAAGTGACATTTTCACAGGATAGATTCTGTAGGCAAATGCAGAGTTGACAGTAGGCATAATGGCAGCCTGGAATAAGCTGACATGTAGGTGTTCTGAGTGGAAGATACTCATTGTATTGAATGAAGTTCTCATATAGTAGCTTTCAGTTTATATTATATTCTCATAGTATAGAATTAAATATATACCCATGACACATATGCTTCAGATGGTTTTTTTTTTCCCCCCCACAATCTCATCTCTTGAAGAAGAAATTGTATCACATAGTCTGAAATTCGGCAGATAGCTACTGGCATTAGTCAATGTCCTTGGCTTTTGCATCCTGTAGGTGTGGAAGAGTGAAATATCTTCCAGAATGGATAAAGCATTGAATCATAGAATGGTAGGAGGTGGAAGGGACCTCTAGAGATCATCAAGTCCAGCTTCACTGCAAAGCAGGACCACTTAGGTCACACAGGATCACATCCAGGCAGGTCTTGAAGATCTCTAGAGGAGACTCCAGAACCTCTTTGGGCAGCCTGCTCCAGGCCTCCAGCACCCTCACAGTAAAGATGTTTCTCCTCGTGTTAAGGTGAATTTTTCTGTGATTGAGTCTGCTCAGCAAATTTGCTGATGACACCAAATTGAGAGGCTTGGCTGATACAGCTGAGGACTGTGTGGCCGTCCAGAGAGACCTGGACAGACTGAAAGCTGGGCACAGAGGAACCGAATGAGGTTCAACAAGAACAAGTGCAGAGTCCTGCATCTGGGGAGGAATAATGTACCAGTGCAGGCTGGGAGTGATCTGCTGGAGAGCAGCCTTGTGGAAAGTGACCTGGGAGTGCTGGTGGATAGCAACCATGGCACAGCAATGTGTCCTTGTGGCCAAGAGGGCTAGTGGGATCCTGAGGTGTATTAGAAAAAATGTGTCCAGCAGATCAAGGGAGGTTCTCCTCTGCCTCTACTCTGCCCTGGTGAGACCCCAGCTTGAGTACTGCCTTCAGTTTTGAGCTCCTCAGTTTAAGAGGGACAGGGATCTGCTGGAGGGGGTCCAGTGGAGGGCTATAAGGATGATGAGGGGACTGGAGCACTGCCTGATGAGGAGAGGCTGAGGGACCCGGGGCTGTTTAGTCTGGAGAAGAGAAGACCAAGAGGTGATTTAATAAATGTCTGTAAATATAGACATTTATTATTCTTGACTGGAAGGGTTCCAGAGCACTGGAACAGGCTCCCCAGAGGGGTTGTGGAGTGTCCTTCTGTGGCACTTCTAGTGCCTAACCGGGTGTGTTCCTCTGTGACCTGAGTGACATTGTGTGGTCCCACTCTGTAAGGGGGTTGGACTCAATGATCTCTTTGGGTCCCTTCCAATCCCTGACATCCTGTGATCATGTGTACATCCATTGCCCCTTGTCCTACCATGGGGTATGACTGCCAAGAGACTGGCTGCATCCTCCTGACAGCCACCCTTCAGATACCTGTAGACACTGACAAGGTGCCCTCTTATCCTTCTCTGACATAACTGGGATGTGTGTCTGCTTAACTGGGCTGTATGTCTGCTTAGATGGGCTGTGTGTCTGCCTAACTGGGCTGTGTGTCTGCCTAGCTGGGTTGTGTGTCTGCTTAGCTAGGCTGTGTGTCTGCCTAACTGGGCTGTATGTCTGCTTAGCTAGGCTGTGTGTCTGCCTAACCGGGCTGTGTGTCTGCTTAGCTAGGCTGTGTGTCTGCCTAGCTGGGCTGTGTATTTGCTAACTGGGCTGTGTGTCTGCTTAGCTAGGTTGTGTATCTGCCTAACTGGGCTGTGTATTTGCTAACTGGGCTGTGTGTCTGCCTAGGTAGGCTGTGTGTCTGCCTAACTGGGCTGCATGTCTGCCTAGCTAGGTTGTGTGTCTGCCTAATTGGGCTGTGTGTCTGCTAACTGGGCTGTGTGTCTGAGAACTAGGCTGTGTGTCAGCTTAGCTAGGCTGTATGTTTGCTAACTAGGCTGTGTGCTAACTGGGCTGTGTGTCTGCCTAACTGGGTTGTGTGTCTGCTAACTGGGCTGTGTGTCTGCTAACTGGGCTGTGTGTCTGAGAACTAGGCTGTGTGTCAGCTTAGCTAGGCTGTATGTTTGCTAACTAGGCTGTGTGTATGAGAACTAGGTTGTCTATTTGCTAACTGGGCTGTGTGTTTGCTAGCTGGGCTGTGTGTCTGAGAACTAGGTTGTGTGTTTGCTAACTGGGCTGTGTGTCTGCTAGCTGGGCTGTGTGTCTGCCTAGCTGGGCTGTGTGTCTGAAAACTAGATTATATGTTCCATCTTTGTAATCAGTTAAGAACAGCACAGAATAAAGGTCTGGGTTTTTCCTAGAGTAGAAGGCAGCACTGGGTTGTTAGCTGCATGCCAGCTTTTGGCTTCTCAGTGGGTTTGCAAACCCCAAATATTCATATTACTGGTAAAAGTTTTAGATTCATGGTGTGGTTTGGATTGGAAGGGACCTTGAAGATAATCTAGTTTCAATGCCCCTGCCATAGGCAGGAACACCTCCCACTAACCCAGGTTGCTCAAGGCCCCATCCAGCCTGGCCTTGAACACCTCCAGGGAGAGGACATCCACAGGCTCCCTGTGGCAGTTCTGAAGTGCCTTGTGTGTAGTGTGAAATTTCCCAGCTGGAGAAAGTCAGCAAACTTGATCAGATTACAGTTTAACGACAGTATTTCCCTCCACTTGCAGAAGATTAGATAACTGCTGCCAGCTGAACAACACAAGGAATCCAACATTAACTTAGATGATACCAGGATATTATTTTGTCTGTGCAGAAGATTGATCAGTAGATCATTTGACTCAAATATCATTCTGACTGTTATAATGCCATTGAAAGTGTCAAAATCTTAGTAAACTGTCTGTAACTTCCCCAGCTAGCTCTGCACAAGCCTTGCTCAGGCAAGGCTTGTTAAAACTGGTTGTGATCTTTGGCAAACGGTTTTGAGCTGGTGGTGATAGAGAAAAGCAAAAGGGCAGTTTAAAACATGTTGCAAAGTTATTCCTGTTATGAAACTGCAGAACTTTACCTTCCAGTGTGTCAGGATGGCAAATTGATCATTTAGATGATATTGGAGTGCCACCAGTGTGTGCTCACAGCACAGAAAGCCAAACAGTTCCAAGGCTGCAGCAAGAGAAGTGTGGCCAGCGGGGTGAGGGAGGTGATTCTCTCTCTCTACTCCACGCTGGTGAGACCCCATCTGGAGTGTTGTGTCCAGTTCTGAAGCCCCTAACACAGCAAAGATTTGGACATGCTGGAAGGTGTTTAGAGAAGGGCCATGAGTATGATCAGAGGATATGAGGAGAGGCTGAGGGAGCTGGGGTTGTTTAGCCTGGAGAAGAGGAGGCTCAGGGCAGAGCTCATTGCTGTCTACAACTACCTGAAGGGAGGCTGTAGCCAGGTGGGGTTGGTGTTTTTTCCCAGACAACCAGCAACAGGACAAGGGGACACAGCCTCAAGCTGTGCCAGGGGAGGTCTAGGCTGGATGTTAGGAGGAAGTTGTTGGCAGAGAGAGTGATTGGCATTGGAATGGGCTGCCCAGGGAGGTGGTGGAGTCACCATCCCTGGAGGCGTTCAAGCAAAGCCTGGCTGAGGCACTTAGTGCCATGGTCTGGTTGATTGTCTAGGGCTGGGTGCTAGGTTGGGCTGGATGAGCTTGGAGGTCTTTTCCAACCTGGTTAATTCTATTCTATTCTAAGAAAGGGCTTTCTGGGTTCTTCTTAGCAAAATGGGTCACTGCTTTGGGATGACCTACTGGTACATTTCACTGCAGAGCTGCTCATTGCCAGTACAACTACAGAGAAAGAAGCAAAATGCCCACTGCAACAACTGCATGGGACTCCATCGCCCTGCTCTGAGGCAGGGCCTTTTGAAATCCCCTCTCTCCTGTGGGAGGGACAAGTCACTGCTTTGCCACAGATGTTTCCAAATGAGGTTTGATGTCCTCAGATTAGATTATTGCAACTGTCCCCATCTAAAGATAAAGAATGACACCTTCTTTGGGAAGAGTTTTGATTTGGGCCACAGGAATGGAAAGCTAAAATTCCATCCGAGACAGTAAAGGTTGGTTTGTAATTACAACTGAGCCAGCCTGGCTGCAGCTGCAGAGGGTAGGAAGCAAGCTGATGAAATGGAAGGAGAGAAGTCCAGAGATGTAGACCATAAACAGCATCAAATGGTGCTCATTTGGGAAGCAGGGTGAGGAGAGACGAACTGCATTTCACAGAGCAAAGACTCCAGCAGGAACACAGTTAATGCACAAAGTTCATGGAACCCCAGCATGGTGGGGAATTGAAGAGACTTCTGGAGGTCAAGTGCAACCACCTCCTGCCAAAGCAGGATCACCTAGGGCAGGCCACGTAGAAGGAGACTCCACAGCCTCTTTGGGCAGCCTGCTCCAGGGCTTCAGCACCCTCACAGTAAAGAAGTTTCTCCTCGTGTTGAGGTGGAAGCTCCTGTGTTCTAGCTTATACCATTGTTCCCTCTCCTGCTACTGGGCACTACTCAGTTACATGGAAGTGCTTCTGCAAAGGAGTGAAATGTAGCTGATCAAGGATAAAATGCTCTCCAACTAGAAATACCTGTCCTAAAAGCATATCTTCAGGTGAAGATGGGAGCAGTCCCTTCCCCTGGACAGAAATTCTCTAGTTGAGTCTTCCGTCTCTGTCTACTCTTCTTATTTTACCTTCCTTTTCTCTCTTTTGAGGCATCTGGGAGAGGGAGTAAGGGAATTAGAAGCCCAAAGGCCAAAAGAGATCACAGAGCTGGGAGCAAAGCTAGACGTGAGCTGGCGCTGTGCTCGGCCAGCCCAGCCCCAGCCGTGTCCTGGGCTGAACCCCAGCAGCGTGAGCCAGGAGGGGTTTCTGCCCCTCTGCTGTGCTCCCTCACCTGCAGTGCTGGGGCCAGCTCTGGAGTGCTCAGCGCAGCACAGACAGGAACCTGTTGGAGTGGAGCCAGAGGAAGCCACAGCAATGCTGGAAGGGTTGCAACTCCTCTGCTGACCCTTCCAGCTCCCTCCATTCTCTGTCTCAATGTGATTCTGTGATACAGAGCCTGCGCTCCAGGCACTGACTTCCACAGAACCCCTCAGTGCTCCGTGGCCTTTCCTGTCACGGAGCTCATCTGGTGGAGCAGCTAAAGCCAGAAGTGACTTCTGAGTCTGGGTCAGGGGGATTACATTTTCAACTGGAAGGCAAGCATGGACTGACTTCCTCTTTTATATTCAAATCCTAAACCAAGGACTATAAGAAGCTAAAACCAGTTTAGCCTCTCAAGCTGGGAACCAAACTCACTGGCAAGTGGGCTGAAGGGGAGGGAGAAGAGAAGTTGCAGGGGATGTAGATGTTTCTTTGCATGTTGGAGTAGCAGAGCTGTGTTCTGCAGAATTAATTTCAGCTTTGACTCAAGCTCATGTAATCTTTATCCTAATGGCGTAATGTGCTCACTGAAGAGAGAGGGAAGGGAAAAACCAAACCAAAACCAACGACATATCTGCTGGACTGAAAGGAAATTATTTGTTGAGGTAGAAATAAGAGATTCCTAAATCACAAATTTAGTATTGAGTTCTGTGTGTTAACTCTGAACCAAACTTTAGGTTGGACTGGATAATCTTGGAGGTCTCTTCCAACCTGGTTGATTTATCATTCTATGATTCTATGAAAAGCTGTCATTTAGTGATGATAAAAAAAGAGGATCTCAAAGCAGACAGATTTGGAGATCAAGGGATTGTTCACACATAGTTCATGAAGTTTGCAGGTGACACCAAGCTGTGTGGTCCAGGTGACAGGCTGGAGGGAGAGGATGGCATCCAGTGAGGCTTGGACAAGCTTCAGAGGTGCACCCAAGCCAACCTCATGAATTCCAACAAGGCCAAGTGCAAGGTCCTACACCTGGATTGGGGTAATCTCAAGCATATATAGAGGCTGGGTGAGGAGTGGGTCGGGAACAGCCTGGAGGAGAAGGACTTGGGGGTGTCAGTTGATGACAAACTCCCCATGAGCCAGCACTGGTCGCTGGCAGCCCAGCAGGCAGCTGTGTGTGGAGCTGCATCCAAGGCAGAGAGAGCAGCAGCACAGGGAGGGCATTCTGCCGCTGTGCTCTGTTCTGCCGTGCTGAGACTACACCTGCAGCACTGTGTCCAGATCTGGTGTCCCCAGCACAAGGACATGGAACTGTTAGAGCCAATCCAGAGGAGGGCACAAAAATGATCAGAGGGCTGGAGAACATCTCCTGTAGGGACAGGCTGGGAGAGTTTGGGCTGTTCAGCCTGGAAAGCTCCATGGAGACCTTAGAGCAGCTACAGGAGAGCTGGGGAGGGACTCTTTTTACAAGGGCTTGTAGTGATAGGATGAGAGGCAATGGCTTTGAGCTGGAAAAGGGAAGATTTAGACTGGACATGAGAAAGAAATTCTTTCCAGTGAGGGTGGTGAGACACTGGAACAGGTTGCCCAGGGAGGATGTGGGTGTCTCCTTCCTGGAGGTGTTCAAGGCCAGATTGAATAGGTCCTTGAGCAACCTGTTCTCATGGAGGGCATCCCTGCCCATGGCAGGGGGGTTGGAACTAGGTATTCTTCCAGTCCAAACTATTCTGTGAATCCATGAGTGAGCTCCTGGCTCCATGGGACTTTTATCTCATTTTCACTCACCTCAGCCTCTTCTCCTTGATGTCAAGTGACAGGACCAGAAGAAATGCTTACAAGCTGTGTCAGGGGAGCTTCAGGCTGGATGTTAGGAAATATTTCTTCACCGAAAGGGTTCTCAAACATTGGAACGGTCTGCTCAGGGCAGTGGTGGATCCCATGGGGGACACCCCTGGGGATGTTCATGTGGCTAGTGGACCTGGCACTTGGGGACATGGTTTAGTGCTAGGTCAGAGGTTGGACTGGATGATCTTGAAGGTCTTTTCCAGCCAGATGCATTCTGTGATTGTGTTAAATGCATGATCCTGATGTAGTTTCAAAGGCAAATGTTGGTTATCTTTAGGGCCTCTGCTTTCCACCTTTGACTTTCCATGAGTCCATACCCAAGAGTGGTATCTCTCTACATCATTAAATCGAGTTAATTTGCTAAGATTGAGCTAATTTGTTTGAATAGATTGCACAGATGATGTTTTTGGATATATCTTGTCAGGAGTACAAGATTTAAGGCCAGTCCTTTTCAGGAATCAAACTGTCTCTTCAGCTGTTGTTTTGTTGGTTTCTCTGTGTGTGCCAGTCCAGGAGGAAAGTTTTCTACATCTCTGTTAATTTACTCTGTTAATTCATCCTGATTCATATTAGTGCCAAAAAAAACCAATGCTGAGGGCTCTGCAGGAGGAGGTGTCCATTGTGTGTGAAGTGCTGCTTGGGTGTTTCACCTGTGTGGTGATGAGTATAGCGTTTGATAGCAGAACATCAACAGCTCCTGCTCCTCTGATGGACGTGGGCAGTGATTCTCACTGCTTCAGCTCCCAGATGATGCTGAGGCTTCTGACAGAAACTACTCGTTTCCATTGTATCCAGGAGGAGATAAAATGGAGTAAATCAGGGTGAGAAAACTCAGGAGTACTCCTCAGGTGTTTTACGAAATGCAGGTTTTGCAGTGTTCCAAAGAGTGCTTCCAGAAAGAAGCTGACAACTTCACCCTGTTAAAGGTCACAGAATGGTGGGAGTTGGAAGGGACATCTTGAGGTCATCTAGCTCAGCATCTTTGATACCAGGTACCTCAACAGCTGAGCATCCACAGGTTGCCCAGGGAGGTTGTGGATGCCCCTTCCCTGGAGCTGTTCCAGTTTGGGTTGAATGAGGCCTTGAGCAACCTAGACTAGTGGAAGGTGTCCCTGTCTGTGGCAAGGGAGTTGGAACTGGATGATCCACTGGGCTGATCAGAGGGCTGGAGCAGCTCTCCTGTGAGGACAGACTGAGAGAGTTGGGGCTGTTCAGTCTGGAGAAGAGGAGGCTCCCAGGTGACCTTCTTGTGACCTTTAAGTATCTGAAGGGGACCTACAAAAACACTGGGGAAGGACTTTTTCAGGACATCAGGGAGTGAAGCTGGACTGGGGGGAATGGAGTGAAGCTGGAGATGGGTAGGTTCAGGCTGGATGTGAGGAGGAAGCTGTTGAGCATGAGAGTGGTGAGAGCCTGGACTGGGTTGCCCAGGGAAGGTGGTTGAGGCCCCATCGCTGGAGGTGTTTGAGGCCAGGCTGGATGGGACTCTGGCCAGTCTGATCTAGGGTAGGGTGTCTCTGCCCATGGCAGGGGTGTTGGAACTAGCTGATCCTTGCGGTCCCTTCCAACCCTGACTGATGCTATGATTCTGTGATCTTCAAGGTCCCTTCCAACCCAAATCATGCTATGATTCCTCTTTCCTCTAAGAGAGGAAGGAGGAAGCTTCACAGCTGGGTTGCGGCACTTGGAGTGATTCCTGCTAGGTGGTAACAGCACATGGTGAGTTTTACACAATGTATGTGCTGCTAAAGCAAGGTAGTTGCTAGTGACTGAGTCAGAAATAGACTTTCAGCTCCTTTTCCACAGTTTGAGGAGTTGTTTCCTCTGCTAAGGGTGGTGGGGCTGGCAGCAGGGATTTCAGGAGGAGTTGGAGTGAGCCCTTCCTGAGGAACAAAGAGAAAATTGGTGTTATAGAGGCACTCACAAAATCTTTCACCTTAGCATCAGATGCTGTCAGTTCTGGTTGCTTTCATAATTTCCTCCTGCCTTCTCATTTTGTAAACTATTTACTCTTAGCATCTTTCCATTAGAATAAAATTAACCTTCCAGCAAGCTCTCTGGTGGCTGTTAGCATGCACCTGAACAGCAGCCTTGCTTTGGGCACACAGGAAAATGGAAGAGTGTGTTTCACAGTGCTGTTTAACCAAAAGCTACCCAAAATAAATTGTAGAATCATGGAATTACTTTGGTTGGAGGAGACCCATTAGATCAGCAACTGCAAGCATGAGGTACATCAAATTCCTGCTCCTTTTTGTCCCTTCTGAAAAAGCAAAACTAAGTTCAGAGTCCTGTGATATGCCAGGCACTGTATGACATCCAAAACTATAATAACTACTTCATCAAACAAACAAAAAAGGAAGGAATGAAAGAGAGAAAAGAGCGAGAGAAGGAAGGAGGGAGAAGAAGAAGAAAGGAGAGGAGGGAGGGAGGGAGGGAGGAAGGAAGGAAGGGGAGGAGGGAGAGGAAGAAGGAAGGAGAGGAAGGAGAGAGGAAGGAAGGAGAGGAGGGAGAGGAAGAAGGAAGAAGAGGAAGGAGAGGAGGGAGGAAGGAAGGAAAGGAAGGAAGGGGAGGAGGGAAAAAGGAAGGGGAGGAGGGAAAAAGGAAGGGGAGGAGGGAAAAAGGAAGGGGAGGAGGGAAAAAGGAAGGGGAGGAGGGAAAAAGGAAGGGGAGGAGGGAAAAAGGAAGGGGAGGAAGAAGAGAGAGGAGGGAAAAATGAAGGAGAGGAAGGAAGGAAGGAAGGAAGGAAGGAAGGAAGGAGAGGAGGGAGGAAGGAAGGATCCAGTTGGTAAGTTTCAGACATGCTAATTGTGCTTAAGTGCTATGCCTGTGAAGCACTGAGTAAGTTCTGTGGCTACAGACCAGTTACTGGGTGTAGATGTACGCAGAGCACCTTTCCAACAACGTGCAAGACCTGAAATGCTGACTTCCTTGCTGAGCTCCCAGCCTTGCAGTTAGTGAAATACAACCTGGTGCAACGTGTTGCCACTTGGCTTCACCTGAGCTGATGCCATGAATGTTAACTAACATAATGCAAAGGAGATTGATGCAAAACATGAGGGCAGTGTGTGTGACCTCAGCTCCACAGTTATTATCTTGCTGGAGTTCCAACAAGCTTTGTGGATTAAGGTCTGTTTTTTGGTGGTTTTTTTTAATTCTCCTATATAACAAAATTTGAGTCATTCTACCTCTTCAGCTTTTCAGTTTAGCTTTGCTTCTCAGACCTCTCATGTCTTAAACTGCCCTTGCAATGTGATAGTCATAGGATTATAGAATGGTTTGGGTTGGATGTGACCTTAAAGATCATCTAGTTCCACCTCACCTGCCGTGGGCAGTGATACCTCCTCCTAGACCAGGTAGCTGAAGGCTCCATCCAAGCTGGCTTTGAACACTTCCAGGCTTCAAGTCTCCACAGCTTCTCAGGGCAAACATTTCCCGGTACTTCATCACTCTCAGGAGGAAGTCCTTGCACCTTTAATTATTTTGGGCAGAGAAAATCTTTGCTCTGAAAGTGTCTTTCATCTGCTTCTTGGTCAGACTCTTCACACTTGGTTTCATACATGGTAGGCGCCAAATCATCTACTGGTGGTTGCACAAAAACTTGAAAGAAGGGATTACAATAAGCATCTCTTCCTTTTTGTTGGTTTTATGTGCTAGGCTGCTTCATAAATGGTATCTGGAAAGCATACTACAAAATGCTTTTCTCATAACCCCAGCATGCTGGGGATTGGAAGAGACCTCAGGAGATCATCCGGTCCAACCTCCTGCTAAAGCAGGGCCGCTGACAGCAGCTTGCCCAGCATCAAAGCTCTCCAGAAAAGGAGATTCCACAACCTCTCTGGGCAGCCTCAGGTGAAGAATGTTCTCCTTCTGTTCAGATGGAACCTCCTGAGTTCCACTTTGTGCCCATTACCCCTTGTTTTGTCACTGGGCACCACTGACAAGAGTCTGGCCCCGTCCTCTTGCCTCCCTCCCCGCTTTAGCTCTTGCCTCCCCACCCTTCAGCTGTTGTTCCCCACCCTTTAATTCTCGCTGAGCACTAAGAAGATCCCTTCTTGGGCTGCTCTTCTCTAAAGAAGACTTCTCCAAAGGCAACAAAAACAAAGCTAGAAAGAAAGAGCTTAGCAAGCCCCCTCCCCAAACACAGTTCATCCCTCCACACTTCCACAAAGCCAGATGCACTTTTTCACTCCCACAGCTGCTGTCTGAGCATTACTAGGTGAGAAGAAGAGAGGCCAGGAGAGCCAAGCATTTAGAGCTGTCAGGGTGTTTGACAGTAAATCAACATTCAGAGCAGGTAAACATCAGATTTGGTAAGCTAAATGCACAAATAAATGTTGAAGGATTAAAAACAGAAAGCTACTGCAACAAGCACCCCTTTGAAAAGGGGAAGAAGAAAAAAAAAGAGAAGAGAAAATTCACAGATTTAACTCTTTAATTTTGTTATAAACCAAGATCTGCAGTGTAAATCCAGAATATGAAGCGTGTTAAGTTTCTTGCCTCTAAAGTGGTTTTCAGGCAGCAATTCAATGAATGGTTGCATTAATGCTGTCATATGGAGAGCAAGAAAAGTGTTTCATGTGTTAAAGCAGCTCAGCAATGAATTTTGCTAGCTTCATCTTAGCCAGCTTTTCACATCAGAGAAACAGGATCCAAGACCAACACTGCTGTCAGCAGACAACTTGGATGCCTAAAAGTTTTGGGGGGGGAGGGGAAGGATATTACAAAATTTTATCTCAAATTTTCTCTACCCAAAAAAAAACCCAACCCACTTTTAAGCCAAAAATACTTCTCAAATACAATGCAAAAGACTTAGATTGTTTGAGGCCTGGAAGTTAAACACTAATTGCTATCTTAGTTTAATAATTAGAAATAGAAATGTAGTAGCAGAAGAGCCTCACAGTTTTGTGTGGCTCTGAGTAGCCAATTCATTATCCATCTAAATGGCCTCAAGCTGCACTAGGGCAGGGTTAGGTTGGAGATGAGGAACAATTTCTTTGCTACCAAGAGTGGTCAGGCAGTGGAACAGGCTGCCCAGGGAGGTGCTGGAGTCACCATGCCTGGAGGTGTTGAAGAAACCTGTGGACATGGCACTGTGGAACTTGGTTTAATGGCCATGGTGGTGTTGGGTTGGTGGTTGGAGTTGATGGTCTCAGAGGGTTATTCCAACCCAAATCATTCTGTGATTCTAAGGACAGTGAATTAAACAGCATCAGCAGGTCTGATTTAATGAGTGGCTTTTTTCCTTCTNTCTAAACTGGGGGGCCCAGAACTGAATACAGTTCATCATGAACACAGTTGATCATTCTTAGCGTGTTTTTTTACACTACTTGAATTTAAGCTTCAGCTAAGACAAAGTTTCCAACCACTGAAGATTTCATTTCCTCTTCTCTACTTGCAAACGTCTCTCGTTGAGAGGGTGGTTGGTAGGAAGGGGTTAATGGGAGCTTCCAGGTGACAGAATTCATTTCCCAAAGAGACTTTGAGACAGCCATTCAAGGAGAAAAACTTTAAATTCCTCCTGAATTACTCTAGATTGAAATTGATGGGACAATCAGATCCCCTGGCAACTACTAATCTGGTAGATAAAAAGATTTCTATTCAAACCAGGGGCTGAGATAGGAACAGGGAGCAGCAGCCTAAGGACCACAGCCAGTCTGCACCTTGATGCAAGCTTACTTGAAATGTGACAGCTCCAAGAGTGCACTTCCCACATTTTGGGAAGCAATGCGTGGTGGCTTTAGGCTGGCATGTAATGAGCCAGGTCCAGCTAGCTGGACTGCTTGGTCTGCCAGCTGCCTGCACCTAAAGGCTTGTGGGGAGCAGAGCAGTGGAACAGCAGATGGAACTCAAGGCACCTTTTGGGACCTAGAGGCTGTCCCCACACCAGGAGAACAGGAGCTATAGAAGACTGGATATGCACTTCATGCAGGAACTTCTTTTTTACCTTAAATACATGGAAGTTCATAGAAGCATAGATTGACAGAATGGTTTGGATTGGAAGGGACCCATGAAGGTCATGTAGTCCATCCCCCTTGCAGTCAGCAGGGATATTAGAATAGAATAGAATCAACCAGGTTGGACGCGTCCTCCAAGCTCATCCAGTCCAACCTAGCACCCAGCCATATCCAGTCAACCAGACCATGGCACTAAGTGCCTCATCCAGGCTTTGCTTCAACACCTCCAGGAACTGTGACTCCACCACCTCCCTGGGCAGCCCATTCCAATGCCAATCACTCTCTCTGCCAACAACTTCCTCCTAACATCCAGCCTAGACCTCCCCTGACACAACTTGAGGCTGTGTCCCCTTGTTCTGTTGTTGGTTGTCTGGGAGAAGAGACCAACCCCAGCTGGCTACAGCCTCCATTCAGGTAGTTGTAAACATCTACAGCTACAGCAGGTTGCTCAGAGCCTCAAACAACCTGACCTGGAACAATCCCAAGAATGGGACATCTCCCACCTCTCCACCCCTCTGGGTAACGTGGACTGAGGTCTCGCCACCGTCACTGTCAAAAGTTCTCTCCTTCTCTCCAGTCTAATTCTCCCTCTTTCAGGGAGCCATCGCCCCCTGTCCTGTTACAACAGGCTCTGCTCAAACAGGCTCTCTGATCAGCCCCTTGAAGCACTGAGTCACCGAATGAAGGAATGTCAGGGCACCTCCAAAAGGTGCCTGGAAGGCACCTCCAAAGCTCAGCCAGTCCAACCCCCCTGCCAGAGCAGCACCACCTTACAGCAGATCACACAGGAACACATCCAGGTGGGTTTTGAATATCTCCAGAGGGGGAGACTCCACAACCCCCCTGGGCAGCTTGTTCCAGTGTTCTTTCACCCTCACAAGGAAAAAAAATTGCTCCTTATGTTTAAATGAAACTTCCTATGCCTCATCCCCCACCCATTGCCCCTTGTCCTGTCATCAGGCAGCACCCAGCAGAGCCTGGCTCCAGCCTCCTGCCACTCACCTTTTATATATCATCTTGCCCTTTACACTCACCCATACACTGAAAGGCCACCCTAAGGTCTCCCTGCAGCCTTCTCTTCTCCAGGCTGAACAAGCCCAACTTTCTCAGCCTGGCCTCACAGCACAGAGCTTCCTCCCATCATTGCTGTGGTCTCCTTTGCCTCCTCTCCAACAGGTCTGTGCTGGGCACTCCAGAGCTCACCCAGGCAGGGTCTCAGTAGAGCAGGATTGGTGCTGCTTGGGGCAGCCTGTCCTGTGGTTCACCTCAATTGCAGTAGCTCAACCTTCATTGAAGGCTATGTTCTTGAATACTTCTGGTAACATGCAGCTCATGAAAAGCTTTGATGCTAAAGAATCATAGAATCAGAAAGGTTGGGAAAGAAGTTGTAAAGCTGCTGTTAGGTTTGTGGTGCTGATTGGTGACCTGCTCTGCAGAACCCTGTCTGAGGGCAGCCCAGACTTTGGACCTTTGTGAATGGCTTTCTCAGTGAGCTTAGGAGGCTTCTGTGCACTGTTGGCTATTGTCAAATCATTTCTTCTCTGGATTGGGAGTTAAAATTCCCTACTTCTATAGTAATAAGGTTAAAATTATGTTTCTCCTCTTGCCAACTTTCTCTGTCTTTTTTTCTTCCAATCTTGGATTAGGATATTATTTCTATATATAAAAAGATTATTTAATCTGCATATTTTATCTATAAAATATTACAGTGATATTTATAATTTTAGATTCCTGTACAAATTAATCTTCTAAATGTGATTTCAGGGAAAACTTGGCTTTGTCTCATTCTGCAGCAAGGAAATGATTTTCCTGCTCACAGCAGTGGTCAGAACAATGCATGAAATATATATCAATAACAGCTTAAGATGACCAGAAAGCTTCCAAATTAGTAAATAAATTACAGCATCATGAGGTCTTAGAGATGTTTATAGATTAAGTGTTGGAGCTGGGCTTGTTCAGCCTGGGGAAGACTCTGGTTGGAACCTTAGAGCTGCCTCCCAGTACCCAAAGGGATCCTACGGGAAGGCTGCAGAGGGACTTTTCATTTGGCCACAACAACCCCAAGCAGCACTGCAGGCTGGGGACAGACCGGCTGGAGAGCAGCCAGGCAGAGAGGGACCTGGGGGTGCTGGTAGAGA
>WAAF01014725.1:1938-18543 GCA_013400475.1 Tricholaema leucomelas | reverse complement strand
TCTCAGCCAAGCCTCCCAGCTTGGTGTCATCAGCAAACTTGCTGAGCAGACACTCTGTGCCCTCATCAGTGTCACTGAGGAAGATGTTGAACAGGACTGGACCCAGCACTGATCATCAAGACTTTAGGCCTGAGGATCTCTGTCACTTTAACAAAACCAAGACTTCTGCCTGTTCTTTGTTTTCAGCAGGAAGGTCCAATGAAGAGAAACAGATCTTGACCAGGCAAGACCTTACTGGACAATCCCTGATTTTTTAGTAACAAATCCTTCAGTAGAAGTTAGGATTTTCTATTATGTCAGAATTTCAAGACAGCTTTCATTAAAAAAAAAATCGAATTATGATGAATTTTGAAATTTTAGACATAAAATCTATCATTTTTTTTACTAGGTTCCATCTCCTCCAGAAAGGACTCTGACATATGAATCAGTCTGACATCTACTCACCAGACAGATTCACTTGGTGATTAATGATGTTTAAATGCTGCCTGCACGTTCCTCCTACTTCTAAAAACTGCCTAACTATTGCAGTTGTAGAAAATCTCCTTTTAGGAAGAAATTAAATCAGAGACTACCTCTCTGGCTCAGAATCCCCTTGATAATTTGAGAAATGCTTTGTATGCACTGTATGCTAAGCTGTCAGCCCACGGCTTGGATGGCAACACTCTGTGCTGGGTGAGGAACTGGCTGGAGGGCCGAGCCCAGAGAGTGGTGGTGAATGGTGCCACATCCAGCTGGCAGCTGTCACTAGTGGTGTCCCTCAGGGATCAGTGCTGGGCCCCATCCTCTTTAACATCTTCATAGATGATCTGGATGAGGGCATCGAGTCAGTCATCAGCAAGTTTGCAGATGACACTAAGCTGGGGGCAGATGTGACTCAGTTGGAGGGCAGAAGGGCTCTGCAGCGGGACCTTGACCGCCTGGACAGATGGGCAGAGTCCAAGGGGATGGCATTCAATGGCTCCAAGTGCAGGGTGCTGCACTTTGGCCACAACAACCCCATGCAGAGATACAGGCTGGGGTCGGAGTGGCTGGAGAGCAGCCAGACAGAGAGGGATCTGGGGGTGCTGATTGATACCCGCCTGAACATGAGCCAGCAGTGTGCCCAGGTGGCCAAGAGAGCCAATGGCATCCTGGCCTGCATCAGGAATGGTGTGGCCAGCAGGAGCAGGGAGGTCATTCTGCCCCTGTACTCTGCACTGGTTAGACCACACCTTGAGTACTGTGTCCAGTTCTGGGCCCCCCAGTTTAAGAGGGACATTGAGATGCTTGAACGTGTCCAGAGAAGGGCAACGAGGCTGGGGAGAGGCCTCGAGCACAGCCCTACGAGGAGAGGCTGAGGGAGCTGGGATTGTTTAGCCTGGAGAAGAGGAGGCTCAGGGGAGACCTTATTGCTGTCTACAACTACCTGAGGGGTGGTTGTAGCCAGGAGGAGGTTGCTCTCTTCTCTCAGGCAGCCAGCACCAGAACAAGAGGACACAGCCTCAAGCTGCGCCAGGGGAAATTTAGGCTTGAGGTGAGGAGAAAGTTCTTCACTGAGAGAGTCATTGGCTACTGGAATGGGCTGCCCAGGGAGGTGGTGGAGTCGCCGTCCCTGGAGCTGTTCAAGGCAGGATTGGACGTGGCACTTGGTGCCATGGTCTAGCCTTGAGCTCTGTGGTGAAGGGTTGGACTTGATGATCTGTGAGGTCTCTTCCAACCTTGGTGATACTGTGAGACTGTGATCCTGTGACAATGAGCTCAGATTAGGGAACTTTAGTTTGGAGAAGAGAAGACTGAGAGAGGATTTAACAAATGTTTATACACATCTGAGGGCTGCTCAGGAGTGAGTCCAGAGGAGGGTCACAAAGATGTTGTTCTAGTTTGAGCCTAGCTGGGATATTTTGGTGGGAAGAATTAGATGACAGGCTGTGAAAAGGAAACAGTGCTGATGTCTGATGCTCTCATAGGCTTGCTGAGATGGATAAGGACAAGTAAACATAGATAACAGAGTCTCTCTCTGGCTTTTGGGGATGCATGAACTTCTCTCTCCCTAACTTGCTGCCTGACTAATCCTTCTGCTTCCTAATCCCCCTGGCTGATTCTCCAAACTCACCTTGAGTATATAGCAAAGTCTGGGGCCTTATCCAGACTTTGGGGTGGGAAGAAGGTGGCAGGGTGGTTGGGAGCCCCTCCTGGGGACTCAGGTTTCTGGGAGGGCTGTTGTGTTTCTGTATTACTTTTTAACTTGTCTGTTTCTGTCTATAGCTGTAGATATTGTAAATCTCTGCTTGTGTATTGAGCTAAGCTGTAAATATAAAGCTTCATTCAACTTCCAGCTCAGCTGAGTCTAGTCTGGGTGATTTTCTTTGGTGTGGGGGGATGTGGAACACTCAAACCATTACAGATGATCAGAGGGCTGGAGTACATCTTCTATAAAGACAGTTGAGAGAATTAGGGTTGTTCAGTCTGCAGAAGAGAAGGCTCTAGGGAGACCATACAGGTACATTTCACCATCTGAAAGGGACCTACAGGAAGGCTGAGGAGGGACTGTGACAAGGTCTAGTTGATTGGATAGGGCTGGGTGCTAGGTTGGACTGAATGAGCTTGGAGGTCTCTTCCAACCTGCCTGATTCTATGATTCTCTGACTGTTTAGAAGGGCTTCTAGCAACAGGGTGAAGGGCAATGGTTTTAAACTGGAGCACAGCAGATTTTGGATGAAGCCATGGAGAAAGCTCTTTACAATGGGAGTGGTAAAACAACTAGAACAGGTTGCCCAGGGAAGTGATTGAGGCCCAGTCCCTGGAGACATTCAAGATCAGACTTGATGTGGCCCTAGGCAGACTGATTGAGTTGGAGGTGTGCAGTGAGCTCGCTGCAGAGGGAGGGTTGACCAAGATGAGCTTTGAGGGACCCTTCCAAACCAGTTTCTGGAACAATATACTTTAAAAAGGAAAATATTTTGTTTTTTTGTGCTTTGGTCTTCTGGACTGTGAGAAGGGAAATTATAACAGTAATTAAAATGATACATTTTAATATTCCTTTAATGAGAAACTTCCTACCAGCAGCAAAGGTTTATATGATCTGTGTCTGCATTACTTTTAGATTTTGCAATTTGCTCCTCCAATGAAGAGTAAAAATTTGATTTAGATAAACACAATTATTTACATTCTTGCAGCAAATGTTTCCCAGATGAATTGGAAAACAATTACACTCTGGAAACCCAAAGGAATAACAAAATTCCTGCAAACACCAATCCATATGGAGAACTCTGATTAGCTTTTGCTCTCCTTCATTAAAGACAGTGCTTGTCCATCTTCTGACTGATTCTGGAGAGTGCTTGCTTCTATGTTACCCTCTAGATTTCAAGTAATGCACTTACAATCATAGAATCATAGAATCAACCAGGTTGGAAGAGACCTCCAAGATCATCCAGTCCAACCTAGCACCCAGCCCTGGCCAATCAACCAGACCATGGCACTAAGTGCCTCATCCAGTCTCTGCTTGAACACCTCCAGGGACGGTGACTCCACCACCTCCCTGGGCAGCCCATTCCAATGCCAATCACTCTCTCTGCCAACAACTTCCTCCTAACATCCAGCCTAGACCTCCCCCAGCACAACTTGAGACTGTGTCCCCTTGTCCTGTTGCTGGTTGCCTGGGAGAGGAGACCAACCCCCACCTGGCTACAGCCTCCCTTCAGGTAGTTGCAGACAGCAATGAGGTCTGCCCTGAGCCTCCTCTTCTCCAGGCTGCACACCCCCAGCTCCCTCAGCCTCTCCTCACAGGGCTGTGCTCCAGGCCCCTCCCCAGCCTTGCTGCCCTTCTCTGGACACCTTCCAGCACCTCAACATCTCTCTTGAATTGAGGAGCCCAGAACTGGACACAGCACTCAAGGTGTGGCCTGAGCAGTGCTGAGTACAGGGGAACAATAACCTCCCTTGTCCTGTTCCTGAGCCAGCCCAGGATGCCATTGGCTCTCCTGCCCACCTGGGCTCACTGTTGCCTCATCTTCAGCTACTACCTACCAGCACCCCCAGGTCTCTCTCTTCCTGGCTGCTCTCCAGCCACTCTGTCCCCAGCTTGAAGCACTTCTTGGGGTTGTTGTGGACAAAGTGCCTGTACTTGGCCTTGTTCAATCTCATCCCACTGGCCTCTGCCCACCCATCCAGCCTGGCAAGGCTCTTGAGCAGAGTCTTGCAAAATATAGTAGCTCAAATGTCATAGCCCAAATCAATTTGTTTTGCCATCTTCATCATTACAAATCCACATTATTTTTAAAACACACTATCAATTGGTAAGCAAATACAGGTATTTTACTTACTGATTCTTCTAGTTCTTTTATACTTCTCCATTCTTCTCCTTAGGTACTGCTAAGAAGGCTTCAGAGAAGAAATGTGCATGGATTTCACTGCTATCACAGGCTCACAGGCTCACAGGATGTTAGGGGTTGGAAGGGACCCAAGGAGATCATTGAGTCCAACCTCCCTGCCAGAGCAGGACCACACAACTTAGCACAGATCACAGAGGAACACATCCAGACAGGCCTTGAAAGGCTCCAGAGAAGGAGACTCCACAACCTCCCTGGGCAGCCTGTTCCAGTGCTCTGTGACCCTTACAGTAAAGAAGTTCCTCCTTGTGTGGAGGAGGAACCTCTTTTGCTGCAACTTACACCCATTGCTCCTTGTCCTATCCCAGGGAGCAGTGAGCAGAGCCTGTCCCCCCACTCCTGGCAGCCCTCAGATACTTATAAACATTTATCAAATCCCCTCTCAGTCTTCTCTTCTCCAGACTAAGCAGCCCCAGGTCCTTCAGCGTCTCCTCATAAGGCAGTGCCCTCCAGTCCCCTCATCATCCTCATAGCCCTCTGCTGGAGCCTCTCCAGCAGATCCCTGTCCCTCTTTAACTGGGGAGCCCACATCTGAAGGCAGTATTCAAGATGGGAATACCATCTTGATACCTTCCTCAGTCCCTCTTTCACTTTGTTAATAAGGACATCTCATTTAGGATAATCAGATACAGACTTGCTTTGCAAGAGAGGTATTTTTCCATAACCTAAACCAGAGGCTTTATTAATCATATCTAACTTAAAGCCTTTCACAAAGCAGATGACAACACTCAGAGTATGCTTCTTAATTGGAGTCACACTTTATGAGGCACAGCACGCAACGCAAAACTAAATCCTTATGGGTATAACATAAACATATGAAACTCTCAACGTGCTGCTAAAACATTATAATGGTTAGACAGAGAGTTCAAAGGCTAAGAAACACCAAAATTGTAGACCTGTGCTCAGCTTTCTGTAGTAGTCACAAACACAGACACAACCACAGCGAAACAAAGGTGACAGAAGATAAACTGGTCCTAGAAATTTATACTTGATGAAGTCAGAAACAGTCAGAAGAGTTTCAGGCTATAAATCATAGAATCAGTCAGGGTTGGAAGGGACCACAAGGATCAGCCAGTTCCAACCTCCCTGCCATGCCCAAGGACACCCTACCCTAGAGCAGGCTGCCTCCCTGGGCAACCTATTCCAGCCTCTCACCACTCTCATGCTCAACAACTTCCTCCTCACCTCCACTCTGAATCTCCCCATCTCCAGCTTTGCTCCATTCCTCCCAGTCCTGTCACTCCCTGAGAGCCTAAAAAGTCCCTCCCCAGCTCTTTTGTAGTCCCCCTTCAGATCCTGGAAGGCCACAAGAAGGTCACCTGGGAGCCTCCTCTCCTCCAGACTCAACAGCCCCACCTCTTTCAGTCTGTCCTCACAGCAGAGCTGCTGCAGCCCTCTGAGCATCCTCCTGGCCCTTCTCTGGACACACTCCAGCATCTCCACATCCTGCTTATAATGGGGGCTCCAGAACTGGATGCAGCACTCCAGGTGGGGTCTCACCAGAGCATAGCAGAGGGGGAGAATCACCTCCTTCCACCTGCTGGCCACACTTCTCCTGATGCAGCCCAGGCTCTGCTTGGCTTTCTGGGCTGCAAGTGCACACTGCTGGCTCCTGTTGAGCTTCTCATCCAGCAGCACCTCCAAGTCCCTCTCCTCAGGGCTGCTCTCCAGCCACTCACTGCACAGCCTGCATTTGTGCTTGACATTGCCTCCACCCAGGTGCAGAACCTTGCACTTGGTCTTGTTGAACCTCCTGAGATTGTCTTGTGCCCACTTTTCCAGCCCGTCCACGTCCCTCTGGATGGATCCCTGCCCTCCATCATGTCTGCTGCACCACACAGCTTGGTGTCATCAGCAAACGTGCTCAAGGTGCATTCAATGCCTCTGTCCATGGCACCCACAAAGATTTTGAACAAGACTGGTCCCAGGACTGATCCCTGAGGGACTCTGCTTGTCACTGGCCTGCACTTGGCCATGGAGCCATTGACAGCCACTCTCTGGGTGCAGCCATCAAGCCAGTTCTTTATCCATCCAGTGCTTTTCCCCATCAAACCCATGTGTCACCAGCCTGGAGAACAGGATGTGGTGCAGGACAGTAGATCACCCAGTCCCAGTAGATCACCCAGTCCAAGCTATCCCCCAGCCCTGTCCAACCAACTGGACCATGGCACTAAGAGCCTCACCCAAATTTTTTTTTAAATGAATAAATTTAGCTAAAGAAATAAGTAAATGAATCAATGGTTTAAGTCTTGTATATTAAAGAAAATCATCATTTACACATCTATATGTCAAAGTCTGTTCTGCAGAAACACTGCTGAATCATCCAGCATTCATCTGTTAAGTTTCCTTCCTTATGCAAAACCCATTCTGACACAAAACACTTGTGCAAATGCAATCATCTCTTCTGAGCCAAGCAACACAGAACAGTGCACTATTCAGCCCAGTCATGTTGAGGCCACACTTTTGGGGAGCAATAAGCTCTCCCCCTAAAGGGGTGATATGTGACAGATGCATGTTTGTACAGTCCAGTCAATGACTTGCTACTTTGGATAACTTTCTTAAGGACCCTGGTCTTAGAGCTCAGAGAAGATGACCACAAAATGACTGGAGCACAAAGTCAAATGTGGCCCAAAGGAGGTGTATCACCCAAGCTCTGCAACCCCCCAGAACCTCCTCAAAAATGATGTGTCTGTACATCAAAGTGCATGTTAATCACAGGCACAGAACCAACCAGGCTGGAAGAGACCTCCAAGATCATCCAGTCCAACCTAGCACCCAGTGTCCCAGGTTAGGGGAGATTGTTCTGGGCTCCTCAATTCAAGAGAGATGTTGAGATACTGGAACGTGTCCAGAGAAGGGTGACAAAGCTGGAGAGGGGCCTGGAGCACAGCCCTGTGAGGAGAGGCTGAGGGAGCTGGGGGTGTGCAGGCTGGAGAAGAAGAGGCTCAGGGCAGACCTCATTGCTGTCTACAACTACCTGAAGGGAGGCTGTAGCCAGGTGGGGTTGGTGCCTTCTGCCAGGCAACCAGCAACAGAACAGGGGGACACAGTCTCAAGTTGTGCCAGGGAAGGTCTAGGCTGGATGTTAGGAGGAAGTTGTTGGCAGAGAGAGTGATTGGCATTGGAATGGGCTGCCCAGGGAGGTGGTGGAGTTACCATCCCTGGAGGTGTTTAAAAGGAGAGTGGATGTGGTGCTTGAGGCTATGGTCTGGTGATGAAGGCTGCTGGGCTGAAGGTTGGACTGGCTGATCCTGGTGGTCCTTTGCAATCATAGCAATTCCTAGTGATGAGATGTGCTGAGGGATTTGGTTTAGTCAAGGACTTGTCAGTGTGAAACTAATGATTGGACTCAATGAGCTTGGAGGGCTTTTCCAGTCTCAGAAATTCTGTGCTTCTGTGACTCTGTGATTAGATGGGCAAATGAAAACAATCAAGTCATTTTTCTCATAACAGAATTCTCTCTTCAGCATTCTCAGCAGTAATTAATATTTGCCTATTCTCATACAAATACAAATAAAAACATGATGTAAAAGATTCTTAAGTCTCTGAAAGAATATATAACTTCTGAAGTATTGATAAAGCAAGCTGTGTTTATGATGTTTAAGAAAGAAATACCAAAGTGAAAAATGTATTCTAAATTGTGGCAAAATTTCTATTCCTTTTTGCTTTTATCACTTCCAGCACGAACAGAGAGGACACGAAAAAGTCTATAAGCTCAGTTTTCCTCCCAGGAAGAATTAATGCAAGCAGCTGATTTTAGAAACTCACAATGCACATTAAATATTAAACCAAATAAACTATGTAAACAGATTACTGTTTGTCATTCTTTTTTTTCCTTCTATTTTCAGAGGTTTCACATGACACAGCTACAAGTTTTCAGTCTGTGAGGAGAAAACATGGGCTGTAGTGAGAGATATATCCACTACTCCAACAGGATGTGAATTACAGAATAGAATCATAGAATCAACCAGGTTGAAAGAGGCCTCCAAGATCAGCCAGTCCAACCTAGCACCCAGCCCTGTCCAATCAACTAGACCATAGAATAGCAGAATAGAATCATAGAATCAACCAGGTTGAAAGAGGCCTCCAAGATCAGCCAGTCCAACCTAGCACCCAGCCCTGTCCAATCAACTAGACCACAGAATCACAGAATAAAATCATAGAATCAACCAGGTTGAAAGAGGCCTCCAAGATCATCCAGTCCAACCTAGCACCCAGCCCTAAACAATCAACCAGACCATGGCACTAAGTGCCTCATCCAGGCTTTGCTTCAACACCTCCAGGCACGGTGACTCCACCCCCTCCCTGGGCAGCCCATTCCAATGCAGATCACTCTGTCTGGCAACAACTTCCTCCTAAGATGAAATGATGCTATCCAAGAAACAGCTCTAGAGCTCAGCTAGCTACAATAACTAGTCTGGTGTGCTCCTTAAGAGACAGAATGATCGTTGAGGGTTCTGAAACCCTGTACATTCAGTTGATAACTTAAAAGATATTGAGCACCTTTGTTCTTTTAATCTCTAAATACTCTTAGTATTTCAGAACAAACAACTAGAACTGGAAAGGCAGAAAATCAGTGAAGGGCTGGCAGCATCACGAGATCTTCTCCAAGTGTGAATACTAACTTCACAGTATCAATCCCTCTAGGGAAAAAAACATATGTAGTGCATACAATTATCTATATTGTACATAAGTGAGATGGTTTGGGTGTTCCACATCCCCCCACTCTTAAGGAATTACCCACACTAGACTCAGCAGAGATGGGAATTAAGGAATGAAGCTTTATACTTGCAGCTTAGCACAATACACAAGCAGAGATTTACAATGTCTACAGCTATAGACAGAAAGAGACAAGTTAAAAAGTAATACAGAAACACAGCAGCCCTCCCACAAACCAGAGTCCCCAGGAGGGGCTCCCAACCACCCTGCCACCTTCTTTCCTCCCCTCTACCTTATCCCAGACTTTCCCTTACATGCAAGGTGAGATTGGAGGATTGGCCAGGGGAGTTAGAAAGCAGAAGGATTAGTTACACAGAAAGCAGGCCAGGAAGAAAAGTACAGGCACCAGCTGCAACAGAGAGCCACTGTCTTATCTATGTTTGTGTTCTTGTATTTATCCATCTCAGCAAGCCTATGAGTGCAGCAGCCATCACCACTGTTTCCTTTTCACAGCCTGTCATCTAATTCTTCTCACCAAAATATTCCAGCTAGGCTCAACCTAGCAGAGTATGTTACAGATAGATATGCACACACACTGCACACTGACCCATCTGTGTACAGCTGTATACACACACCTAACAACACTGCCCACAGCAGTATACATTACGAGGAGCAGTCATCAAACTCTATGGTACTTATGCATCTCTTTGCTAATCTCTGAACACTTATGCTGGGTGCTGGATTTCATAGAATCACAGAATCAACCAGACCATGTGTGCTAGTCTGAGCCTAGCTAGCATGTTTTGGTGAGAAGAACTAGATGATAGGCTGTAAAATGAAAACAATGGTGAGGTCTGCTTCCCTCACAGTCTTGCTGGGATGTGTAAAGAAGAAAGGCAAAACAAAGATTAGGGCACTTGCTTCTTCNCTGAGTCTAGTCTGGGTGATTTCTAAAAGTGTGGGGGGGCAGGGGATACCCAAACCATCACACCATGGCACTAAGTGCCTCATCCAGGCTTTGCTTGAACACCTCCAGGGACAGTGACTCCACCACCTCCCTGGGCAGCCCATTCCAATGCCAATCACTCTCTCTGCCAACAACTTCCTCCTAACATCCAGCCTGAACCTCTCCTGGTACAACTTGAGACTGTGTTCCATTGTTCCATTGCTGGTTACCTGGCAGAAGAGACCAACCCCACCTGGATACAGCCTCCCTTCAGGTAGCTGTAGACAGCAATGAGGTCACCCCTCAGCCTCCTCTTCTGCAGGCTTGGAATGGCCTTTGAGTGTCTGAAGGGGGCTACAGGAAGGCTGGGGAAAGACCATTTACAAGGTCTTGTCATTACAAGACCAGGAGTAATGGGTTTAAACTGGAAGAGAGAGATTTAGGCTAGATGTGAGGAAGAAGTTCTTTCCAGTGAGGGTGGTGAGACACTGGCATAGGTTGCCCAGGGAGGCTGTGGCTGCTCCCACCCTGGAGGTGTTCAAGGTCAGATTGGATGAAGCCTTGAGTGACCTGTTCTAGTGGGAGTTGGTCCTGCCTATGGCAGAGGGTTGGAACTGGATGAGCTCTGAGGTCCCTTCCAACTTAAACCATTCTATGACTCTCATTGTGTGGCCTGATGTGAATATGTAAAAGTTCTGTCAGGCCCACGGCATCAGCTGGCCTTTTCTGGAGACTGTGCCATCAAGAGATGCTACATCTTCTTTATGAGCTTCATCAATCTCTTAAGCAAGCTCTGCAGTCCTTGTCTTTTTCTTACAGATGTTTTTGAATTAAACTATGGATGGCAACTTCACTGCAGAAAATAGGCTGAGATACCTCCTTTGTGTAATTGTCAACCCTTAAGTTCAGAAGCTGGGCAGTTAGCCACCTAAGGCAGCTGATGATGTGACCTTGTTTCAGGTAATTAGCTTGCAAAGACAAGCTCATCCATTACACATTGCTGAGTAATTTTCTCTTTAATGAGTAATATCCTTCATTCACTAAGTTATAGATGCACAGGAGCCTTTGTATGAAAACCTTATGTGCAGCTCAGCTGTCACTGTTTTCCTGAACTGAAAGTGTGCAAGTTTGAGCCTCGCTGGAATACTGTGGTGAGAGGAATCAGAACACAGGCTGTGAAAAGGAAACAATGGTGATGTCTGCTGCACTCACAGGCTTGCTGAGATAAAAACAAGAACACAAACATAGATAACAGAGTTGCTCTCTGGCTCTGGCTGCCTGCACTTCTCTCCCTAACCTGCTGTCTGTGTAACTAATCCTTCTGCTTCCTAACCCCACTGGCTGATTCTCCAAACTCACCTTGAATGTAAGCCAAAGTCTGGGGTAAGGTAGAGGGGTGGAAAGGAGGTGGCAGGGTGGTTGGGAGTTCCTCCTGGGGACTCTGGTTTCTGGGAGGGCTGTTGTGTTTCTGTATTATCATTTTAACTTGTCTATTTCTGTCTATAGCTGTAGATATTGTAAATCTCTGCTTGTGTATTGTGCTAAGCTGTAAATATAAAGCTTCATTCTAATTCCCAGCTCGGCTGAGTCTAGTCTGGGTGATTTACTTACGTGGAAGGGAGGGCAGGTGACACCCAAATCATTATTCTACTCTTCTATTTTGTCTGCCTACATCTGAAGGCTGGCCAGGAGGAGAGGGACAGGCTCTGCTCACTGCTCCCTGGGATAGGACAAGGTGCAATGGGTGTAAGTTGCAGCACAGGAGGTTCTGCCTCAACACAAGGGGGAACTTCTTTACTGTAAGGGTCCCAGAGCACTGGCACAGGCTCCCCAGAGAGGTTGTGGAGTTCTCCTCTGGAGCCTTTCAAGGCCTGTCTGGATGTGTTCCTCTGTGATCTGTGCTAGGTTGTGTGGTCCTGCTCTGGCAGGGGCGTTTGGACTCAATGATCTCCTTGTGTCCCTTAGAATCATAGAATCAACCAGGTTGGAAGAGACATCCAAGCTCAGCCAGTCCAACCTAGCACCCAGCCCTGGCCAATCAACCAGACCATGGCACTAAGTGCCTCAGCCAGTCTGTTCTTCAACACCTCCAGGGACGGCAACTCCACCACCTCCCTGGGCAGCCCATTCCAATGGCAATCACTCTCTCTGCCAACAACTTCCTCCTAACATCCAATCTACACTAACCCTGGCACAACTTGAGACTGTGTCCCCTTCTTCTGTTGCTGGTTGCCTGGCAGAAGAGACAAACCCCACCTGGCTACAGCCTCCCTTCAGGTAGTTGTAGACAGCAATGAGGTCACCTCTCAGCCTCCTCTTCTCCAGGCTGCACACCCCCAGCTCCCTCAGCCTCTCCTCAAAGGGCTGTGCTCCAGGCCCCTCACCAGCTTTGTTGCTCTTCTCTGGACACATTCCAGCACCTCAACATCCCTCTTGAATTAAGTGGCCCAGAACTGGACACATCACTCAAGGTGTGGCCTGACCACTGTGAGTACAGGCTCTAGGCTGCTGCAGAAGGCTCTGGGCTGCTGTTTCGGGTGCTGCTGGGGTGAGCCAGGATACAGAGCCACTCCTGGCCTCAACTTGTCTGGCCTCCAGCCCCAAGAGAGTGTCTGGGAGAAGGGCTGGTGGGGATGGGTGAGGGGCAAGGGCTGGAACTGGAGCAGGTCAGGAGGGAAGTTCTGCACAATGAAGGTGAGGAGAGACTGGCACAGGCTGCCCAGGGAGGTAGTGGAGGTCACATCTCTGGAGACCTTCAAGGTTGTACTGGATGGGGTCCTGAGCAACCTGTTCTATCTGGAGGTGTCCGTGCTGAGTGCAGGGGGGTTGGACAAGATCACTTCTGAGGGTCCCTTCCAACCCAGTGCATTCCATCCTTTCCCATCCTTTTCAATCCTATTGGGTGATAGGTTGGACTGGATGATCTGGGAAGTCTCTTCCAACCTGTTTGATTCTATGATTCTGTGTTTGGCATGAGGAATTAATTGTTTAAAATCCAAGTGGTCACTTCTGTCATGGAAAACAATCACTCAGAGCAGCTGCTTTAGCACACCTTTCAAGCCTCCTCCCTCATTCAAAACTTATAAATCTGACTCAGAAGCCCAGGTTACTTTTTCACAATCCACTTGATTTACTAAGTGTTCATCAGCGTTCGTAGATCCACTGCTTTTCATCCTCTGATGGAGAACCAAAGGACCAAGTAGCATTTCATCCTGAAAGGCCTTCAGAGGATTTGCCAGGAAGATGTCAAGCTCTTTGCCATTCTGTCACCGCCTACATATAAATTTTGGCTTCCACCCCCACCCCGAAAATTGGCTCATTTGCAAAGATGTTTTTTACTCTGGCCAGAGAAAATGTCAGGTCAGTGCTGGCTGCTCACTAAGCTCACTGACTCACTCCACTGCTGCAATCTCAGGAACAGCAGGGAAGTAATGATGAATGCTCAGCATCATCTTCCCTGAACCAAATGAGGGTATGCAGGATCAGGAGGGATTGTAGCAAAGCTTTTCTACTTCACATTCTGAATCCTCACAGAGTGGCCATTCTGACTGATCCACTCACACTCTTCACAGCCACTGGTCTATCAGGAAAGAGAGGCTGTCTGTGATGGTTTGGGTGTTCCCTGCCCCCTCACACTTTAGAAACCACCCAGATCCGCCTGGATCAGGAACAGTGTGGCCAGTAGGACAAGGGAGGTTATTCTGCCCTTGTACTCAGCACTGGTCAGGACACACCTTGAGTGCTGTCTCCAGTTCTGGGCCCCTCAGTTCAAGAGAGATGTTGAGGTGCTGGAAGGTGTCCAGAGAAGGGCAACAAAGCTGGTGAGAGGCCTGACCAGTGCTGAGTACAGGGGAACAATACCCTCCCTTGTCCTGCTGGCCACACTCTTCCTGATCCAGGCCAGGATGCCATTGGCTCTGCTGCCCACCTGGGCACACTGCTGGCTCATCTTCAGCTACTCTCTACCAGCACCCCCAGCTCCCTCTCTGCCTGGCTGCTCTCAGCCACTCTGTCCCCAGCCTGTAGTGCTGCTTTGGGTTGTTGTGGCCAAAGTGTAGGACCTTGCACTTGGCCTTGTTAAATCTTGTTCCACTGGCCTCTGCCCACCCATCCAGCCTGTCAAGGTCCCTTTGCAGGGCTCTCCTAGCCTCAACAGATCTACAGCTGCTCCTAGCTTGGTGTCACCTCCACTAGAAGCACACACTAGTTGTGAAAACAGGTCAGTTTCCCAAGGTGTGGTTAGTTAGAAGAGCCTGCGCTGAAATAATTGAACAGAACTGGTTCTGTTCTAACTCAAAGCAGAAAGCAATGAGACATCTCAGACCCCTTGGCAAGTGCTCTTCTGTAGGGCAAGTCAGACTCCACTCCTTGTTCTTGGTTTTTTGAAGGGTAGAGATCCTCTGTGCTTTTAGTAACTCCAAAAGTTACTGAGACCATCAGCTTCATACATGCTACAGCAAGTAACTGCAACGTTGAGTAACTGCAACACTGAGTAACTGCAACACTGAGTAACTGCAACGTTGAGTAACTGCAACGTTGAATAACTGCTTTCAAGTCAGCCTTAATTCTGAAAATATTCATTAGCTTTCCATCAGAGAAGATTCCTGATCCCTGTTTTTTCTTTCTTTTCCATATGGCTTTCCATATGGCACACCGTAAAATGCATGCCTCTTTAATTCTGCTCCAGTCTTACTATAACTTGTGGAGTAGACAGGAGGAGGGAAGAGAGCAGCAAAAGGTCAACCTCTTTTAAGCACCTCCAGTTAGCTCACAGACCAAGTAACCCAACAGGAAAACAGAATGTTTCTTGCCTATAAAACAAACACCAACCATGTTCATTCAGCTGTTGTGTGCTTTTTCATCATCAACATAATACAGATGCACTCATCAAACTCTGATTATATAATACACAGCCAGCAACTCTGATAAATCAAATACAGACACTGCTTTCAACTGCTGTTTCCCAGAAGTCAGATACATAGAAATGGTTTCTACTATTAACTAATCCACAAATAATTTCTCACCAGCAGCTCGCTGTCAACACTCATCACTGATTCGACCAACTCCAACACGGTTGTCCCTATCAGTTCTTGCCTGAGAGAGTGATTGGCATTGGAATGGGCTACCCAGGGAGGTGGTGGAGTCACCGTCCCTGGGGGTGTTCAAGCAAAGCCTGGATGAGGCACTTAGTGCCAGTGTTTGGTTGATTGGACAGGGCTGGGTGCTAGGTTGGACTGGATGATGTTGGAGGTCTCTTCCAACCTGGCTGATTCGATGATTCTATGTGTGACATGCTACCTTCGCTATTCTGCATGTCTCAGCTGTCACATGCCAGCTCTCTCATTCCTTTGCCACTGTGATGGTTTGGGTGTTCCCTGCCCTCCACACACACTTTGGAAATCACCCAGACTAGACTCAGCAGCTCTGGACTTGAATGAAGCTTATATTTACAGCTAGCACAATATACAAGCAGATATTTACAGTATATGCAGTTATAGACAGAAATAGACAAGTTAAAAGTAATACAGAAACACAACAGCCCTCCCAGAAACCTGAGTCCCCAGGAGGGGCTTCCAACCACCCTGCCACTTCCATCCCACTCCACTACCTTACCCCAGATTTTGCCTTATGTTTAAGGTAGTTTTGAGGGTCGGCCAAAGGGGTTAGCTGGATTAGTCACACAGACAGCAGGTTAGAGAGAGAAGTTCAGCCCAAAGCACAGACAGCAACTCTGTTATCTGTATTCATGTTCTTGTTCTTCTACATCTCAGCAAGCCTATGAGTGCAGCAGACATCACCATTGTTTCCCTTTCACAGCCTGTAATCTAATTCTTCTCACCAAAACACTGTAGCTAGCTTCAAACTAACACAGCCTCCATCCTCTCCTTAATTGTACAGCAGATATAAAATCATGCCCTGAAATTGCAGAGACTGATGCACAGACTGTTTTCCTGATTCTTTCCTCATAAACACTCTTTTGAAGGAGAACTGTCCCAACAGTTATTCCCTTCAGCCTTGTAAAGCACTGCTTTTAAATGTTTTAGTGATGAAGTGCAGATTTCATCTCATCACAGTTGAGAAGCTGATGATTATTTCACTGGGAATGGATGATGCTGGAGGTGGGGAGGTTCAGGCTGGATGTCAGGAGGAAGTTGTTCAGCATGAGAGTGGTGAGAGGCTGGAATGGGTTGCCCAGGGAGGTGGTTGAGGCCCCATGCTGGAGGTGTTTAAGGCCAGGCTGGATGAGGCTGTGTGCAGCCTGCTCTAGGGTAGAGTGTCCCTGGGCAGGGCAGGGGAGTTGGAACTAGATCATAGTATCATAGAATCAACCAGGTTGGAAGAGACTTCCAAGATCATCCAGTCCAACCTAGCACCCAGCCCTATCCAGTCAACCAGATCATGGCACTAAGTGCCTCATCCAGGCTTTGCTTCAACACCTCCTGGGATGGTGACTCCACCACCTCCCTGGGCAGCCCATTCCAATGCCAATCACTCTCTCTGACAACAACTTCCTCCTAACATCCAATCTACACTAACCCTGGCACAACTTGAGACTGTGTCCCCTTCTTCTGTTGCTGGTTGCCTGGCAGAAGAGACAAACCCCACCTGGCTACAGCCTCCCTTCAGGTAGTT
>WAAF01014724.1:137875-193036 GCA_013400475.1 Tricholaema leucomelas | reverse complement strand
GGGGACTGACCTATTGGAAGGCAGCAAAGGGGAAATGTAAATGAACAAAGATTGCCTTTGTTGCCTTTCCAGACCTCAGCCTGGCTTGAATACCCAGGATGTGTATGAAGACATCCTACATCAGCTACCCCAGAGAGAAAAGGCTTACGGAATATGCAATAGACTTGCCACCTGGCCTGACTAGCCCCCAGATGGCTATTTGGTGTAAGTAGCACAGGATGGGGGGCAGAGGCCCTCCCTGGTGCTGCTAGATCCCTGCAAATACATGAGAATACCCAGGAAGATTCCCTGGGGAGCTGCACCTGGACATCTATCTAAGATTGGGACTAAAAACTGTATAAAAAGACCTGAGCGATGCCTGCTTAAGAGAAGAAAAAAGAACAACTCCAGAAGGAGTCCTGATGACCTCCATGGAAAAACTTTCCTGGGCCACCCACACATGCTGAGAAGGACATGGACTCTGGAACTCCATCTCTCTCCCCACCACCCCCCCAATCTCCAGCTGATGGTAATACAATCCCTGCTCTTTTCCTCTCCTCTCCTTTCTTCTCTCCATTTTTCCCTCTCCCTCTCTCTCCCCTTCTCTCTCTCTTCCTTTGTTTTGTTCAACTTTATCCTTTAATAAATAGTTTTCTGGTGATATATGGTTTCATTTGCACCTGAATTTCACAACACAGAAATCTCTAAGAACAGATCTTGCTCCTCTGGACAGAGATTTTGTTCTTTGTACCTGGCACTTGATTTTGGTANCTGGCTGAGGCACTTAGTGCCGTGGTCTAGTTGACTGGCTAGGGCTGGGTGATAGGTTGGACTGGGTGATCTTGGAGGTCTCTTCCAATCTGGTTGATTCTATTCTAATTGTAACAACAGACCTCCCAGAAACCTGAGTCCCCAGGAGGGGCTCCAAACTACCCTTCCACCTTCTCCCACCCTTCTCAACCTTACCCCAGTCCCAAGGAAAAATGGAGGTTCAGCCAGGGGGTTAGGAAGCAGGTGGATTAATCAGAGAGACAGAGGGTGAGGTCAGAGAGAAATGCAGCCCACAGCCCGGACAAGTGTTTGGATTCTTGTTCTTATACATCTCAGCAAGCCTAGGAGTGAAGTAGAGGGGAGATTTAGACTGGACATTAGGAGGAAGTTCTTTACAGTGAGGGTGGTAAGACACTGGAACAGGTTGCCCAGGGAGGTTGTGGATACTTCCTCCCCTCCTCCAGCTTAAACCCATTCCCCCTCGTCCTGACATTACTAGACCTTGTCAATAGTCCCTCCCCAGCCTTCCTGTAGGCTCCCTTCAGATCCTGGAAAGCCACTATAAGGTCTCCTCGAAGCCTTCTCTTCTCCAGGCTGAAGAGCCCCAACTCTCTCAGCCTGTCCTCATAGCAGAGCTGCTCCAGCCCTCTGATCATCTTCGTGGCTCTCCTCTGGCCCCGCTCCAGCAGTTCCATATCTGAAGATTTTTTTGACTTCCACTACAGATAAAATTGTTTCCAGAAGCACACAGTAAATAAATATGTGAACCAAAAGGGTTTTGTTTACTTATTAAAAAACTCATTTGACATGATAACAAATTAATGCATTCAGCCAGAAGTAAATACTTATGTATCTTTGAGCACTTTTGAGCATGCTCAGTACCAGAGATGCTATAAAAAACCCACACCACATTGACCTATCTGTAGAAAACTCTGAAGAATCTTAATTTCTGAAGAGATATTTTTAGATCTGTAGCCATTATTCATATATTAGTGACGACACAACACTTTCAAAACCATTCCTCTCTTTCTGTGGGCAGTAATCAAAGCCATATCCTACTTGATTGTGAGCCTTGCTATTATTATTTCTGCACTCCTGGTATTATGTTATCGTTGTTGCTGTTGTTACTACTATTATTTTGACACTCTGGATAAAGAGTTCTGAAAGCCGTTTGTACTTTTACTCACCTGAGAACAGTGTGACATTAGCAGGTGATCTCTCAGCTTCTCTGGAATTACTTCTCACATTCCACTCGTTCTCTGAATCAATCCCAGTTTCCCTTGTTTCATAAAGGTTACAGAATCTGCAAAGAACACATGAATGTGAAAAGAAGGTTTTATTTTCCCTTAGGACAAGAAAATAATTGCTAGAGTCAACATACTGTTTGAGCAGGTTTTGACTGAAATATATAGATTTATAAAACTGAAATATTTGATGGAAACATGTCAATGTCACAGCTTTTTAAAGGAAAATGTATTTTATTTTAATCTTGGTGTTAAATGAGATAAAATGAGCACTTTCTAAACTTTTTTTCCTGTTTCATTGAAAAACAGATTATTGCATTCATTTTAATGTAATAAATATGTAGCTAACTATACTTATCTCTATATGGTATCTATATTTAATACTTAATATTTACATGAAGCAGAAAACTATTGGAGGAATTATTTCAGTCTTTCCAACTACATTTTTGATGTTACTTTTACTTTGTAAAATTTTTGGGAATGCCAAATAATTTTTGTTCTGTTTGAAATTAAATGTCTTAAAGTGTTGCAGTCCCATTGAGTTCTAAAACTGCCCAGGCTGGGCAGTGACTGGCTGGAGAGCAGCCCTGAAGAGAGGGACTTGGGGGTGCTAGTGGATGAGAAGCTCAACAGGAGCCAGCAGTGTGCACTTGCAGCCTGGAGGACCAACCAGATCCTGGGCTGCATCAGGAGAAGTGTGACCAGTAGGTTGAGGGAGGTGATTCTCCCCCTCTACTCTGCCCTGGTGAGACCCCAGCTAGAGTACTGTATCCAGTTGTGGAACCCCTATTACAAGAAGCATGTGGACATGCTGGAGTGTGTCCAGAGAAGGGCCACTGGGATGATCAGAGGGCTGGAGCAGCTCTGCTGTGAGGACAGACTGAAAGAGTTGAGGCTGTTCAGTCTGGAGAAGAGGAGGCTCCCAGGTGACCTTCTTGTGGCCTTCCAGTATCTGAAGGGAGCCTACAAAAAAGCTGGGGAAGAACTTTTCAGGGTATCAGGGAGTGACAGGAGTAGGGGGAATGGAGCAAAGCTGGAGATGGGTGGGTTCAGACTGGTGGTGAAGAGAAAGTGAGAAAGAGCGGTGAGAGCCTGGAATGGATTGCCCAGGGAAGAGATTGAGGCCCAATCCCTGGAGGTGTTTAAGACCAGGCTGGATGGGGCTCTGCCAGGCTGATCTAGGGTAGGGTGTCCCTGCCCATGACAGGGGGGTTGGAACTAGATAATCGTTGTGGTCCCTTCCAACCCTGACTGATTCTATGATTCTATTCTATGAAAATGTTCTAAAATTAAGTATATGAAAAAGATGTTTTTCACTTTTGTACATCTAGATAAATGTCATCACTTCCCAGGTAAAAACCCTCCTCATTTTGCTCACACAAAGTGGTCATGCTGAAGTGAAATATCTATGACACATGAATAAAAACTGTCGCAGAAGCCCCCTCACCTTCCTTCCCCCCCATTATCTAGATGGAAATACTTTCATTAACCACATGAAAGGCTGCCCCTTCCCCTTTGGAAATCACCCAGACTAGACTCAGCCAGCTATGGACATTTGAATGAAGCTTATATTTACAGCTTATCTCAATATACAAGCAGATATTTACAGTATATACAGTTATACACAGAAATATACAAGATAAAAGGTAATATGGAAACACAAGGGGACACAGTCTCAAGTTGTACTGGGGGAAGTATAGGCTGGATGTTAGGAGGAAGTTCTTCACAGAGAGAGTGATTGGCATTGGAATGGGCTGCCCAGGGAGGTGGTGGAGTCACCGTCCCTGGGGGTGTTCAGGAAAAGACTGGATGAGGCACTTAGTGCCATGGTCTAGTTGACTGGATAGGGCTGGGTGCTAGGTTGGACTGGGTGATCTTGGAGGTCTCTTCCAACCTGGTTGATTCTATTCTATCCTGTTCTATTCTATTCTATTCTATTCTATTCTATTCTATTCTATTCTATTCTATTCTATTCTAACTTCATGCATTCAACTAGGAAAAGAGATTTTATCCCAAAGACTGCTATAAGGTTACTTACATGCAAATAGCTTTTGTCCAAGATGTCCAGTAGCTTTAATAATATGCAGTACTATCCACCCCACTGGTAATTATTGAACTTCACGGTATACTCTTGGCTTACAGGTAAATGAAACTTCATTAAAATTTCTATCACTATTACATTCTCTGCTAAAGATCTGATCTTACATCTTCTAAAATGATTTACTCTAAGGGCTGCAGCACATGGTCTTACATGTTAAAAAAGTATTCCATCCAGAGGACAGTGAAAACAAGGATGTGTGCTGAACTCTGATCTCCCTCTCTGATTTAAAGCCATAAACCCAGAGGCATTAAAAGTAAGTTAATACTTGTTGAAAAGAAAAATTGCAAATGTATTTAAAAGGTAATTAGTGAATAATTCCTCCAGTTACATTGCTTTCTTCCTTTCTCATTGAACTCGACCCTGTTGTCTATAGGAAGCATTATAAATTTTGAGGGTCTCCCATGAATTGGACATTTTAATGAACTACTCACAGCAGTCACCTGTCAGTGGCCAGTGAATTGGAGAGAGTGAGTGAAAATTTATCTCTCCTGCACAATATGTATTGCTGCTTTTCACAGGGACCTGGACTAATTTAACTCTGCTGTTTTCTGAATTAACAGGGCTTGTCTTCAAACCTTTCGACATAGGAGCGTTCTGTTCTGTTATTATTTTAACGCTCACCTTCCTACCCTCCCTCAGGATGTGCATTATTTAATCCATCTGGAGCCTTAGCAACCAAGTTCCCCTGCTCACCCTGACCCCAGTGATTTATGTTTCATATTTCATGCTGTGGTTGGTCTTTCGCAACTTATATTCCCCCTTCTTCTCCTGGTCAATCTCCCTCCTCTCACCCCAACACAACCCCCCCCTCCTCCTGCCCCCCCTCCTCTTTTCCTTTTTTTTCTTTTTTTTCTTTTTTTTTCAGAAGGGAGGATAAATATTTGACAAGTGAACTGTTTGTCATGCAAGCCCTAACACAGTTACAGTTAGAGAGGGGAATAATTCAATCTGCCAAGACTTAAATGCTTATAGATCATTGGCTGTTGCTAGGCCAAGGGTTGTGCCACTCATAATTTTTCTCACCGATACAACTATTTTATGGAATATGACATACATCTTTAGGTGTTAAATCATCCCTAGAATAATTTGTCTGTCAGGAATCAAAGTGAAAGGAAATAAAATACGAGAGCAGAGTTGTATTGCTAAATCTCATATTCCACAGAGGCTCACACTTGCACTTTAGTGTGTGGTCATATCTGTGTCTTTAAATAAAAGCAACGCGCACAGAATGCGAAGAAAAACATGAAGGAAGAGCGAGGGAAAAGCATTTGCATTGTGAGTGTTGGATTCACAATCAGTCTCTCTTTACTCAATGCCTTCCTTACTTCCCATTCCTCATATCCTTCTTATCAGATTCCATGTTTAATGCCCACCCTGAGCCCCCCGTCCCACACCCACAAATCTGACTGAATACAATAGCACTGATAAAATGGAAGCAAATTTCTTCCATTAGTGACTGACAGCAATTTGAACAAAATGAAGTTGTACTATGATATAGTTATATATACAAGGTGCAAATAACCTAGTTTGAATAATCACAGCCTCTGTCCTTTTAAATGATTTTTCTCCCCCATTTAAAGGGAGGCCTTTGATGTGATAATATTAATTCCCTCTGTGCTTGGAGGAAGAAAAGAAAAAACCTAGGAGAAGCGGAAATTAAATGAGTAATGCAATGTCAGTCAATCTTTTAAACCAGGGCCTTATTAACAGCTAATCATTTTGTCATTTTGTCACTCAAAGTAATGAATTTGATAGGAGGAGAAGGGAATGTTTTATGTTTATTTTTATTAGTTTTAAACAGAAGCAGTTGTGGAAATATTATATTATCAAGGCTCGCCGCATTTAAGTGGCTTCTGTTCAGCATATCGCTATTTTTCTTCTCTGCTGGTATCTGATTGCCATAATTTTGAATAATCTGCTTGTCTTTAAAAAAAAAATTGAAAAGGATAGTCATCTCAGGCACAGCACAGGGTTCCATCACTGGAGATGCATTAGGCTTTTGTTAGGTGTTTCTTTACATCCTATTTATTCAGAAGTATCTAAGTAATTTATCACTAGCAGGATAGTTATGTAGCTGAAAGAATAGTGGATGTTTCTCAGCTGCCAGAGTCTGAAGACCAGAAAAAAATCCAGGGAAAATCCCATGAATAACTTTCTGTTTCTTAAAGTGCAGTGCATGCCTTTGCTTTATTTTAAAATTCTGTAGGCTACAGCTACACATTAAACACGTCCTAGAAGAATGCATTAGAAGTCTGTTGCTGAGGATGGATTCTCTGTTGACTTCCCTGTAGAATTCTCCTTTGAAATGGAAGGGGTGACCTCTGATTTGGGACTCTAGAGGACTCTCAAATTAAGTACTTTGAATATGGTGCCATTCTAAGGCTCGATCTAATGTTGATGGGAATTTCCCATCAGCAAAATCTGCAATTTTGAGCACACAAAGATTGCAAGAATCCAGAGTCTCTTACAGGGTTACAGATTTTGGATTGCCTTAATGTTCCTTTTTGTATGCTTCCATTACATTTACATATTTACTCTTTCACTATTTACTTACTATACACACACTTATCTTAGTGCTATATTTCAGGTGCTGAAGAACGGATCAGAGAAGTACAGCAAAAAATAGTCCCTAAATCAAGACCAGCCTTCATTTCTCGTAAGTTAGGAAGCAAATNGGACACAGCCTCAGGTTGTACCGGGGGGAAGTATAGGCTGGATGTTAGGAGGAAGTTCTTGACAGAGAGAGTGATTGGCATTGGAATGGGCTGCCCAGGGAGGTGGTGGAGTCACCGTCCCTGGAGGTGTTCAAGAAGACTGGATGGGGCACTTAGTGCCATGGTCTAGTTGACTGGATAGGGCTGGGTGCTAGGTTGGACTGGATGATCTTGGAGGTCTCTTCCAACCTGATTGATTCTATGATTCTAAATGATGGAAAGTGGTTTGGTGAGCACTCCTGTCAGCTCCCTCAGTACCCTCAGATGTATGCCATCCAGCTCCATAGACATATACGTGTAAATGGTGCAGCAGGTCACCAATCATCTCATCATGGACTACTGGGGCTTCACTCTGCTCCCCATTGCCATCTTCCAGTTCATGTGGTAGGGTACCTAGCAAATGTTAGTCTTACTACTGAAGACTGAGGCAAAGAAGGTATTGAGTACCTCAGTCTTTCTCTCATCCTTGACCCCTGTGTTCCCTTGTGAATCCAACAAGGGACAGAGATTCTCCTTAGTCCTCCTTTTGTTGCTAATGTTTTTGTAGAAGCATTTCCTGTTTTCTTTAACAGATGAAGCCAAATTAACTTCCAGTTGGGTTTTGGCCCTTCTTATTTTTCCCTGCATAGTCTCATGACAATCTTGTAGTACTCATGATTCGCTTCCCTCTTCTTCCAGCGACTATGTGCTCCCCTTTTCTCCCTAAGCAACAACAAAACCTCTCTAGTTAGCCAGGCCACTCTTCTTCCCTGATGACTCATCTTAAAGCACATGGGGATGGCCTCTTTTTGTGACTTTAAGAGCTCCTTCTTGAACACTGTCAAACATTCCTGGACTCCTTGGCCCCTCAGGAATACCTTCCAAAGGACTCTGTCCACCAGTCTGTGAAATAGACCAAAGTCTGCCTGCCTAAAGTCTCAGGTGGCAGCTCTGGTGACTCATCTCTTCTGAGAACTCTATCATTTTGTGATCACTGTGTCCAAGATCATCCTCAATCGTTGCATCACCCACAAGTCCTTCTCTGTTCTCAAAAAGCAGGTCCTGCTTTCACTAGTTGGCTGTGTCACCAGTTGTGTCAGGAATTTATGCTTCACACACTCTAGGAGCCTCCAGGACTGTTCCCTCTCTGCTGTTTTGTATTTCCAGCAGACTTCAGGGAAGCTGATGTCTCCCACAAGAACAAGAGTCAGATTGTGAGACTTCTGCCTGATGCCTAAAGATTATTTCATCTGTCTCTTCATCCTGCTTAGGTGGTCTATAACAGATTCCCATGAGGATATCCACTTTGTTGGCCTTCCTCCTGATTCTCACTCATACACACTGAAATCTATCACACTACCATCAGCCTCAATACAAACAGAATGCTGATTGACATACAGGGCTGTACCACTGCCTCTTCTTCCTTGCCTATCCCTTCTGACGAGTTCATGGCCATCAGCTGTGACACTCCAGTGGTGTGAGACATCTCACTATATTTCTATGATGGCTACTATATCATAATTTTTCTTATAGGCAATGGCTTCCAGATGTTTCTGTTTGTTCCCTGTGCTGTGTACATTAGTGCATATGCACTTCAGCTGATCTAAAATTCTTGCCATCTTTTTGTACTAAGAAGTCCTAATTTCTTTTCTCAGGTGCCTCTGTAGCATCCTTGGGCTTATTTCTAGCCAGCCCCAGTCTTGTGCCCTTCCCCCTTCAAGTCCAGTTTAAAGATCTATCAATGAGCCCTGCTGACTCCTGGGCTAGGATTCTTTTCCCCCTCTGAGACAGGTATATTCTATCTGTTGCCAGCAGACCTGGTGTCCTGTAAATCAACATGATTGAAGAACCCAAAGTTCTGCTGGAGACACCAGACTTAGAGCCAGGCATTGATCTCCTGGCTCATCCAGTTTCATCACACCCTATGACTGGCATAAATCACTATCATATTGCAATGATCCTACAATTTTTTTTCAGTGAAAATATCAGTCAGGAGTCTGTGCTAAATGCTGAGTCCTCTTTTTCATTATCTTTACATATTTATATGTCCTTCATGCTACAGAAGGAATGCCCTTGTGGGAGCTGTTTGCTGCCATTAGGCTGTAGATTCAGTTGATTGCTGCTTTAGGCTGTTCATTCAGTGTCTGCTCTCCTCAGAGAAGCTTGTCCACACACATGAAACAGTTTCTTTTAGAAGACAAAAAGCCTTCAAAGAATTACCAGATATATTATTTCCTTTCTGTTTGTAAGGAGCAAAGACATGAAAGGAATATCTGGAACAGTAATCTACAGTATACTCAGAAAAGACATAAATTTTGCAAATTGCTCTATAATTAGATGGAACTGAAATTTTGATATTGAAGAGAGAAGGAGTAGTTACAGAATCACAGAATAATTTAGGTTGCAAAGAATCTCTGGAAGTTGTCTAATTGCCAACACCGACACAGGTCAGGAGTCCCAGGTCTGTGTCCAGTTGAATTCTACATATCTCTGTGGATAGAGACTTCACAGTCTCATCAGTCTATTGTCAGCCCAATGTTTGGCCAGGACTGAATCGCAGTTTCCAGTAACTCAAACCAAATAATATATTGATAATGATCTGGGGGGGGGGAAATCAACCCCAAATACCTTTGTTTTTTTTTTTTCAATTAAAAAAATGTTTGCATTTTGCTACAGAACTTTCTACTTTTTAATAAAAGAAAATATTTTCTGATATGTTTGGTCTACATTTTGAGCATTTATACTTCATTGTTTAGGGCCAAACAGAAAACATCATTTTTAGGTTAGAAAGGTCACTTTAAGTCTTTTTGATGAAAAGTAGATTCAGCTATCCTTCTGTTGTAAGAGAAGTGCAAAGTGCTCACATTACTCTGAGAATACATAGATAAATATCACAGTATCACAGTATTACCAAGGTTGGAAGAGACCTCATAGATCATCAAGTCCAACCCTTCACCACAGAGCTCAAGGCTAGACCATGGCACCAAGTGCCACGTCCAATCCTGCCTTGAACAGCTCCAGGGACGGCGACTCCACCACCTCTCTGGGCAGCCCATTCCAGTAGCCAATGACTCTCTCAGTGAAGAACTTTCTCCTCACCTCAAGCCTAAATTTCTTGAGGCTGTGTCCTCTTGTTCTGGTGCTGGCCACCTGAGAGAAGAGAGCAACCTCCTCCTGGCTACAACCGCCCCTCAGGTAGTTGCAGACATCATTGTTTAAATTTAACATTTAGACCAGAATTTGACATATGGACACTTGAAATAAGAAACACTTCTCAGCTAAGGGCATTCACATCTTCCCCCTGACTATTCTTTTGCCGTCTACTTACTCTCCATTTGCTTTAGAAAGTAACACATGGTTTGATACAGTTTTACAAATGCTATTTCCTGCAAATATTCAGTGCATTCCCAATGCACAGCAAATTTACTACACACCCGCCGCGGAGGGGAGAAATTAATTAATGAGAGAGGATATTTATAAAAATATATATACTTATTAACTTCAATATTTGAACTCTCACCACCCCCAACCACTAAACTTATAATATTAGTATTNGTCCAGGGAACTCGTAGGCAGGATTTCCAGGTGCAGGGGAAATATGATCCTGTGCAGACAAGTGGGTCTGCTCCTGGTAACTCGTGGCAATGGCACACACCAGGGAATGAGGCAGTGGGCGTGCAGTGGGATGCACGGCAGCACGGGGAGCCTGAGCTCCGTAAAGGCAGGCTTGAGTGAGCTCTGCAAGTAAGTACGCAGGCCACTGAGCGAGTCAATGAACACGTGGGCGAATGAGCCAGCGAGCAAATGGACTGGCACCTGGGCCTGTGCATCTCTATTCACCAAATGTGGGCCGAGATCAATGGTCTCATTGGCCACACAATGACCGATCAGGTTGGCAGTCAGGCAACCTTACCACAATAGGCAAGAAGCCACAGGCCTGGACTTGCCACATGGGCCTAGCACCCGACAAGCATGAGCTGGGCATGTGGGGGCTTACACAACTTAAAGCTTGGGCAGGCCAGACTCCATGGCACCAGGCCCATTGTGCCCCTCTGCGCTCTCCATGTGCTCACCCCAGACTATGAGCAGAAAAACATGTCCAGGCAGGGCAAGGCATATACAAGTCCATTTTCAGGCCTATGGGCCCTCCACAATAACATGCAAAGTCTGTCTTAGAACAAAGAGTCATCATTAAGCATGGTCTTAACAATAAAATAATAGGCATAACGAAGTATAAGAATCTGCACTAATTTATACTTAATCATTCCCTAGCTCTTCACAAGCAAGTATCCCCCTCCAAGTATCATCTGTCAATACTACAAGATTCTTATTCCTGTCTGTGAGAGTCTAAAGCCTCTCGTTTCGTGGTGCTCTATGCTCTCATTTGCACCTTAATTTGACAACACGGAAATCCATAAGAACAGGTTTTGCTCCTCAGGACGGAGATACTGCTAATCCCTGTTCCCTGGACCTTGACACTGTCCCAGTCACTTTCTCAAGTTTAAAGACTGCTGAACTCATCACTACATGGAAATTGGGTTTGGAAAGTTTTTAGCCAGGAGGCAAACGTTTAAGAAACTGCGGAGAGCAACTAGAACACATTCATTTGTATGTATACAAATTCATATCTTTCCAGACCTGCACACACTTTCACTAGAGTACCTCTTACTTTGGGATTTTTATCTTTATTATGGAAGCAATTTCTGGGCTATAGGTTTTATACCATTTTACTCATTCTTGATACCTTAGTATTTTCTAGCTGAAGGACAGAAAAGAGTACCTTTCACAGAATATGGTGTCATTTACTGATAATTCACATTGTTTGTATCATGCCTATATGTGTGTGTATATGTTTATATAGATACAGGTTTCAATATTAACATTGATTTACATAGAATTGTGTATATATATGAGTAACCTCTGGGCAATGATATACAATTACGAGCATACTAGAAGAACAAATAATTTCAGAGTACATGCAGGGATAGAAGTTGGCATACTTGGAGCACCATGTCCAGCTATTGGACCTGCAGCACAAGAGAGACAGAGAGCTGTTGGAGCGAGTTCAGACGAGGGCCACAAAGATGAGCAGAGGTGTGGAGCACCTCTCCTCCAAAGACAGGCTGGAAGAATTGGGGAAGAAAAGGCTCCAGGATCTTACAGATACATTTCAATATCTGAAAGGGACCTATAGAAGGTCTGGGGAAGGACTGTTTAGAAGTGCTTGTACCGATAGGAGAAGGAGCAGTGGTTATAATCTGGAGTAGGGTAGATTTAGGTGAGACATAAAGAGGAAGTTCTTTACAATAAGAGAGGTAAAACACTGGAACAGGTTGCCCAGGGATGTGGTTGAGGCATCTCTGGATGTCTGGAGACATTCAAGATCAGACTTGATGTGGCCCTGAGCAACCTCATCTAGGTGGAGATGTCCCTGCCTTGGGGGATGACCTCTGAGGGTTCCTTCCAATCGAATGCGACCTGTGAATCTGTGAAATACATTGTTTTATACAAAAAAGCACCATCATTTTTACTAATCTACTGCAGCATTATTATTTGAATAACTTGTACTAAATTTGACTATAAGGAGATATATTTGGCAGATATGACTGAAAAAAATACTGTAGAGAAATAGAACTGGAATGTAGAATGTAGCATTCATCTCACCTTCTGTACTATTGTGTAAATGTTGTGTGAAGCATTTTCATAGCATCTAGGCCAATAATTTAACAAATAAGAGTCTAAATTTAGATTCTTAAAGTCTATATATAGATATACAAACAAATTACCTATTTGATTTTTGGTTGGGATGTTTTGTTTTGTTTTAATATCAAGTTTCCAAAATGTTTAACCGCAAAAGGAGTTTTTGGGTAGGTATTGGGTTTGGCTGAGCTGGTTAATCCTCCCCAGAACATCTTTCGTATTGCTGTGTTTCGCAGTGATGCAGCTGGGTGTTGACAACACAGCACTGTTTTGGCTACTGCTGAGCCAAGCACCAAGACTGTATTTTTTCAGCATTTCCCTCTCAACAGTAGGTTGAAGGATGGGCGAGATCTTGGGAGGAGACACAGTCAACCCAGCTGACCCAAACTCACCAAAGGGGTATTGCATGCTGTATGGTGTCAGCCCAGACACAAAAGCTAAGTGAAAGAAGGAGGTGTGGGGACATTTGCTGATGGAGTCAGTCCTCCTGAGCAACTGCTATGCATATGGAACCCCTGCTTTCCAGGAACTGGCCAAACATCTTCTGCTGATGAGAAGTGGAAAATAACGTCTTTGTTTACTCTTGCTTCCCTGCACGGCCTTTGCTTTTGCATTTCATCCTATTAACTTGTTTCAATCTTGACTCATGTGCTTCTGGATATACTTTCCCTCTTTTCTGCCCATCTAAGAAGCAGAGTGATAGAGTGGCTTTGGTGAGCTTCTGGCCCTCAGCCAGGCTCAAACCACCACAGGGTAGTCTGTAGTTCTGAAAAGCTGGTCATTTGTATATATGACTGAATATTTGGGCTCAGGAGCATAAACTCAAGTTTATCCTTTTGAAAATGCTAATCATTGATTCAAATCTGTGTTCACCAGTAATAAATGTGAGCTTTGTCTTTGTTTCAAATGAAAACAGGAATATATCCTTTCCTAAAATACAAATCTGTTCACAGCAGAATATTATTATAGACAGCTTGTGAAAATCTGAAGTCATGCCATCATCTGATAGACAAGTGACAGAAGCACTGTGGCTGATAAATCACTAAACCAACTGTACTTTCTTCTGATACTGGACATACTTTAAATGACAGACAAAATATTGACTACATTGTAATTATTTTATGCAATACTCTGGATAAGCAATAGTACATAGAAATATTACATGGAAATGTAATTTCCATTAGATGGAAATAGTCTGAATAAGTAATATTAAATGGAATACCCTTGATTTAATAGGGAATAATATTTCAAACCACATATTCATTGCATATGCTTTGCTTTGTCATTCAGATCATCATTATGGATAATTTTCTGTACAGAGGTAGAAGAGGGACAATATTTGATCCCTGCACTTAAAGAAATTCTAACATTTTAGAGCACTGAGTTTATTAAACTTTGTCATACAAAACAGCCCCATTCTGTTCCAAATTTAATTAGACTCCAAAGATGCTAATTTAATAGAATCATAAAATCATAGAATGTCAGAGGCTGGAAGGGACCCTGAAATATCATCTGGTCCAGTGCCCCTGGCAGAGCAGGATCACCTAGACTAGACCACACTGGAATGCATCGAGACAGTTCTTGAGTATCACCAGAGAGGGAGACTCCACAACCTCCCTGGGCAGCCTGTTCCAATGCTCTTGTCACTCTCACAGTGAAAAAAATTCTTCCTCAATCTACAAAAGTAAGATCTAAGGAACCATAATGGCTGAATATAACTTGATTAGGAGCAACCTTTCTACTCAGATCAGTGTATTTATTCTGTAAAATATTATTTCTTACATCACATTTGTTTGTTTGTTTGCTTTCATTCTACTGTTAAAAAAAAAAAGAAGTGAGAAATAACAATGTTCTAAAGTTGCTTTTACAGTCTCCAGACATACCTGCTGCATGGTTTGTGCTTTGGTGAGGCCACATCTGAACTACTGTGTCCAGTTCAGGGCCACCAGTTCAAGAGGGACATAGAACTGCTTGTGAGTGTCCAGCACAGAGCCCCAGAAATGATAAAGTGTGCTAGTTTGAAGCTAGCTAGAATGTTTTGGTGAGAAGAATTAGATTACAGGCTGTGAAAGGAAAACAATGGTGATGTCTGCTTCACTCATAGGCTTGCTGAGATGTATAAGAATAAAAGCAAAACACAGATAAGGGAGTCTCTCACTTGGGCTGCTGCTGGGGAACTGGCTGAACTGCATCTTACTCTCTAACCTCACCCTCCATTTTGGACTAATCCACTTTGCTGCCTAACCCCTTGGCCTAACCTCCATTCTTCCTTGGGACTGGGGTAAGGTTGAGAGGGGTAGGGGGAAGGTGAAGGGGTGGTTGAGAGCCCCTCCTGGGGACTCAGGTTTCTGGGAGGGGAGTTGTGTCTGTATTACCTTTTTACCTTGTATATTTCTGTCTATAACTGTATATACTGTAAATATCTGCTTGTAAATTGTGCTAGCTGTGAATATAAGCTTCATTCATATTTCCAGAGCCAGTTGAGTCTAGTCTGGGTGATTTCTAAAGTGTGGGACATCGGGGAACACCTAAACCACCACATAAATGGAACAGAACATCTCTCTGATAAGGAGATACTGAGGGAGCTGGAGAAGAGGAGACTGAGAGGCAACCTCTCATCAATGGTTATAAATATGTAAAGGGTGAGTGCCAGGAGGATGGAGCCAGGCTCTGCTCAGTGATGCTCAATAACAGGACAAGGGGCAATGGGTGGAAGCTGAGGCATAGGAAGTTTCATGTAAATGTGAGGAGGAATTTTTTTCCCTGTGAGGGTGACAGGACACTGGAACAGGCTGCCCAGAGGAGTTGTGGAGTCTCCCTCTCTGGAGATATTTAAAACCCACCTGGATGCCTTGCTGTGTGATCTTAGTATAGGTGATCCTGCTCTGGCAGCGAGGTTGGACTGGTTGAGCTTTCAAGGTCTCTTCCAGCCCCTGACATTCTATGCTTCTATGATTATGATTCTATGACTCTATGGTCAAGCTGTTATCAATGTTATTCCCCAATAAACAGAAGGGAGGAACTCACGTCTATCTTAGCTAAATGCTTGTCATAGTCTTAGAGTGCAACATGTTCCTTGAGGATTATTATTTGAAGAACAGTTGCTTAAAATCCTTTTATGCACCTTTGTCACATTTGAGACAATCAGAAGGCTTTGTAGTTGAAGTAGTTTCAGTAAGACCTGTATTTTGTGTGCCCTTCTAGGTTGATGTGCTGATAAGATATCTGTAGCTGATTATTTGTTCTTTCACAAGAGCTGTGTTATTTTGGCTACTTCAAAAACCAAGCCAAATCCAATGACCCTGAGATGACAGTTTGAACAAGATTTATGACTCTTTCTTTCTTTTTAAAAAATGTATACATACAAAACATTTCAGCAAATAAATTTAGCAAAATAGATTTATGTCATGTTCCAAAGATGTGTGTTATAAAACACAGCTAGACCTCTGGTAATGTGATATGCTATTATATCTCTAAAATGTTTCAATTGCTGTCTGAAAACAATATATACATAAATGTGTATATATATATATAGACAGAGAGAGAGTTAATTATGTTACATTTGGAACATCAAAATACTTAAATGCATTCTAGAGGGAAAAAAGGTATTAATTTGGAACTTCTCTGGTTCAAAACTTAAAATCAATTACTGCTCTAGTATCTGCATTGCTTTATTACTGCTTTGTATGCCTTCTTTTTGGGTGTATCTAGGCAGAAGATGTCTTTAAATCTATTGTTTCTACTCTATTTTATTAGAGCATTTAGATGACTAGAATATGGCCTTAGTTCACTGTTCCCATGGACAAATAATTCAGTATTTTAAACAACTAAACAAGCAATAGCCACCGACCGTTTTATGTACTATATTTTATTGACAAATAAGATTATGCTACATGGAGCATGTTCTGCAGCAAAGCCAAAATAAAAATAGGGCATCCTCTCATGAGTACATCAAGGTCTGGAAGAAAGTCCATCTCTCACTAAAATAAATGCAAGAATTGTCCCTTTCTTCAGTCTGTGCTAGACAAGCACAAGACTAATTTTACAGAATGACTACTGCAGAGACAAACAGGTGAGCACATAAAGCCTACTTACTGACTACTACTAGGCAGCATCTTCAATAAGTACTTCCTTGCTCGCAGCAAAGGAATTCTGTAACAGTGCATTGCCAGTGTGCCAAAGAAAGACCCAGACTACCCACCTCAGAAAGGGATCATATTTTTGTTTGATTTCTGCATCTAGCTCTATCTCAACAGGCTGTGTCTTTGTAAATACGATTGAGTGTCTCCACCCTGATCCTTGAGGGCACATGGCACAGAACAGAGGATGTCTGCATACGTGAAGTCTCATCTAGTCAAAAAGTAAAGTAGCATCATTGTCTCGGTTCTAATTTAAATTCCCAGAGACTCAAATATATTTGATAGAACCAATGACAATTTTTAGAATGTCCTTCCCTCTTCCCCCTTCTTTCCCAAAAGGAAGGAATTAGATGTAGAGAGAGGAAAGGTAAGCACACCCAAATAAATAACCTCACTCTGATTTGGAAGTTAAAAAGAAGAAAAGTTTAACAATAAATTTAAAAAGGTATCTGAGGTGGGAAAGTTACAAAGGTACAGGGAAGGGAAAACAAATACAAAATGTGTAAATACAACCAGATTTTGACGGTGATGGCTTTGTCTGCCTCGCGGGTGACGGCCTCGTGGTAAAACAAGGAGAACCAGGAACAGGATGGTGATGCTGGTAAGCAGAGAGGCAGGGAGCACAGCAAAAGAGAGAATAGGAAGTCCCCCTGCTTTTATAGACCTTTCTACAGGAAGGGGGAGTGGGCTAACCATGAATCAGCTGGTGGTGTTCAGACCCACCCCTGGGGAGGGCGCAAGACCACCTAGGGTCAGGTTCAAGGTCACTCCCCTTGAAGGGTTAGCCCTGTACAGTCATCCGTACTGCCTCTTGGTAAAATTTGCTCAATTACTCGGTCCGTGAAGAACAATCTGAGTGCTGCCTGGAAAGGCAGACTTAGGGTAGACTCCAAGAATTAAATGGATTAAAATATTTCAAAAATCCATTAGGTAGATTAGATGGCATCTTGATCACTGAGAAATGTCATCTTTGTGGTGTTTGAATTTTAAGTAAATATGTTTTATTTAAAACATTAGTAGCCAGAAAAATTAGCAATTTACTGTTGATTTCAATGAGGCTTTTTAAAAGCTGTCCTATAAATATTCCTGCCATATAAAAACCTTGTGGCACAGAGAGGTGATACAGGTGACACAGGTAGTTACAGTACTGTGTAAAAAAAGCAAGGACCTCCTGTGAACTTAGCATGAGACCTGTCATTATTTTCCTCACTATCATAGATATGTTGTAATACTATCAATTTCAAATGTGATTCTAAGGAAGCTGCTTTATTTCTCTTCATCTTTATATTATGAAAAGATAAATGAAACCTACTTTCTACCATAGCAGGCTGCTTGTTTTACTGTCTACTCATAGACATTTAATCTACCTATTCTTATTAAGCATCCCGAGAGCCAAGGAAGATGGTGTTCACATAGAGAGTAAATTCATTCACTAATAATCACTCCTTCACATTTGTTGGCATTGTTTTGGCTAGGAGACCATCCAAAGAACAAGACTCAGATATTCTACTTGCTTTTCAAGTAGTTCTTTCTCTGTTTCTGAGTAAGATATATAACCTGATTTGCAAAGAAATTTGAGCTACAGAGACTTAGCAGCTTGTGTTACAGCTACAAAGGCAAAGTCCTTCAAAACCATAAAGCCTCCAACTTAGTCTCAGTGAACTCATCAATGCTTTGATGAACTTTTAGTGGTTTGTCAGAGTAAAGAGCCATCTCTTCACTATGGTGAACCAGAGTAGAAACATGCCACATAAGCCAACACAAGTAGCAAGATGTTATGTGAAAATGCACCCAGTCTGGGAGCTCTCCTCAGCCTCACTTGTAGGACGGCAATTTGTACAATACTGTGTACCGCTGATTAGTTGCTCCTGTTTTTCTTTGCTGTTACAAATATGGTCCTGTGTATTGCTAATGCCTGCTCCTCAGGAGCTCACTTAGGTAATGAGAGATAGGGCAAAGCCTGCTCCACTTCAGCTCTGTGAGTAAAGGCTGACTCAGGTCTAAAAAGACATAAACAGCAGAAATTAAATTTCTTGTTGCCCTGGCACTTGGTCTTTCGATGTTTACTGTTTTGATTACATAAGGNAGTGAACTCATCAATGCTTTGATGAACTTTTATTTCATTTTCATTTTCATTTCATTTTCATTTATCTTTGGAAGTGTTTAAGACCAAGATGAAAGAAGTTTTGAGCAACCTGGTCTAATGAAAGGTGTCCCTGACCATAGCAACAAGGATTGGAGCCAGATGATCTTTAAGGCCCTTTCTGGCACAAGCCACTGTATGAAATACTAGCAACAGTCTCCTTCTGCCCACCATCACTTTTGCCTTTCTGTCAGTGAAGTCTGTGCTATCTCAGGCTAAAATCTTAGGACTTGAGTAGAGNTAATGAGAGATAGGGCAAAGCCTGCTCCACTTCAGCTCTGTGAGTAAAGGCTGACTCAGGTCTAAAAAGACATAAACAGCAGAAATTAAATTTCTTGTTGCCCTGGCACTTGGTCTTTCGATGTTTACTGTTTTGATTACATAAGGCATCACCATTGCTTTCCTTTTACAGCCTGTAATCTAGTTCTTCTCACCAAAACATTCTAGCTAGCTTCAAACTAGCACAGGGTGGTGACACTGGAATGGGTTGCCTGCAGAAGCTCTGGATCATTTATCTTTGGAAGTGTTTAAGACCAAGATGAAAGAAGTTTTGAGCAACCTGGTCTAATGAAAGGTGTCCCTGACCATAGCAACAAGGATTGGAGCCAGATGATCTTTAAGGCCCTTTCTGGCACAAGCCACTGTATGAAATACTAGCAACAGTCTCCTTCTGCCCACCATCACTTTTGCCTTTCTGTCAGTGAAGTCTGTGCTATCTCAGGCTAAAATCTTAGGACTTGAGTAGAGTTTAGCTTCTCTCATTGTCAGACTCCCCTAAATGAAACTGGCTGGTGAAGCTCCTAGTGAATTTCACAAAATCTCACCATCTCAAACACACTTCTTTTTTTTTCTTTTTGCCTATTCCCTCATCTTTTCATTAAAAAATCAAACCAAACTTATTATTTATTTATTACATTGTCTTTTATCTTCCTTGTCCTCTATTTAATAATGTTGTCAAATAAAATGGGGCAATTAGATTTAATATAATGATCAGCCCAAGGAGATGATTGTGACCCTGCTGGAGGGAGCAACATGCAGTTAAGTACTGAGGAACACTTGCAGTGAAGCAGTGCCATAGACTATTGACTTCAGCAGCAAAACCAAGTGAAGTTCTTGCTCTCTCTGTCCTCATTCATTTTTTTTTTCCCTGTGAGGGTGACAGAACACTGGAACTAGCTGCCCAGGGGGGTTGTGGAGTGCCCTTCTCTGGAGATGAAATTCAAAATCCACCAGAACGCATTCCTATGTGATCTATTCTAGGTGGTCCTGCTCTGGCAGGGAGGTTGGACTGGGTGAGCTTTCAAGGTCCCTTCCAGCCCCTGATATTCTGTGATTCTGTGATTCTGTGACTCCCAATTGCTCTCTCTCAATCCTGGAGCTTATTATTGACATGGAATAACCGACTTTCCTTACTTTACAAAGAAGGAATATAGAGACAACTTCTTGTGAAATGGGAGAGAATAAATCACTGAAATAAACAAAAAGTGAATCGAAGTTTCAAACGTACAAAGTGGGACAATGTGTCCTTGGGAGTGCTGGTGGACAAGAAGCTCAATATGAGCTGTCAGTGTGCTCTTGCAGCCCAGAAAGCCAAGCAGACCCTGGGCTGCAGCAAGAGAAGTGTGGCCTGCAGGGCAAGGGAAGTGATCCTCCCCCTCTACTCCGCACTGGTGAGACTTCACCTGGAGTACTGCATCCAGCTCTGGAGCCTCTATTACAAGAGGGATATGGATATGCTGGAAGGTGTCCAAAGAAGGGCCATGAGGAAAGACTGAGGGAGTTGGGGCTGTTCACTCTGTAGAGGAGAATCTAGTGATATAGTGTGAGGTGTTCATGCCCATGGCATGGGTGTTGGAACTGGATGATCCTTGTGGTCCCATCCAACCCTGACTGAGTCTATGATTTTACGACGAACACAAAGCATAATAAGGATTCCTTAGAAAGTCCTTGACTGTTATTCTAGAGGGTCCTGTTACACTCTCTGTTTGCAACTTATCTAGGCAGGAGATGGAAGGAAAATTGAACAGAAGAACTAATCACCTGATTGGCCCAAGATGCTGTCTTCCTTTTTATCTTTTATAAACATATCTTCTAAGTGTATTTTTTTCCTAGTGGTAATGGCCAAAACATCACATTTCTTTGCATTAATACAAGCAGGGTATATGACATCTTTCACTACATTTGCATTAATGATCACGTCCTCTGTGTGTGTGTGTGCCAATGTGTCCGCTGTATGTCACAGCACTTCATTAACTTCTAACTTCATTACAGACTAGCTTAAAATAAAGATGTGCTACAAAAGCAGCATCTTTATTCAAATGTGTGACCTTCATCTTTTGTGATTTATTAGTGTAATATAGTATAATGCAATATCACATAGTCATAACATACTTATCAAATACATCTTTCCAGTAACTTGTGATGAGCATAAAAAAATTGAATGCGCATCTTTCATACAAAGCCTCTGATACTGAGTTAGTTTTTAAATAACACTGATAAAAGTATGGTGGATTTTGCTATGCCAGAGCAATTTTCTCTCTCTAAATACCATTACTTGTTAATTAGTTTTGCTCTCTCACTTTGCTAACAGTTAATTTCTATTAAAAGAGTTTGAATGTGAAATTCTGCCTTAACTGTTTTGGGTCTATTCTACCAATGATTAATATAATAAGCAGTTTATCATCTTCTGTGGTAATTGTTGTGGAGGGCTCGTAGGCCCGAAAATAGGCTTGTTTATGCCTTACCTTGCCTGGACATGTTTTTCTGCCCAAACCAGAGGTAAACACATTAAATGGATAAAAGGGGCACAATAGGCCTGGTGCCATAAAGTCTGGCCTGCCCAGGACCCCTGATTGTATAATGTGGTTGTAAACATGCTGTGTAAGCCCACACGCCCAGCTCATGCTAGCCTGTGTGATTCTCCATACTTGGGAAAGGCCAGGCTTGTGATTTTGCCTATTATGGTATTGTTTGGCTGACTGCCAAAACCTGATTGGTCATTGTGGTGTCCAAAGAGCCACTAATGTCAGCCCACATTTAATAAATAGAGGCACACAGGTAAACAACATGCTTCTGCTCTCGCTCATGCCCAGGCCCCGTGCTCAGGACTCCCCTGATCGCTCAGGTTCAGGCACACTCGCTTATTATTAGGCTTTAGACTCACCAGCCTCTTGCTTATGCCTATTGGTTTGCTGTCATTACAGAGACAGGATCTCCCATAGTCTCCCAGCCAGCTGTGCACACTTGCACGCCAGTGTGGTGAGTTATGAGGACCAGATCCTGTATTGCCTGCCTTTACCTATGGAGCTCAGACTCCCGTGCAGCAGCCGTGCACCCTATCATATGCCTGCTGCCTTATCATTGCCTGGTAAGAGCGCCACTGCCGCTGAGTTAACCAGGAGCAGACTCCACTTGTCTGTATGTGATCAGCCGTACGACACCGTACTCCCTCTGCACCTGAGGTCCTGCCAACAGTCTCCAGAGACAGCGTCCACGAGAAGCCAGGAGACAAGGGCAGAGATTGCATCCTTCGCCAGGTGAACAAGGTCAGAGACTGTTCATCTGCCCAGAGAGCCGGGAAGACTGCATCCTTTCCCCAGAAGCCAGGAGGATTCCAGCCTCAAAGTCCATGGCCAAAGACTCCCCTGAAGTTTGGACACCTGTAACAGGCTGTGACGTAGCTCCGGAGGGTGATTGATAATTAATAAGAATTTGTAAGTAAATACTTTAATGCCTCTGTAATTTCTATTGCCTCTGCCATAGAGCAGAAGGAGCTTTCATCCCTCCTGCTGGGCAAGCAGTATATAGACCCCAAGTGGCATTAAGCTGTGGGGAAAGTCCTCTCTCTGTTTATAGTTTGAATGTATGCTAGTTACTATAATAGTTACAGTTCTGATATTAATCCTAGAATGTCTTTCATGACCATGTAGATATTAAATGCAGTGGTTGGGGGTGGCGAGAGTTCAGAATATTGGATTTAATAAATATATATTTTTATACCTATCATCTCGCACCAATTAATTTCTCCCCTCCGCCACAGTCGGCGTAGGCGGCAGAACAGCCTTCTGCAACAGTAATGTAGAGATATAATGTTGTGTTTTATGTTATTTTTCCTGTATGCTAATTAACCAAAAGTACTTGTATGACCAGTATGGCCTTTCATTAATGGAGGAGGTTCACATATTTTTGTATACACCATTTACAATATTTTGTCACAAGTAAAACTCTTAATTATAAAAGCTGCTGAGAAGCAGTATTTTAAGGTAAATAAAATAAGCATGTATCAGAAAATGCAAAGTAATTTCATACTAAATTTCATACTAAATTCGAGTCAACTTAAGAATACTAATTACTTCAGTATTTCTTTTTACCTTAAGACTTTGCTCCAGTAATTTTATTTTTCAGACTATATTGTCATCAATCCATTTCTCAGTGTCTGACATTTCAGAATTGCATTTTGTATAAGTTACCAACATACTAACAAAATATTTTCTGCTGTGCAGATGACAATTTCCACCTTATCGTGGCTGTTCTTGTAATTGTTGTTGAGACCTTTACTTGCTAAGCCACAGACCTATCAGACTTCACCCTGGCTTCTTCTATATTTATAAATAATGTTTGGCGTATTTCTGACATCGGTTTCTCATTTGCAGTGTAAACTAATAACGTAAGATGGAATGGAAAGACATAGAGATAATCCTCAGTGACCCTTTGGGTCAGCCTGTGCTTTGCTATAAAGATGAAAAGAAATGAGCTGCAGCTCAGCCCTTTAAATTAACGGCAAAAGATATCAAATCCTTAAACCATTTAACAACTTAATTTGACTTGGGTTTGTTTTTCCTTTATTTCTTGGGGGAGAAAGAAATGGGAAAGCCTGATTAGAGGGGTGTCCAATTCTATAAGCCTTTGAACTGACATTTGGAAACACTGGTTCTCTTAATATTTAAATCATCTTACTACGTTTTCAGCAAGTTTACATTTACTGCAATGTGTCAATAGAACCATTCTCTAATAAATGGGATGCAATGTTACAGTTTAGCCCTAGGTAGGATGTTATTTTAGAACAGTGCTTATATTAATATAGCTAATTACTTCAATCTTTCAGACTCCCTTGCTTTTCTTATGGTGTCTTAAAAGTGACTAATGAAACACCCAGCAATTCTACTGCAGGAAATTGGTATTTTATTGAAAGACACTTTGCAGTCTTTTTTGTGTTGTTGTGTTTTTTTTTTTTTTCCCCAGTATTTTCACTGAGTCTTTGTTATAGTTTCAGTAGTTAAAAAGGTAGTTCTTTACTCTCCTATCAGATATTTTTACTATTGTTGCTCTGGGTTAATACTATGATGATGACAATTTAAATTGCTTTATTTCTTCAATTTATATATGCAGTAAAAGCAAAATTTTGGATCCAGCATAATCATTACTACACAGCATTAGATTATTATGTCACCAGTTTAGGATCGCTTTTGACTTTATTATAAAACCTGACAGGAAAATAAGATGGATTACATGGCTACCAGATGAGGTAAAGTTTAAATTACTTTTCTGCATCCAAGGGAATGATGCTCTCTCCTCTTCCAAATTTGAAAAAAAAAATAAAGAGAAGAAAAAAAAAAGGCAAAACAAACACACCAACATCTGATCTAACAACAGTGTGAATAGTGACGACAGGTAGTTAAAATAAAGTGTACTTTGTATCTAGTAGGAGATGTCACAGTGGTGTGAGTTTCCAGCATGAAAAAAGGCAGGTTTGAATATTGATCTTTTGCAGCTCCATTAGCTATATGCTGAGCATTGCTGACATCACAGATTGATGTCTCTTTAAACAGATTGGATCACTTGGGAAAACTAGCTATTGACTTTGGATGTTTGTGCTGTTCAGCCACTGGAGAATGCTCTTTTTCTACTTCTCTGCCTGTTTGTTCGTTTGCATCTCTCCTGAATACACACACGCCCCCTACACATGCACAAACACACATGCTTGTTCCTTGATGTTAGAGAACACCATCTTTGGGTTTTGTGCAACTCTTAAGTTGTCAAAGTTACACTTACACTTCTTTTTTATATCTGCACATTACAAAATACAGGTTTGCAGTGAAGCAAAGCTTCTTACTGGTTTAAGGTGTTGAGATAGTATCCAAGAAGGCCTAAATGAATGAGCATCATTTTGCCTGTGTAGACCTTCATTTCACCTTGCAAAGTTAGGCGACCATAATAGCCTCCAGAGGAGTACTTTAGGAATCAATAAAGACAAAGAAACCAAAGCCCTTTTGAGGTGCTGGTGGTAGTGATGTGTGTCTGTGTGCGCGTATGCCTGTATGTGTATGGATGAAGAGAGCTGGTTTCTGATGAAAAGGAATGCAAATGTTAAAGGCATTGATCAACACTCATCTCCGTTCAACCTCATGCCCTCTGTTATGTCAATACATTGGAAACATAATTTGTATCAGCAGTTGTTTCTTTAATTAAGATCTCTCTCAAATCTTTCTCATTGATTCATGCCATTAACTTATTGATCAGATCAGTTATGCTGAGATAGTAGTTTTTGCTGTGAAAAAGTATCTCACTCAGTTCACAAAGCTGGTACACTACAAATGTGCTATTGGCAACTAACAGGAAATCTGGAGCTTACTCAAATTTGGCACTGCTTTAACGGTACACATAGGCTTTCCTGGGGTATGGAAAAAAAAAACCCAGTTTAAAAAAATACTCATTTGCCATTTTACAACTTTGAAAACCTGCCAAGAAATAAACCCAAAAACCCCAAAACTATATCTAATATTGTTTAAAACCTTGCTGAAAAACTATCTACTCTAAAGACAACATGCAGAACATATTATAGCCACGACCCAATGCTATCTGATCTTTATATGTTAATAGCTAATAACCAGAGACTAAATGACAGAATTTGAGCTGAAATGTGAGATATATTTAGGAATTAACTAATTGATGACTGATTTAATCAAATAGTTGTTAAAAATGTGATAATCAAAGCAGAGTGAGGTTAAAGCTAGGTAAAAGTTGAAAAATGAAAGATGCACAAGTAATTCATTATAATTCTGAATATTTAATCTCTTCACAAGGTCTCTGATATTAGTCACAAATACCATAGCAAACAAGTGTACTGATCAGTATGGTCACAGGTATAGAATGTCATTTGGATGACCAGTGTGTATAACTGAACAGTTGTAGTTGCACTTTGACTCATAGAATCATAGAATCATAGAATGGTTTAGGTTGGAAGGGACCTCAAGGATCATCCAGCTCCAACCCCCTGCCATAGGCAGGGACACCTCCCACTAGAGCAGGCTGCTCAAGGCCTCATCCAGCCTGGCCTTAAACACCTCCAGGGAGGAAGCATCCACAACCTCCCTGGGCAACCCGTTCCAGTGCCTTACCACCCTCACTGTAAAGAACTTCCTCCTAACATCCAGTCGGAATCTCCCCTCTTCCAGTTTAAACCCATTCCCCCTCGTCCTAACATTACTAGTCCGTGTCAATAGTCCCTCCCCAGCTTTCCTGTAGGCTCCCTTCAAATACTGGAAAGCCAGACTCATGAAGAATGAAGATCAAAGAATATTTTATCTGTCTTCTTACATAGTTGATGTAACAAATTTCAAGTAGTTATGAATGGCTTATGTGAAACTCACAGGTGAAGATTTATTCAGTGAAATCATTTAGATCTCACATGGATGTAATAATGTCTTGCTAGAACTACAGGGAAGTGCAATAACTTTTACAAATGTTGTCTTGGGAGGTTTGAAGCTCAAGATAAGTAAGAAGGAGCAAAGCAAGACTGATCTGGTACTTCTAATCTTAATTACGCTGTGGAACAGCCCAGAGATGGGTAAGACACACATGGCACCCACTACCTGTGTCTGATATTTAACCTTTGGGAAATGTTTTAACCTCTCCAAAACACTTTTAAAGTCATATTCAGTGTGGCAAAGACAAGAAAAATGGTGAACCAATGAGTTTCTTGGGATAAGGAAACTCAAAGTAGCACAGCCATGACTGGACTACTGGGACAGATGTGGAAATTTGGGATATACGATGACAGTAGTGATAGCTGAAGAGTTTACTGACAGGAAAGACATGGTTCAGCAGCCAATTATTTACTTCACAGACAAATTAAGGTTAATACAATAAATAAAACAATCCCTTACATTTCTTAGGTGACTCTGTGAGAGAATGTGACCTGATACTCCAGATGCTCCTTTAAAAGGTATAGCACCTTCTGTAAGTGAGAGATGTCAAAAATCACAAGACACAATTCATTGCTGACAAATCCTTGTAGCCTGGACACTCTATTTCCAGTCTGTTTCAGCAAGACAAATCGTAAGACACAATTTAGCAATGCCAGTGTTTATCTTTTACTGTAAATATAATATGGGAATAGTGCAGTTTTGCATTAAGATCCCTATTCTTTTTTGAATTATTCAGCATCAAACTCAAAAATTGTTCCTGTTTTGCATGAGTCAGACAAATTAATCAGCTGAACCATATAATATTCAGAAAACACATTGATAACCTTCCTTAAAATGGCATTCATCTCAGGGAGGTTATACACAATGCTGTTTATCCTTCTGAAGGGACAAAGACCGTGTAAAAAGAGGATGAGGTGACTCAACTATATAGAAGGAAAAGTGTGACCAAGTGAAAAAAACCCAGGTGTATAAGGTAAAGGTGACCTTGTGTGGCTTTGAAAAAGACAATGCTTTTGTACTGCATATAGCTTTACACAAATGAGAGGTTCTGCAGCAGCCATATCTAACCACATGAATATTCATGTAGCTATAGGAGTAAAATGGGGAAAAATATATTTTTCAGCACCCTAATTTCCCATTAAAGTGTGTATTTACCTGGAGATCTCTATCTTGAACATGACAAGTCAGTATGTATAACCATCTGTGCTAGTTTGAGCCTAGCTAGAATGTTTGGGTGAGAAGAATTAGATAATAGGCTGAGAAATGAAAACAATGGTGAGGTCTACTTCCCTCACAGCCTTGCTGAGATGTGTAGAAAAGAAAAGCAAAACATTAGATAAAGTCGCTTTGCTCTGCACTTCGCTTGGGCACTTCACTCTGGGCTGTGCTCTCAGCTCTTTGCCTGCTGGGGAGCTGAGGCTGCTGGCTGAACTCCATCTTGCCTTCTAACCTCACCCTCCATTTGCTTTGCTGATTCACCTTTGCTTCTTAATCCCCCTGGCCGAACCTCCATTCTTCCTTGGGACTGGGGTAAGGTTGAGAGGGGTAGGGGGAAGGTGAGGGGTGGTTGAGAGCCCCTCCTGGGGACACAGGTTTCTGGGAGGGGAGTTGTGTCTGTGTTACCTTTTTTACCTTGTATATTTCTGTATATAACTGTATATACTGTAAATATCTGCTTGTAAATTGTGCCAGCTGTAAATATAAGCTTCATTCAAATTTCCAGAGCCGGCTGAGTCTAGTCTGGGTGATTTCTAAAGTGGGGAGGGGGCGGGGAACACCCAAACCACCACACCATCTGTGTCGAAAAGCATCAATACCCAAAACAAGATTTGAGTGTCTGAGCCTCTGAGGTCTAGAAGTTATAAGGTATCTGGAAGTCATGTTGGTTGCTTCTTGTGCAAACTTCCACGGAAATGGGAAGCTAAGCCATCTCTCACTGCCTTTCTAAACCCCTTTCTACCAGCTGCACCTTCATGACTGGAAGCTAGCACATAATGCAATGGAAAGTGACTTGGGGAAGTCACAGGGCACATAAAAGTTGGCAGCTGTCTGCTTTTTGTCCACCTGAAGGAGGAATGGATGATAGCATAGCTCAAAGTCAGTTTTGAAAACACGAGCGGCCCATGAAATCCATGGCATCTGGTATATACCCAATGTGGGACAGACAGACAGGATTTATGGTCATTTTTTTTCTGCAACAGAAAAAAATATAACCTTCTGTGTTCTTACAATACATGAATACTGAGTCAGTAATAAATAATAAATGGCCAGAGACATAAAGCACCAAATGTGCAGCAAATTTCACCAAAATTCCATTTGGATTCAAACAGTATCAGAGATAGTTTGCGAATGAGCAATTTAGGATTATGGAATAAGAAAATCAGGTGGATGTTTTGGCTAAGATGATCAGAAGAGAAACAGTTTGTTTTTTTTCTCGGCTAGGATGAAAACTAAATCTGACTTTAACTCATCCATTTCTCATAGTGAAGTTAAATCTTTAAAGTAAATTCTAGGATAGGTGAATGAGGCATTGAAATGCCCTTAGTGCTTTCATGTGAAGTTTAGGAGCTTACTGTAGATTTCAATAGGCACAACATTTGCCTATTATATTAGTTAATCTGCAAACAACTTAAAACAAGGTTCGATCAAATGATGCTAATTCCTCTTTTTTTAAGGTTGCTTTCAGAACGGGAGGAATCCTGGCAGAGAATCTATTGAAATTAACTTAGCTAATTGGTGGATTCTCCTCTGTGACCTGAAGTAAGAGTGAACATGGATCACAGTTTTCATTAGGCTGCTTTCTAATACATTTATTTAATTTGGATTTTGAACTGCATGTAGACAAAACCTTATGTTCTGCCACACAGTTCATCCAAACAGGACAAAATACAAGAAACTGCTTACTCAGAGGTTCACAGCATATAGTAAGAAAAAAAAAGGAGAATCATTTAAAAAAAAAATAAAACGTTTTCTAGTTGTCTGGTTTTAGTATTTTGGCATACAGGGAAATTCTATGCTATTTGCTGCATAGCCTGATCTGCAGGCTGTGCAGGCTAGTCCTCTCAGGTGGAGATGTACTGATTCTGATGGGCAAGAGAACACCCTCTTAGAAGAATGCTGTGGGGCACATGTTCTTGTTTTTGAAAACTTTTGCAGAAACAACATGCCATGGTTTGAGGGGTTCCAGCCTATCCCAGATTTCCGAAAAACTACAAAGACCAAGATCCATCACAAGGGATGGACTAGACAGCTGTGGATATCGTAATTTTGTTATTCAATCCCATAAGTCCTGCAAACACTTTAGAAGTAAGCAGCAAGGTTAATTATCTTCTTTCCTTTCCTTTCCTTTCCTTTCCTTTCCTTTTCTTTTCTTTTCTTTTCTTTTCTTTTCTTTTCTTTTCTTTTCTTTTCTTTTCTTTTCTTTTCTTTTCTTTTCTTTTCTTTTCTTTTCTTTTCTTTTCTTTTCTTTTCTTTTCTTTTCTTTTCTTTTCTTTTCTTTTCTTTTCTTTTCTTTTCTTTTCTTTTCTTTTCTTTTCTTTTCTTTTCTTTTCTTTTCTTTTCTTTTCTTTTCTTTTCTTTTCTTTTCTTTTCTTTTCTTTTCTTTTCTTTTCTTTTCTTTTCTTTTCTTTTCTTTTCTTTTCTTTTCTTTTCTTTTCTTTTCTTTTCTTTTCTTTTCTTTTCTTTTCTTTTCTTTTCTTTTCTTTTCTTTTCTTTTCTTTTCTTTTCTTTTCTTTTCTTTTCTTTTCTTTTCTTTTCTCTTCTCCAGAGGGATCCTTATCCGGTAACTATGCAGAAGGACCCTGTGATAGGCCATGGCCTTTAAAGACACAGGCTGCAATGAATCTGGTCTGCTTAAGCTTAATGGGAGACAATGGGGGGAAGGGAGAAAATGAGCACTGGAGGTTTCTTTTGGTGATTTTTGGTCTGCTTGGGGGGAAGTTTTAGGAGGAATTCTTATGTGTCCTGGATGTTAGGAGGAAGTTTGTCGCGGAGAGAGTGATTTGCCATTGGAATGGGCTGCCCAGGGAGGTGGTGGAGTCACTGTCCCTGGAGGTGTTCAAGAAAACATTGGATGAGGCACTTAGTGCCATGGTCTAGTTGACTGGCTAGGGCTGGGTGCTAGGTTGGACTGGATGATCTTGGAGGTCTCTTCCAACCTGGTAGATTCTATGTATTAGATGTTAAGGATTCATGTATGCCATATCTTTTCCTGCACATTTTTAAATGCAACCTTTCTGTATTTTGACCTACAATTCAGTGACAGCATTATTATTTCACTTGCCTCTTTCCCTGGAAAAAAAAAAAAAAAAGAGTAAAGTAAAATAATCTCAGTCTCTCATGGTCTTACACAAAAATATACAACACAATGTTTTGTGAGAAAAAAGAGAGTGAAACTTTCCTGAAGTGAGAATACTTATTCCAAAAGAGATGTGATGAGAATTCAGCTGAAAAGTGAGTATTCGTTGCAAGGATTCCCATTTAGACAGTTTCTGTGGATAATAATTTGTCCTGCTGTTCCTACAATTATTGCAATTATTTTCTCAGTGAGGTCTGATGACAGAACAAGAGGAAATGGGTGGAAGCCGAGGCATAGGAAATTTCATTTAAACATGAGGAGGATTTTTTTCCCTGTGAGGGTGACAGGACACTGGAACAGGCTGCCCAGGGGAGTTGTGGAGTCTCCCTCTCTGGAGATATTTAAAACCCACCTGGATGCCTTCCTGTGTGATCTTAGTATAGGTGATCCTGCCCTGGCAGAGAGGACTGGATGAGCTTTTGAAGTCCCTTCCAGCCCCTGACATTCTGTGATTCTGTGATTTTTTTTCCACAGTCTCTCAAGATAACCACCAGTAGGTTGAACAACTCGAGAGTGATTTGCCACTGGAATGGGCTGCCCAGGGAGGTGGTGGAGTTACCGTCCCTGGAGGTGTTCAAGAAAAGACTGGATGAGGCACTTGGTGCCACGGTCTAGTTGACTGGATAGGGCTGGGTGATAGGTTGGGCTGGGTGATAGGTTGGACTGGATGATCTTGGAGGTCTCTTCCAACCTGGTTGATTCTATTCTATTCTATTCTATTCTATTCTAATTTTGTTACTTTTTACTGCTTTTTTCTTGTTAGTGTGTTTATTGCAGCATGCTAAAACAACAAAACACCTGAAAAGTCAGCCTTGTCAAACTGTCAGATGTCCATGGTGATTGTAAAATGCACAAATTGAATCATATTGACAAGCTTCTCAGAAATGCCTTTTACTGAAAATTTAAAAAGCTCTCTTTGCAGTCAGCAGATTTAGAGGTAAAATATGTAAACTAACCCTGAATCTTTTGTCTTCGTGTTGTTCAAAAGAACCCAAACAACCTGGTTTAGGACAGAGCAAGGAACAGTAATAAATGCTCTGCTCAAAGGGTTAGACAGAATTCCTTTTCAGGAAAGTCTTTCTGAAACTTGTAAGGGAAGCAGATGGGCTGATGAACAATGATAAAGATATTTAAGATGTGGCCTAAACATTTTCCCAAAATATTTTCTACTAACGTTGCCTTCATTTTGTTTTCTAGGTTTTTTTGTGTTTTGTAGTATCCTTTCCTGAACTTCAGTACTACTGCTGTAGCCTCTTTATTTAGCCCTTTTTTTGCTCTTTTGCCCGTTAACAGATTATGCAAAATTTATAATCTGCATTAATTTTGATATCCTGGCGATGATTGTTAATAACTGTGAAAACTGTTTATTGACATTAAACTTCACCAGAAAACTTACTCACAGGTTCAAAAACTCACAGTTTGGAAATTTATACAGGCACAGGCAAAACTAGATCACTTATTTCTTAAAGTGGCAAACACAAATATTATACTGGAAGAGGCTTTTAAGTATTTACTCACAAAATTATTATTACCCGACTGGCAGGGCTAGCCACAGTCCCAGACAGTGCCCAGGGGCTTTCAGGGAACTCTGTCTTGTCAGCTGCTGAGACTTGATTCTTCCCAGGCTTCTGGAGAAAGGAGGCAGACAATCTCAGACCTTGTCTTCTGGCTCCTCTGCACGATATGTGTATCTCCAGGGCTTCTCATCTTAGCAGGAGACTTCCAGGTGCAGACAGGATATCTTGTGATGTGCAATCTCAGCACATTGTCACACTGGCTATGCAGGCCAATCGCCTGCAGGCATTTAGAGCCTGTTCCTGGCAAGCTCTCCAGGAAAATTCAGGATACAAAATGAGGCAACAGCAACCCCCGTGCTACTTGTTTATCCCTTTTATCAGATTAGCCAATCAGAATGGCACTTTGCCAAGCCTCACCATACTAGGTGAAGCCAGGGCTTTTGCCCTCCCATCCCACAGTTGCCTCCTGCCAGAACAGAAGTAGGGGGAGCAAGGCAACATGTCTGGATGTTAGGAGGAAGTTCTTTACAGTGAGGGTGGTGAGACACTGGAACGGGTTGCCCAGGGAGGTTGTGGATGCTTCCTCCCTGGAGGTGTTTAAGGCCAGGCTGGATGAGGCCTTGAGCAACCTGCTCTAGTGGGAGATGTCCCTGCCTATGGCAGGGGGTTGGAGCTGGATGATCCTTGAGGTCCCTTCCAACCTAAACCATTCTATGATTCTATGATTCTATAATATGGATAAGTCTATGTTTTCCCTATCAGGCCTACCACCGCATTCCCTCACTTTGACTCTCCTTTTACTCTTCTTATGTTCTCTCACTTTCTGTGTATCTGTTTGTTTTTCTCTCTCCACTCTTTTCTTTATCACTCATCTTTGTATCTTGCTTGCTTCTTTTTTCTTTCTCCTACTGTTTCTTGTACTCTCTCTTACTCTCTCCATATGTCTTTCAGCGTTAGTCTCACTTTTTCTCTTTCACTCTTACCTCTCTTGCTCTGTTTCTCCCACCACTACATTTCCTTTAGATTATTTTATCTGGTTCACCCTGTAGATGCATGAACCTGATTTTGCCAGTGGAAGCAAGAAACGGGAAGAAATAAACGATCAGTGAATTTGCTGCTTTTCAAAGTGGTGATTGATCATACAGTTTAAACTACCTAGAAAAGGGTATGTGGCTTTTGTGAAGCTCTGTTGACTGTTTCTATTGGGCATATACAGTCTTGCAGGTCTCATAAAGTGAGACTTCAGCAGCTGAACCAACTCAACAGCGGGAATGTTATAAATTGAAGACATAAAACTACATTATTTTTATAGATCTTTAAGGCATAGCACTTCTTTTAGTGCATTCCTGGGTTATCATTTCCTGAGACAGCAGCTCCCTATCCAATTAATTATGCATCCTTTCTGAGTACATTAAAAGGGAAGCATGGAGTAAGATTAAAAATGTTGCTTTTGCCAGGGGATTTGACTGGGGAAGAATCTTAAACATAATTGCCAGGGCCACATAGAGGCTGAGTGCTGTCCATGGGGTCTGTTAGGGCAGGTCCTAGTAGCCAGGGTTCATCCCACTACCCCAGTCCTGGGTAGTGAACACTCCTTTGTGGACAGGGACTGTCTGAAGCTGGGCTGGAACATGGGCTAGAAGGTGGGCTCAACTCAGCAGTGCCCATGGCTGATCAGGGCAGATCTGTGAGGAGCTGGAGACTGGTTCTGCCGTGGTGTCTCTGGAGCAGGGGCCAATGGTCTCAGGAGGCTGAGGTGAGGTCCTGAGCCATGGAAAAAGTAGAGAAAGTCCCAGAGGACTGAGCAGAGACAGCCAGAGCTGGTGGTGTCCCCACAGCCCTAATAATTACAACAAGGATATCATGTAACTCTTGCTAAGCAGAAGTCCCTCCCATGATTTTTTCCTGAGAAACTGGGACAATAGTATTGGATTTTTTTATTTGTGTGAATACCTTCCAATAGAAGTTAAGTAAAAATGTTCTTGAGTTACAATTGAGAACTAGGAAAAAATAAACTCTGTTCACCACTTAGAAACTAATTTCCTTTCCAGACACCACTGAATCTTTGCCTAGTCATCAAAAAATTAGTAATACTCTGTCATATTAGGACACTGTATCTTTGTTGATGAGGTAAGGAATATGTTTCTTACTGGCTGTCAGGCAGTGAATTTGAAAGTAAACCACTTCAACACAGACAAACATTAGAAAAGACAAAAAAAAAATTCTTATTCTTAGAAGAGATACACCCATACAGTCAAACTTGGGGGATGCCCAGGCAATGTTATCAACCCTATATTAGTTTTGTAGCTTTAGTCAAATGTTAGGAACACATGATTAGATCTTCTGTTATATAAATGGTATTAAGTATTGTGCTGTCGTGATCATTTAAACTGAGTACACAGTAAAGTAGACCATTGTTTTTATATAAGGAAATAAAAACATATGAGAAACTGTTGAACACTGATGTATATACTGTAACTGTTCAGCTGGGGCTTTCTTGTAGGAAGAAGACTTTATTTTGTAAACGTTGATACCATCTTTTTAATGTAGTGACAACAATTTCAGAGAAGGGAGACTTTCATGTTTTTGAATCAACTGAATTTATAAAGATACGATTCGCTTTGAAATTCTATATTGACTTTTCTAGAAGTTTAGATTGTATTTTACTGGGAAGTGGGAGCAGTTGTGAAGATTGATTAATTTTGCTGTGGCTGACACTGTCCAAGAAGAATTGTAACTGGCAGAAAAGTTGACATTCAACTTAGCTACTGAAGAGGTTCACAGCATAGACCTTCACAGTATCACAGTATCACAGTATCACCAAGGTTGGAAGAGATCTCACAGATCATCAAGTCCAACCCTTTACCACAGAGCTCAAGGCTAGACCATGGCACCAAGTGCCATGTCCAATCCTGCCTTGAACAGCTCCAGGGACGGCGACTCCACCACCTCCCTGGGCAGCCCATTCCAGTAGCCAATGACTCTCTCACTGAAGAACTTTCTCCTCACCTCGAGCCTAAACTTCCCCCAGCGCAGCCTGAGGCTGTGCCCTCTCGTTCTGGCGCTGGCCACCTGAGAGAAGAGAACAACCTCCTCCTGGCTACAACCACCCCTCAGGTAGTTGTAGACAGCAATAAGGTCACCCCTGAGCCTCCTCTTCTCCAGGCTAAACAATCCCAGCTCCCTCAGCCTTTCCTCGTAGGGCTTGTGCTCGAGGCCTCTCACCAGCCTCGTCGCCCTTCTCTGGATACACTCAAGCATCTCAATGTCCCTCTTAAACTGGGGGGCCCAGAACTGGACACAGAACTCAAGGTGTGGTCTAACCAGTGTAGAGTACAGGGGCAGAATGACGTCCCTGCTCCTGCTGGCCACACCATTCCTGATGCAGGCCAGGATGCCATTGGCTCTCTTGGCCACCTGGGCACACTGCTGGCTCATGTTCAGGCAGGTATCGATCAGCACCCCCAGATCCCTCTCTGTCTGGCTGCACTCCAGCCACTCTGACCCCAGCCTGTACCTCTGCATGGGGTTGTTGTGGCCAAAGTGCAGCACCCTGCACTTGGAGCTATTGAATGCCATCCCATTGGACTCTGCCCATCTGTCCAGGCTCTGGGTTGCCTAGTCTTCCTTTAAGTCAGTTCCTTAGAATTGTCCTTCATAAATCACAAAGAGAGTTTAAACTACCACTTTCCATACAGGTATCTACAGAAGTCTAAAGACAATTGCCTCTGTGAAGAAATTCAATGTTATGGGTACTGGGAGCTTACTGGAATGCAAGGGGTCACTGGAAAAAATCATAAAATATAAATCCTTTGAGGATTATTAAATACATGGACACCACTTTTGATTTGGGAAATCTATAAAATGCAAGCCTTTGAAGACTGAGAGAGTACTTGGCAATATATCTTTTAAAACTTATTTTGTTGTCATGCTCCTCTGTAGTTCACTATTTATTGACACTGGCAGGAACAGGTTAATGGTTAGATGTGCCTTTGCTTTCAGTCTGCCCCTGTCAGGTTTTTTACTGTAAAGTTATATTTCTGTGGACTACAAGAATTTTCTTCATAAAAATATGTACAAAAAAAAAAGCATAAGGTATGATGGCTCATCAGAGAAGAATGTCAGTGTCACTAAAATGCAGTGGACCAGTTGACTAACTGCAGGCTCTTTTTCCATCTGTAGGGCATTTGAAAGCACTTTACCAGCCAATGCAGGTGACCAGGATATAGGCCAGTGTGACATGAACTGAAAAATAATCAGAGTCATAGAATGGTCTAGGTTGGAAGGGACCTCTGAAGGACATCTAGCACAACCCCCTCTGCGGTAAGCAGGGGCATCTTCAACTAGATCAGGTAGATCAGGTTGCCCAGAGCCCTGTTGAGTTTCGCTCTGAATATTTCCAGGGACAACACCCCAGCTACCTCCCTGGGCAACCTGTTCTGGTGTTCCAATACCCTCACAATAAAGAACCTGTTCCTAACGTCCAATCTAAATCTGCTCTTCTCTGCTTTGAAATCATTGGCCCTTATCATATCATTACAGGCCTTTGTAAACAGCCTCTCTCCATTCTTCTTGTAGGCCCCCTTCAGGTACTGAAAGGTCGCTATTAGGTCTCCTCAGAGCCTTCTCTTCTCCAGGCTGAACAACCCCAGCTCCCTCAGCCTGTCTTTGTAGCAGAGGTGCTCAAGCCGCCTGACCATTTTTGTGGTCCTCCTCTGGACTCGCTCCATCAGGTCCATGTTCTTCTTCTATTGAGGGCTCCTGGATGCTGTACTCCAGGTGAGGTCTCACCAGAGCAGACCACAGTGGCAGAATCACCTCTCTAGATCTGCTGACAATGCATATTTGGATGCAGCCCAGGATATGACTTACTTCTACTACACTACTCATGTAAGCTTGTCTGCTCATGTCCAGCTTCTTGTCTATCAGCACTCCCAAGTCCTTTTCCACAAGGCTGCTTTCTGTTACCTCATTCCCCAGTCTGTATTCACAGTGAGGATTGTTCTGGCCCAGGTGCAGAATCCTGCACTTGCTCTTGTTGAACTTCATAAGGTTCACCTGGGCACACCTCTCTGGCTTGTCCAGGTCTCTGGATGACAACCCACCTCTCTGGCGTCTTGACAGCCCCATTCAGCTTGGTATCATCTGCAAATCCACTGATAATGCACTTGACCCCACTGTCTATAGCACTGATAGAAATCTTAACCAGTACAGGCACAGACCCCTGAGGGACACCACTTGTCACTGCTCTCCATCTGCACTTCAAGCCATTGAGCACTACCCTCTGGATATGACTATCCAGCCAATTCCTTATCCATTGAACAGTCCACCCATCAAATCTGTATCCCTCCAACTTGGCCAGTAGGATGTTGTGGAAGACTGTGCCAAAGACCTTGCAGAAGTCCAGATAGATCACATGGAATCATAGAATGGTTTAGGTTGGAAGGGACCTCAAGGATCATCCAGCTCCAACCCCCTGCCATAAGCAGGGACTCCTCCCACTAGAGCAGGTTGCTCAAAGCCTCATCCAGCCTGGCCTTAAATGCCTCCAGGGAAGAAGCACCCACAGCCTTCCTGGGGAACCTGTGCCAGTGTCTCACCACCCTCACTGTAAAGAACTTCCTCCTAACATCCAGTCTAAANGTTGGCTGTCTGGGCTGCATGTGCACACTGCTGGCTCATGTTGAGCTTTTCATCAACCCAGACCCCCAGGTCCTTCTCCTCAGGGCTGCTCTCCAGTCATTCACCACCCAGCCTGTATCTGTGCCTGGGATTGCACCGACCCAGATGCAGGACCTTACACTTGGCCTCGTTAAATGTCATGAGGTTGGCCTGGGCCCACCTCTCCAGCCTGTCCAGGTCCCTCTGGATGGCATCCATAGGTCATCCCTTGTCCACTGACATAGTTGCTTTATCATAAAAAGCCACTAGCTTGATCAAGCAGGATTTGCCTCTAGTAAAGCCATGCTGGCTGTCTTGAATCACCTGCCTATCCTTCATGTGTCCTAGCACATCATCTAGGAGCATCTGTTCCATCATCTTCCCAGGCATGGAGGTGAGGCTGACAGGTTGGTAGTTCTCAGGGTCCTCCTTTCTACTTCTTTTAAAAATGGGAGTAATATTTCCTCTCTTCCAGTCACCAGGGACTGAACCTGACTGCCAGGTCAGAGAAAGACGAATCAGCTAAAACATGGTCCAAGAAGAGCTGTGCTCAGGGAAGTCTACAAAGAGAAAAGTGAAATTAGCCTTGTGATTGTGAATTACTGTGATACACTGCAAGTAATGCCTGCTCCAGTCACCATAGCTACTCCTTTAGTCTGAAAGATATCACTTTTTTTTCACTTCTATTGTTAGAGAAAATAAATCTATAAATCATTGAATTTCCACTCTTTATAAGTAATTAAGTGTTATTTATTTATTCAAGAGAAAGAGAATTTTAGAGATGTTGACTCAGTAACTATGAGGTCAGGGTATTCCTATTTTTCCTATGTAGGAGATGGCACTACAAGTCCAAATAGGTCTGTGAGCTGTAACTAATTTCAGCCTTCTCCATAATGAGAAAGATGAGCATGGTAGAATGCTGACACTGTAGTGTAAACACTTTATTCTGAATTTAAGGTTACAGATTTTTTTTTTTATGTTTCACATTTTTTATGTTTTATGTTACATTTACAATGGCTTTATTTCACTGTTAAGAAATACAGCTATGGATATTTCTTATAACTGCTTTTTAAAATATTGTATTTGACTGCTTTTTTAGTATATGATATTCAATTTGTGTTGTTTTCCAAAGTAGATATACTGTGAAAATACCAGGTGTGAAAATATTAGGATTCTGTGCCTCAGATAAACAACTATAGAATCATAGAATGGTTTAGGTTGGAAGGGACCTCAAAGATCATCTAGTTCCAATCCCTTGCCATAGGCAGGGGCACCTCCCACTAGAACAGGTCACTCAAGGCCCCATGTAACCTGGCCTTGAACAGCTCCAGGGAGGGAGTATCCACAACCTCCCTGAACAACACGTTCCAGTGTTTCACCACCCTCACTGTAACGAACTTCTTCCTAGCATCCACTTTAAATATCTCCTCTTATAGAGCTAAACAGGGTTTCATATATTTGCTTTTCATTACAAATACATTTATTCCTTTGTGTGAAGACAACTCCACTCAAAACTTATGTTCTTTACCGTATTAGAATAATGATGTCTGGTACATGTATTTCCTTGCTTTGCATGTGCTTCCGTCAGGGCAACAGACACTAAGGTCAATGTTTTGTATTATATTTGAATTTATCTAATCCTAGTTAAAAGGAAATGGGTAGACTAGTTACAAAACCAGTATTTTAAAGTTTATTACGATCTTATTTTCTCTGTGCATTTTGTGGTTTGGATGTTTTTTAAGGTTATCTGAATTAAAATATGTATTCTGTGGTATTGAGAGCTTTTAAGGATATTAGATTCTTCTGTGATGTCCATTCACCACTGGTTTTAAGGGTCTTCCCTATATATTTCCTTTGTTCTTTTGGGCAAACATGTATACTTCATTAGATTCATCATGTAAGTAAAAATAAGGTTGCATATAGAAGTAAATCTGAAGAACTCTACAATTTTAAAATTTGTTATCAATAAAGGCTATTGGAAAGGATGTCTCCTTTTGCCCCTCTCCATATATTTGACTAGTTCTGTGAAAATACAAACCTTAATTTCCTTGTTTTTTCTGATCTGGCTGAGGCAAAAGTAATAAAGGAAGACACTTTCAGGGGGCAGGAGGGATGTATATAAAAATAATAAAAGATAACAACCATGTAAATTGCACAAGTTTGTCATGTGTGAGAACTAGTTCATATAACTGTAAATTTCAGCAAGTTCTATGGGCATGATAAGGCTTTTAAACAAAATACCATGTGGCAAGGTTTCTGAGTACAGGGCTTACTACAGTTCACAGAAAGTTTTTTATTCAGACTCGAGAACCTATAAATGCAGGTCTTTGGGCATGCAAGGCTTTGTTGTGATTCATTGCTTCGGTTTTCAAATGGACAGTAAAAGTTTTCACAAATGTAAACTGTGGGTAGGAATAATATTGGCTTTCATAATGGCTGCATGAGATTTTCTGAAGATATTTAAATTAAAAAAAAAAAGACCAAACAAAATCAAATCCTTCAGATTCTATGCTGACATTATTCATAACTAAAGAATACACCAATATAAGAGAAAGCTATGAATACCTGCTCTTCGCAGAATCACAGAATCACAGAACGTCAGAGGCTGGAAGGGACCTCAAAAGCTCATCCAGTCCAACCCACCTGCAGAGCAGGATGACCTATACCAGATCACATGGGAATGTGTCCATGTGGGTTTTGAGTAGCTTCAGAGAGGGAGACTTCACAACCTCCCTGAGCAACCTGTTCCAGTGTTCTGTCACCCTCACAGGTTAAAAAACGAATGAGGACAGAGAGAGCAATAATTTCACTTGGTTATGCTTCAGAAGTCAACAGCCTGTGGCACTGCTTAACTGCAAGTGTTCCTCAGTGCTTAACTGCATGCTCTACAATATTCTAGTTGGTTTCCTTTGCAATTTGACTTGATATCAAAAGTTGAATGTGTACTATGTTCACAATTCATTATGAACATAAGAGCTGCTATTTTAAGGAACATAACATTCAGTTTATTTTTAAAAACTAGTATGGCTACATGTCATCATACTAAATTTTTACTTAATGCTATGGTCTTTGTCCCTACTATCACTAGGACTGTAAGTAGCCCATCATGGCTGGTCTACACCCACTGTGTTTGTCCTGCTGTACAACTATTGACAGTATGTGATCTACATTAAGGATTATGTAGGCTGTGCACGTGAACACCTTATAACACATCTCTGTAAAGTACCATTGCAGAAGCCCAGTAAAATGGAGAAAAACTCACCAAATAGTAAAGGAATGTTGCTTCTCAATCTTATTTGGGGATTTTTTTGTGTGTGTGTATTTTTGATGGATCCTCTTACTCAAAATCCATCAACTCATATGATACCACTGAAAACTGTGAAGTGTTAACTCTTAACCTCATCCTTTTGGAAGATGACTTAAAAAGAGTAGAGAGATGTGTGTTGTGTGGAGAAGGCGGAATATATATTTTAAAAATAAATAATGGTGTGATAGGGATAAGGGGGGGAAGGTTGATGGTTTAAATCTCTGTGGGCCTCAGAACTGAGCCTGTTTCAGTCAGATTGTGGCCCTGCTAACAAATCCAATAGCAGCTAATCTGATCATCTGTTCTCTAGTTTTCATGCTGTGTTTTCTTCAGAGTTCCTCTCCTAGTTTCAGTCTGTGACAGTGTGATAAGACACAAGAAATTTAGTCATCACTGCTGCTGTAAAGGAGCTCAGAGAAGGGATTATGATATTCCATAACCCTTACATTAGACACGGACAGGGGCAGCCACTGCTGTGATTACAGGCCTGAATACTGCTGTTATTTTTCCCCACTTTCCTCTTCATATTCATTCATTTCATTAACTACTTTTCTTTTTTTTTACTATTTTTCTCAGAGAAAGCCTTAAAAGATTAGCTGAGAAATAGTCACCATCTCAGTCATCATCTTATATCATCTTCTGTAGAACTCAGAAGTTGTGTAGCTCAGAAGGTTGTTACACTTCTAACCAACATGGCCAAGGTAACTCTTAAGCAAGTTATTGAAAACGCTCACCTGCTATTCAGTCATTATTAAGAAATTCATATAGTGTAAGCTGAACAAATCAACATAGAGTACAGAGAGGATGCTGCAGGGAGCACTAATTTAGGAAAAATATAGTTCACTGCAGAGGCAAGTTGTATATTAAGCTGCCTTTTCTCTGTTCTGCACATGTTCATAATTGTGATGAATATATTACTTGGTGTACCACTTTCTTCTGGACATCAAGTAGCACTGCAGTGCTGCTACCACTAAATTACACTTATGTTAATTAGTATTCCAGCACCAACTCTTTTTATGCCCTCTATTACTCTTATTATCACAAAGTGATAAGAGTTGGAATGGACCTCTGAAGATCATCTAGTCTGATCCCACTTTATTCCAATAATGAAAGGTCATCCTGAAAAAATAATAAACTTTTAAAATAGCAAAGTCACACATTAGAGAAAAAACAAAAGTGACAACAGAAATTGGATTGCCTGCTCTGATAAAATTAATAAAGCAGTCTGGAAATGATCTGTTCTGGGTTTTGGTCACATTAAAAGCAAGAAGCGAGAGAGTTTTTAAATTGTCTTAAGTTGTTGGTTAAATATTGTTTCTCACATTTCAAAATTAATCTCTGGCACTGTCATTTTTATTTCTTTTGCAGCATTATTATAAGGAAAGGTGCTGTGTGGAAATGTAAGTCGTATGCCTGAGCCCAAAGAAAGGGAGTGCGTGAACCAACAGGCAGTGGCATAGCATCCAGCTGGGATGTATTGTGTCTCTTCACACATGTGGTGTGCAGTGCTGCTCTGCTCTGCTTTGCTGGGCTTTGCTAGGAGGATCCAGACAGATCCAGAAATAGCTGTATTGGCAGTTACTGGGCTGGCTCTGTAGCTGCTTCTGAGACTATGTAAGATTTCATTACAGATGAGCCATCTGACAGGACATGCCTACTAACCATCATACTCTGAGCAAGGAGGAAAGGTTTTAATTACAGCCATGAACTGAGTAAGGCATTTGACTCTGTCCCACATGGGGGGAAAACATGGCCTTGATGGATGGACCACTCTCTGGATAAGGAATTGTCTGGATGGTCACACACAGAGAATGGTGATCAACAGCACAATGTCCACCTGGAGATCAGTGACAAGTGGCATCCCTCAGGGTTCAGTGCTGGGACCAGTGCTGTTTAATATGTGACATGGACAGAAGAATCGAGTGCACCCTCAGCAACTTTGCAGATGACACCAAGCTGTGTGGCACAATCAACTTGTCAGAGGGAAGGGATCCATCCAGAGGGACCTGGACAGGCTGGAGAGGTGTGCCCAGGCCAACTTCATGAAATTCTATAAAGCCAAGTGTAAGGTTCTGCACCTGGGTTGGCGCAATCCCAAGCACAACTCCAGGATGGATGGCAAATGACTGGGGAGCAGCCCTGAGGGAAAGAACCTAAGTGTCTCGGTTGATGAAAATCTCAACATGAGCTGTCAGTGTGAGTGCAGCCCAGACAGAAACCATGTGCTGGGCTGCAGCAAGAGAAGCATGGCCAGCAGGGCAAGGAAGTGGATTCTGCTCTTCTACTCTGCACTCCTGAGACCCCACCTGGAGTACTGTGTACAGTTCTGGAGCTCCCAACACAAGAAGGACATGGAACTGTTTGAATGAGTCCAGAAGAGGCCACAAAGATGATCAGAGGGCTGGAGCAGCTTTGCTATGAGAACAGGCTATGTGAGTTGGGGCTCTTCAGCCTGAAGAAGAGCAGGTTTCAAGGAGACCTTATAGAGGCCTTCCAGTATCTGAAGGGGGCTTATAGGAAGGCTAGTGAGGGACTATTTACAAGGTCCTGTAATGACAGGACAAGGAGAAATGGGTTTAAACTGGAAGAGAGGAGATTTAAACTGGATGTTAGGAGGGGGTTCTTTATGGTGAGGGTGGTGAGGCACTAGCACAGGTTGCCCAGGATGGTTTGGATGCTCCCTCCCTGGACAGATTGGATGAGGCCTTGAGTGACCTGTTCTAGTGGGAGGTGTCCCTGCCTATGGCAGGAGGTTGTAACTAGATGATCTTTTAGATCCCTTCACACCTAAACTATTCAAAAATGACAGGCAGATCTGTAGACCGAAAGAGTTGCCTGTTCTGAACCCCAGACCTCTATTATGTACCATACAATTAATTAGGTTTATGTTCGACTTCAGCCTGCAAGTGAAGGCCATCTAGGCAAACTTTGACAGGAGCAAGCTCTGAGCTTTGATAGGAGTGGAGACTGCTGGCCTTCTGTTTGGTGAGAGGATTTTGAGGTCTTCAGACAAGATTTTGACTGAACTTTTAAAGCAATAGTGATCTGCTGTATACAGAACCTGACTTGAGATTCCAGAAGAAATCAGAGAAGAATGTGTTGAAGCATAATGTACTTAATATATAGCAATGTAAATATGATGTTAATACTTAATAATATTTGAATTTATGTAATCGCAGTGAAGAGAAGAACTTTGAGGAACATATTACCATCAGTTATCCCTACCAACAGGTATCACAGTATCACCAAGGTTGGAAGAGACCTCATAGATCATCAAGTCCAACCTGCCACCACAGAGCTCAAGGCTAGACCATGGCACCAAGTGCCACGTCCAATCCTGCCTTGAACAGCTCCAGGGACGGTGACTCCACCACCTCCCTGGGCAGCCCATTCCAGTAGCCAATGACTCTCTCAGTGAAGAACTTTCTCCTCACCTCAAGCCTAAATTTCCCCTGGCGTAGCTTGAGGCTGTGTCCTCTTGGTCTGGTGCTGGCTGCCTGAGAGAAGAGAGCAACCTCCTCCTGGCTACAACCACCCCTCAGGTAGTTGTAGACAGCAATAAGGTCTGCCCTGAGCCTCCTCTTCTCCAGGCTAAACAATCCCAGCTCCCTCAGCCTCTCCTCGTAGGGCTTGTGCTCGAGGCCTCTCACCAGCCTCGTTGCCCTTCTCTGGACACGTTCATCATTTAAAATTTAATCAAAGTATTCCAAATCTGGTTCGCTGTGTGCATTAATTTTCTTTTTAATTGGAAGACTTCTGTGGTGCTATCTCTTGAAAGTTGACTGAAAACTATTAATTCCGACTTATCAAAATTCTGCATGCAGTTAATGTGGGTTCTAACTCAGCACTGTTTGCTGGAGACAGCTAATGCTGTCTTTAAGCAAAATTTCTAGGTATCCTTTCACAGGGTTGGTTTCTTTTTTGTTTGGTTGGAGTTCTGTTTTGTTTTGGGGTTTGGGTTGTTTTGTCTGTTTGTTATGATGACTTTTCTTTGTTGCTCTTGTTGTTTTCATTTATTTATTTATTTATTTTCCCCTGAGACAAATCAATGGTAATACAGAGTGTGATGGAAGGTCCAAATTATGCCTAGAACACATATCCATCTCACGCCCTAAACTCCTGTCCGAATACCCACCTTGCCCACCCCCTTCCCGATTCTTCTTCTCGGGTGGAATAAGCAGGAAAGCAGACAAAAGCTTTGGTGCCTCTCAGTCTATCACAGACCCCATATTTGGCTGATATGGGGATATGAAGAAATAGGGGGTGACCAAAGATATATCTATACTAGAAACAAAGAAACAGAATAGGTAATCATAGAGAAGTAGAAGTAGATGACTAACAANCCCTGCCTGATCGAGCCCGAAGATAGGTAACGACCCAGCAACGACCTAGCAACGAGTTTCGACATCGAGACTTGCCGGCCTGCCGTTCCAGCCCGCCGTGCCAGGCCGAGGGCCGACTCCTTGCTATACACAGCACTCAGCCGGACTGCTCCAGCCCGCAAACCTGGACCCTGCTTTGCCCAGGTGGTGCTGACCACCCGAGGACTTCCTGCGAGCCACGGAAGACCTCTCTCGTGTCCGTGGGCCTTCTCAGACGGCGTGCTCAATGTGGACTGAACAAGCAGCAAAGCCCCATGGCATCATTACCACGTAAGTCCACCACCTGGCTTTCACTATATATGTGTTTTCCTGCTTATGCTTTTGGAGCACAAACGTTGAGACTTTTGACCAGTGAGTACCCGAGCTCTCTTTACTCAAGTTCGTAAAAGTTTATGCTTAACCTTTCAGCGGCAGTTTGTGCTGCAAGTCTCTCTGGTTATAAACGTTCCTAAAGCCTTTTCCTACATCATTTAATTTGACTCTATATAGATACATTCTGCAAAAACAATTTTACCAACCGCAGCAGAGAATCTGTGTGTGTTAATTGTAAATAAGTTTGGAGAAGTTTCTTTGTATAATAAATAAAGTAGTTAATATTTTTACATCGGCCTGAGTTTATTTGGTAATTTACTCCAGGGTGAATTCCATTTCTTTGGAGTCCAAATCCAACCCATAACAGCAATCAAAGTGATCCACAGTTAGCCTAGGCTGACAAAATGAATGATAACTTTTTTGTTTATTTATTTGTTTACTTTTGATATTTTCTTTAGTCAAGTGAACATGTATTACAGAACAATAAATCCAGAAAAGACTGTATTATGAAAAGGCCTTATTTGGCCTTGAGCTAATTAAATTGGGAACTCATGCTGTCAAAGGTCAAGGTTGTAGACAATTTCCTGTTTCCTTTAAAACTAAAAGAAGGATAAAAAGGGTCCCAAACTTTTGTGCCATTACCGTGGGGATTTCAGAAGACGATTGAGGCTGGAACAAAGCATACCCTTTTGCTTCTGGGTATCAGGAAGGACTTTTAACAGTATAACACTGATCATTGAATTCAAGGTCACAACCTTATCTGTTAATGAATTCCAAGTATGATTACACAAAATATTAGTATACAGCAGATAGAAGGCAGATCATTTTATAATGCTTTCAGGCATTATTTACAGCAACTCATGATAAAGCTTGATGTTGTCCACCCATGGTAAATTTAGACAATTGTTTCTTTCACATCATGTGAATCAACACAAACAAACAGCAACCTTAAAGTCTACAGATACTTTTTTTATTCATCACTAGTTTAAGGATATTGTATACATTTCTTGAAACTGAGGTTGTGAATTTCTAGAGAAGTTATCTAATCCTGGCTAAATAAAATATTGATAACTTTATGATCTGAAATGATTTTCTGTCTTTGCAGATTTTCTCACTCTGTAGTCAGTTCACATTTCCTTGTGATTTGCACATATTCAAAGTCAGATGAAATTAGGGCAGAGCTGTCTCGGTGAAGCCCACAGTGACAGAAAAGTCCCCAGCTGCAGGAGTTTGCAGTTGTGACTACCTCTTTCCTCTGTCCACTATAAATATTTCACTAGGTTCTGAAAGAAGCCAGCTACATAAATCACAATTATAACATATTGAAGCTAGCTTGTTTTCTGTTGGCTTGCAGTACAGCCAGGTTTTTTTTCAATTGTTATGAAGTATGCATTACATGTATTATATCTGTTTAAAGAGTGTATTTTTCAAGGCTTTATCAAAGATTTTTTTTTTTTTTTTGGTCATAAATTAACTAGAAAGTGGAAATGTAGTAAGCTCCAGTGAGATTCAGACCACTTAGAACCTGTTCTTATTTGTAACATCTGTCCCTATCATTGTTAAAACCAAACATTTCTTAAATATTGCAGTACAAGTGAGCTATGCTCTTCAGGATCCAAAATCCAGACTGCTGTCTTGAAGCAAATGTAAGCAATGTTCTACAAAGAGAGAAAAAAAAAAGAACTATTGGATCTGACACAAGTCTGAATTGTATTTTTTTTGTGGAACTATGGCAAGTGGTGACCAGGCCAAGGTGATATCAGACATTTCCTTCTGCTTCTACAGATCACTGAAAAAGTTCAACGTTTCTGACAGTGCACAATCAGTACTAATAAAAGACAACAATCTAGAAATAGTAGCAAGAAATAGACCTCTCATCTAGAGAAGTCTTGTCCACTGTGTTCTATCAGATATGGCTGGATGATGAAGCTTTCACAGTAACAGCAGCCAGAGCAATGTTAACCTAAACTATGTGGTGACATTGTAGTTGGTATCTAATTTAGGTTTCATCAGACAAAACAGTACACATAACATTCTTCAACTGGCAAGTAACAATACACTCTAATCATTTTGTCAAACTCTTAGTTTCCAACAGGTTCCTGCTACTTTCTATCACACTCTTGCTAATGCTTATGAAACGGCAAATGCTTTCTTTCAAGAGATCTATTACAATCAGTATCTGCTAGTTTACTAGAACTCCCTTCCAGAGATCTGGAGCCTCCTAAATCCATGAAGAAGACTCTGGAATAATGAGAAAGAAGCTGACTACTGATGTTCTTAGGCTTTGGGCACTGGTCTTCTCATGCAATTTTTCAAGTTTTAAAATAATACAAAAATGTCCTAGTATCCTAGAATGAGTTAAATTGGAAGAGATCTTTAAAGATCATCTAGTCCGGTTCCCCAGACGTGGGTAGAGACACCTTGCTGCATTGCTCAAAGCCCCATCCAATCTGACCTTGAGCACTTCCAATGATAAGACACCCACAACTTCTCCAGGCAAGCTGTTCTAGCATCTCACCACCCTCAATATCACACTGTCTCTCACTACATCCTTGTGAAGAAAAGAGCTGCTCATGTCTTGGATGGGTGGACATTTCACTGAGTTACAAACTGGCACAATGTCCAAAACCAAAGAATGGTGTTCAAGAGAGTTAATTGCAGCTGGTAGCAGGTCACTAGCAGTGTTCCAGAAGGCTCAGTTTTGGGGCCAGTCTTGTTTAATATCTTTAGCAATGATCTGGATCAGGGGATTGAGTGTTCTCTCAGTATGCTTGCAGGTGACACCAAATTGGAATGGAAGGTTGATCTGCTGGAGCAGAAAAAGGCTTTGCAGAAAGATCTGGACAGTCTGTGTCAATGATCTAAGGGCAATGCCAAGATTCTAAAAGGCCAAGTGCTGGCTCCTGCACTTGAGTCACACAGCCCCATGCAGTGCTACAGGCATGGGGAAGAGAAGCTGAAAGTCTGTCTGGAATAAAAGAGCCTGGCTGTGATGATTGACAGCTGACTGGACGTAAGCCAGCAGTGCACCCAGTCTGTCAATTATGTCCAGCAGCATCCTGGCATGTATCATGGCAGGAATAGTGTGGAGCACAGGATAAGGGAAGTGATTGTGCCCCTGTACTTGACACTGGTGAGGCCATACCTCAAATATTGTGTTCAATTTTGGGCCACTCACTTCAAGAAAGCTGTTGAGTTACTGGAGAATGTCCTGAAAAGTGCCCCACAGCTGTTTCTCAAAACAATATGGTAATAGTTTGACATAGGCAGCATAAGCAAAAAGTATCAGCATATTCCTACAGAGCACAGCTAACAACTAGAGATGAGGCATGCTTCAGGAAGCACACAAAATGACCTGGAAAGCCAAAAACTGGCCTACTTAAATTGGAAAAGTACTGCTAAGATCCATAAACAAAAAGGGAAATGTCTGTCACAAGCTCTTTCTTGTACCAAGATCAAAAGAGAAGGTATAGAAAGTAAAGTCTTTGAGCTAGTGATCCTTGCCATTCCATAGAAGATATGATTGGGATCCGTTTGGAAAAAACCAAAGTGTGGTTGAGATGTTTCTGCCCTTTCTGAAGCAATGAGACAGTTTTGCTGTATTTCTGCCCACACTTTCGACTGTGAGAGAAAAGTGTTTAGCACACTCTGATTAAGCCTCCTACACCATCTTCTAATGCCTAAATTATGCAGGATTGAATCTGAGTTTTCAAGTGACAGAGTTTTGTACTTATGATGTGAAGAATCAGATCTGCAGGGCTGAAATGCATCCACTGGATTTGGGAGACTGTGTTTTGTTCTTAGTTTGGCTGCTAAGCAAAAACTCTGACTTTTTAAAAAATTAGGTAACTCCTGGGCAAAATTTTCTTAAGCAGAGTAAGATACCCTGCTGGACCTGCTGTTTATGAAAAGAAAGGGACAGGTGTGTGATATGGTGTTCATAGGCTGTTTTGATCATAGCAATCAAGAAATGAGTCTCAACCTTTGGTCAGGAAAGGAGGAGGGCCAGGGAGAATTCTTTGCCTTGGTCTTCAATAGTCAGATTAGTAATCATATCCAGCCCCCTGAGCTGGAAGACACAGATGAGGAGCAGATTAAAGTCACCATATCCGAGAGGGGTTTAATGTCCAGCTACTCTACCTAGACACTCACAAGTCTATGGGGCCAGATGGGATCTACTTGAGGGTATTGAGGGAGCTGTTGGAAGAGCTTTCCATGCCAATTTCTCTCATTTGTCAGCAGTCTTGAACAACCGAGGAGGTCCCAGTTGGCTGAAAGTTAGCAAATAGACATCATGACAGCCCTGTGCAATGCTGCCAGCATGGGGAAGAGTGGCTGGGAGGCTGCCTGGTAGGTAAGGACCTGGGATTGCTGACTGACAGCTGACTAACCATGAGCCAGAATTGTGGCCAGTCTGCCAGTTGTGTCCAGCAGCATCCTGGCATATATCAGAAATAGGTGGAGTACAGCACCAGAGAAATGATCATCACCCTGCATTTGGCATGGGTGAGGCCACACCTTCAGTATTGTGTTTGGTTTTGGGCCCTTCACTACAAGAAAGACACTGAGTTGTTGGTCCAGAGAAGGGCAACATAGCTGGCAAAGGGCCTAGAGTTAGGAGGAGCCATTGAAATTGTTCAGTCTCAAGAGGAGGCTCAGGTGACACCTTATTTCTCTCTGCTGATGCTTGAGAGGAGGTTGTAGTGAGATGAGTGTCAGTCTCTTCTACCAGGTAACAAGTGATAGGGTAAGAGGACATGACCTCGAGGTCATTGCTCCAGGGGAGGTTTAGATTGGATATTAGGAAACAATTCTTGCTGAAATAATGGTTAAGCATTGGAATGGTCTGCCCAGGGAAGTGGTGGAATTGCTGCCCCTGAAAGTGTTAAAAAAATGAGTAAATGGGACACAGTTTAGTGGTGGATTTGACAATGCTAGGTTCATGGTTGGACTGAAGTCTTTACCAGCCTCAACTATACTATTATTCTATGATTTCTGAAGTATGAACATACAGCTCAAAAATATGTTTAAAAAGATGAAATGGAAACAAACTTTGGTGGTTTGAACTATTTGTAAAATCAGGTTATGGTAGAGAGGTGGTTTTTATTACGAAATTGAAGTAGATCTGTATTTGATGTAAATTTAATTATCTTTCCTGTAGCCACGTATAGTGCAACTATCCAGTGTCAAGAATGTCTAGTACCAGAAAGCACCTGAGAAACACTGTCTCTGTTCTTTGTTTTCACTGATCAGAGTGGAAGTGGAGAGAAAATACCAAAAAAGCATCAAAAGGAAAGAGAGATGAAACTATCACCTGCTTTCTGGTACAGCTGCTTTTTCAAAATTACTCCTCAGCCATCACTGCTTAAAACAGGTGATTCCAAACCTAGAATGTATAATGGCCTGACATATATTGCAGGAAAATATGACTTCCCTATACCGGTTGCACAGATTCTACTGTATGTTTTTTGCTACTAGTACAGGTAACTGGAATCCACTTTTTATTTAACTTTCCATATATTACCATAATAGCAGCTTTATGCCTCATAGTCGCTTGCTTTGTTTTTCATTCTCATTTTATAACAGCAAACCTAAAGCCCATCAATATTCAAGTTAGCACTTTAAAATGAAACTATAAATTTCAATTTGGAGAAAATAAGCCCTTATTCAGGCTCATAAGTTTTAAATAACACATTACCATTGGCTACATTAGGTTTGCATTTCTAATGTTATTTTATGCATTTGACAATAGATGTTCCACTCAGCTCAGTAGTGGAGAGCAAATGCATGTGAAATGTAAGTCTGCTTAAAATGTAGGAATATATTAGAGCTGTCAGTCAGCAGTGACATGAGAGTTAAATTATTTCTGAAGATATTTGAGTTGATTTTTGCACTTTCCATTGTCTTTATCCTCTGAAGTTTGAGTATAAATAACTTTTCAAAGGTTTTCTTCCCAGATTGGTTAGTGCATCCTAAAATCAAACAAAATGAAACTGAAAATAGAATGCTAGCTGTACAAAACTCTTAAGGAAATAGCTAGGTAGCAGTTGAAAAGAAGAATAAAAAATGCATGTTAAAAATATTATATACTCCTATTAAAAAAACAGATTGGTATACTCCTATTTTTGTTGTTATTTAATTTAGTTTCTTTAGGAAAAAAGGTGACTACTTAATTTTCCTTTTTAATGCTTCTTTTTCTAGTAAAAGGTAGGTACTGGTGGTCAAGTGGCACCTTTAGAAACTTTCTAAATATTACATTTGATACAAGTTAATATGAAATTCTCTCTGCTGCAAGACTAACAGCAAGGAAATTGTGTGAAAGCACTGCTTTCATTGTCAGGAGTGACTCCTTCTTTGCAGCTTAATTTGTTTATCACATGCATGGGCTATTACAATTGAAATGAAGAAAAAAATTCTGTTTCACTTGACAATTCTTTATGATTTTCTGGTGCTCCTATCTGCATTTACTAATTATTTTTTCCCCTTGTTTTCTTCTGCAGAAATTATAATGAAAAATAATTAATTTTCTCATGAAATATTACATCTGTGGGCCAGTACAATCTTCCTACCTTGATTCATTTTGGTTGTTAACATAAGAGCTTTTGCATGTCTAGAATAACAACTGTCAAGTATGAAATCACTAGAACTAAGAAAAAATATGCATAGCTACCATGTACTGTCTGTCAAAAAAAAGAGTGTTTTTCACTAACTGATTACTTAAAACACTTTATTCTTGGCTCAGGTGCCAAGACATAACTAAAAAATTAGTAAGGAAGTGTAGTGACAGATTTTGAACTAATGCATTTGTGTAAATTTGATCATGTTAAGGAAGAAGAGATTTCTACAGCACTGGCACTCTTCATACTTTATTGGTACCTGATGACAGGAAATTCCTATTGTTACTTGAACTGCTGAGATGTTTTCACATGCAAAGATCATGACAGAAATAGGTGAAACTTCACAATGTAAATTTAGTCTGAATATAATTGAATAAAGGGGAAACAGTGTATTTTTTTTGTTCAGGTGAATAATTCTCACATAGTGGTTTACACCAAATACATACATTTGTCATGCATTTCTCCATTATAGGCACAACTCTGTTTCAAAGTACTGTATTTTGATCAGAAAGCATACAGTAGTAGCTCTAAAGTAGCTGGAAATGTCTTGCTCACAATTGTAATAATTAAATTAATCAAAAACTTCTGTAACAGGCTAGAAAGTCCTGACTGCTGAAAAGCTAGATGTCCTCAAAACTCACATTGGGTTTTCCAGATACCTTTCTAAATAACAGAAATGTGAATAGGATTGTCAAGTAGATGTAGAAGAGAAAAACAGCTAACCTTTTGGACTCAGAGAAGCAATGAAGGGATTAATACATAACTAGATTCATGTTCTTGTTAGAGTTGGGGCATACTACTGAACTAATATATGCTTATACTACATGAAGTGCTACAGGATGCCTTAAATGCTGGCATTTTCACAGATGTGGCAATCATAATTCTGATCTTTCATGCACTTTAAGTTATTGTGATGGTTTGGGTGTCCCCTGCCCCCCACACTTTAGAAATCACCCAGACTAGACTCAGCCGGCTCTGGAAATTTGAATGAAGCTTATATTTACAGCTGGCACAATTTACAAGCAGATATTTACAGTATATACAGATATATACAGAAATATACAAGGTAAAAAGTAATACAGAAACACAACTCCCCTCCCAGAAACCTGAGTCCCCAGGAGGGGCTCTCAACCACCCCTCACCTTCCCCCTCCCCCAGTCCAAGGAAGGATGGAGGTTCGGCCAAGGGGATTAAGAAGCAAAGTGAATCAGCCACAAAAGCAAATGGAGGGTGAGGTTAGAAAGCAAGATGGAGTTCAGCCAGCAGCCCCAGCTCCACAGCAGGCAAAGCTTCCAGCGAAGACAACAAGCAAGTGACTTTATCTAATGTTTTGCTTTTCCTTTCTACACATCTCAGCAAGACTGTGAGGGAAGTAGACCTCACCATTGTTTTCATTTCACAGCCTATGATCTAGTTCTTCTCACCAAAACATTCTAGCTAGCTTCAAACTAGCACAGTTATCAATAAAATACATTTATTTGTGGCTACTGAACTGACAGGAGACCCACATATCATTTTAAATACTAGTTACATTGAATATCTGATGAGGAGGAAGATAGTGTCAGAGATTAATTTTAAGAAATTAACCTAGTATTACTCCAAAAGAGTGGGTAAGGGCATTTCAGATCTTTCTATGTTAGGGAACACAGCTGGGACACCAAATAAATGAGCTCTCTGGCTGGACTTAGATGAGGTAAGTGTCCACATTATGCCAAGAAAATTCAGACTCTCTGTATGTGTGACTACAGTAGTCTGGACTTCCCCTGTAAGACATATAGTTGACGTGGAATATTTGCTGTGGCAGCGGAAGGTTTGCGCTGCAGCCTCTGGCCTGGTGAAATAAAAAATAGAATTTAATCTCCTGGTCAGACATTGCATTCCAATACAGCCTCTTCTGAAGTCCTTGATATTCCACTACTCTTAAATGCCGTTCCACAAAGGTCTCTGGGTAAGGATCAGGCACAAGAGAGGAATGGCTCTCCACCAGTGTGGACAAAAGTTATTCTGAACTCTATTAATTTGATCTTTAACTTTGATGTGACCACAAGGCAGTACACAGGTGTCTGCAGACAAGGTGTTTAGCGGAGCTATCACCCTCATAATGTGATACTGTTACACAAGGAACCACTCATCAAAAAAAAAAAAAAGGAAGAAAGGCCATGAGGATTAGGGTGTCTAAATGAGAAGAGTCTGGTATGAGAATCATAGAATCATGGAATCATAGAATGGTTTAGGTTGGAAGGGACCATAAGGATCATCCGGCTCCAACCCCCTTCATAGGCAGGGACACCTCCCACTAGAGCAGGTTGCTCAAGGCCTCATCCAGCCTGGCCTTAAATGCCTCCAGGGAGGAAGTATCCACAACCTCCCTGGGCAACCCGTTCAGGTGTCTCACCACCCTCACTGTAAAGAACTTCCTCCTAATATCCAGTCTAAATCTCCACTCTTCCAGTTTAAACCCATTCCCCCTCGTCCTGACATTACTAGACCTTGTCAATAGTCCCTCCCCAGCCTTCCTGTAGGCTCCCTTCA
>WAAF01014724.1:115286-132611 GCA_013400475.1 Tricholaema leucomelas | reverse complement strand
CTATATACAGAACTAGTTAAGATCTATTTACAGGTTCAAATTGGTTAGGAATCCTTCACAAAGATGCTTATGGGCAAGTTTAGTAATTAGAGAAAGTCAGAAAATGGAAAGGCTAAGCTACAACACAGCTTTACCTCATTTATAAATCAGGCTGAGCAGAGAATCTAAGGGAAACAGCTTTTTACTCATGGAGGTGAGATGGGAATTTAGCAGTGATCCCTAATGAATTTCTATTTCGGCAGTCTCTGAAACTGCAAGTTACGTTCACTTTGCAGATCCACATGGCAAAGTCAAAGTGTCTGAGACATGGCTTCCACAAGGCAAAGATCATGGAAGTGGCACTGCCTTGGCAGCACAGGGGAAAGCCAAACTATTGGCATGCTGCCCAGCTCGTGGTAGCAAGCAGGAAGTCAGGCTGTGCGGTGTGGTCCAAGAGAAGCCATGTCTGAGTGCCGCTAGTAGCTCTCTCTCAAATGGACCCAAGGACTTGACAAACTTGCAGGCTTGCAGAGACTGGTGCAGAAGCAAGGCACCATCCAAAAGCAAGGACGGTGAAAAAACAGGACCCATGCAAAAGTAGGAGCCATCCAAAAGTGGGAATACTGCAAAGCAGGAACTCTGTAAAGGTAGGAACTCCTTAAAGTCAGGAACCCCACACTTTTTTCCTACACAAAGTATCCACTTGCCATATATATTGGACATGAAGAGTCCAGCCAATCACCAGCTGATTCCAGCATGGGCTTTCCCACAAGTCAGTACACGTGTGGAAAAGGCATCTTTGCTGTTCCGCATTGAAGCCTGCAGAGAAGGGGAAAGCAGTTTTTCATGCCTTCTTCTTCCCCTATTCGAACCTCCAGAGCCAGGGTGGGAAGAAGGGATTTGGAGTACCCCACAACACTGACTTACAGTATATATGTACAAGTGACTATCATTTTGTCAGTGAATTAAGAAAATTCAGTCAGTGTTCTCAGTGGAAATAATTTTAAAAGTTATTTTCATTTTAAGAAATTCAACACATTTCATTGTTTTCAAGTACACAATCACTTTAGATCAAGTGAACTGCTCCTCAGTAAATTAATCACCACAGAAATACAGTAAGTTGCATGACTGACATTCCTGATCAGGGAACCAAACTGTTGTTTAGTTACAAGGGCAGATGGAATAGGAATTTACTTTTACAGCAGTGGATTTTGGGTAGCAGCCCTGATTGAAGGCATCCCTGTCCCCATCTTCTCTGCCCTTCCAGCATGCAGATACTGCAGGTAAAAGTACAAAATGGATGGAAATCCCAAGATGTTCAAAATAACAACCCTTTTGCACCTTCCCTTTTTATTTCCTTTGTGTTGCATTTTACATAGATCATCTCACTAATCCGCTGTACCATCCAATCACGTTCTGAATGTGGGAGAATACAAATAAGCATCCTCATCCCATTCAAGTGCTGCAGCCTTGGGTTTATGTTGGAGCTCTGCCATAACACGCTGTTTTGTGGTACAGTTAATCTGATCTGACAGCTAACTGTCACCAGACAGATCTTCCCTCTTCCTTGCCTTTCCTCCTGGCCCTGACTATGTGTGGCTGCCTCCTTTTCTGTCCCAGCAGTGGTGTTCATCCAGCTCCCTGGAGGGACAGCTCAGTGGAGTGCAATGACAGAAAACTATTCATTCTTTTTCTTTGGCATTCTGCCTGCCCCTCAAACTGCCTCAATGAAGGCTCAGGTGAGCACCAGTGCCTGCCAGAGGATGGCAAAGGGAATCTAGGGATTCAGGGGGTAGCCTATTGTCAGCAGGGCACCCCAGGATCCCTGCATTGTACCTGCACCCTTCCATGAAACAGTACAGCATATCAGCCATACTGCTGCTGACCTCCAGATAAACATTTTATAGCATTTACTATTTTTATGGTTATTTAACAAAAAAAACCATGATGAAACACAAGGTATGAGCTGTATTCAGCACACTAGTCTCAATGTAGATTTAAGGCTATGCTAAGGTATAAACAAGCTACTGTATCTAATATCTTAGATATTATAAGCACAAGCATCTATTAGTGGAATTTACCAGGCCTCCCAAAGAAAACAAGGAGTTTCAAATGTTTCTAGACTGACACAAAATGTTTGGGTTTGTTTGTTTTGTGGGTTTGGTTTGTTTTAATTGATGAAAAATATTTAGGTCTATTAGAAACGTTTCACATAAGACAGAAGTTTTACTTCCAGTGAGTATAATGTGGTATCAAATCACAGAGATCAGCCCCCCAAGCCAAAACTTCCCCGTGGCAGTTGGGCAGGTGTCAGGAGATCTATGGATGGAGTCTTTCTCCAGCAGCCAGGTTATACGTGGTGAGCAGAGCACCCACCCTCGCTGAGCCGCAAATCCCAGTGGAGAGGTGGCAATGCATGGGCAGAGGTGCAGCCGCGGCAGGCTGTTCTCTGTGCACCAAGAAACGTGGCAATAAGGGGCACGGTGAAGTCCTCTGGCTGTGCTGCAGCAGTTTGTGCAGAAAGCCATGCAGGCAGGACCAGCCATGGTCACTACCCACGCAAAAACTGTTGTTAAAAGAAAAGTGGCAACCCAGACAAAGGTCCCATGCAAACATGCAGGTATACAGGTCTCTGACTGCAAAGAGTGCCAGAGCCAGGCACTTATAATGGAGGATGGCAGGGGCAGTATCTGTGTTCAATGCCACTAGGTGAATCATCTGCCCACCCTAGTGACTGAGCTGGAAGAAGTTGAGAGACGGAGGAGTATAAGGTAGAGTAAGGAGAAGACAGAACAGTGGAGTCAGGCTCTGTCACCTTTGAGACATTCCCAGCAGTCTCACAGAGCTCAGGGCACAGAGGATTCCATATCCTCTCTCCATCTTGCTAAATGTGATGACAGAGGGTAAGGAACAGTGGCAGCAGTTTCTTTCCTGCCAGACACAGTGGCCAACAGCTACTGCACCTCCCCAACTGCCCTTTTAAAACAGATATGCTGCTCTTCAGGGTGAATCAGATAGCAGCAAGGATGAAGGTCACCTAGGTTGGAGGTGGCACCCAGGCTAAGTAAGTCTATGCCTTGTATAAAAACAAGCTCAGTAAAGAAAAATGGCATGTCCTTGTCACCTATGATAAAGACACACTTTTGAAGGGAGTGGAAAGTCCTTTTTGCAGACTGGACCCACTCCTTAGAAAAGTCTGCTGCCTCACTGGGGCCAAAGATGTGAAAATTTCATAGCCTACTTAAGTCCTCAGACTACTATCCATTATTAATCTTTCAAGTAGGCAGTGATGAATTAAAATCAAGAAGTGTGCAGGCGATAAAGAGAGACTTCAGTGCCCTGGGACAGCTGGTTGAGGTACTGGGGGAGCACTAGCAGTGTTCTCCTCTATGCCATCTGTTGCAGGGAGTGATGATGGTTTAGATAGCAAGAGCCATCACATGAATTTCTGGCTTTAAGCGTAGTGTCACCAGCAGGACTTTGGGATCTTTGACCATAGGCTGGTCTGTAAGACACCAGGCCTGATAACAACAGATAGGGTTAACTTGTCACAAAGGGAGAAAAAGATCCTGGGACAAGAATTCACAGGGCTTATTGACAGAGCTTTAAACTAGATTTGAAGGGGGATGGGTATGATACCAGGCTTGTCAGAGAGGAGCCCAGGCAAAGCATGCCAGTGAGTGTGGGGCAATGTAATGGTGTAGTCATTCAGTCTGCTATCTCAGTGGGGGTAGGGGATGGTGACCAATCCAGCAGCAAAAACAGTAGATGCATCGAGAGGCTAGAAATTGCGGAAAATGGTCAGGTAGACATTAAGTCTTCTCCCCACAAACAGGCTGTAGGACCATTAGCCCAGGTGAAGTGCATCTACACCAATGCACACAACACGGGTAATAAACAGTGGGAGCTGAAGGCCATTGTCTTGTAATCACAAAATGGATTTAGACAGAAGTCTTGGCGACAGTTTATCAGAATTAATCCCAAGGGGAACCTGTGATGGTTCTACCTGCTGATCTTACTGGAGGCTACGTAACACACATGGGTGAGGGGAGATGAGTTATCTAGTTGATTGGATAGGGCTGGGTGGTATAGGTTGTACTGGATGATCTTGGAGGTCTCTTCCAGCCTGATTGATTCTATGATTCTGTGATTGTGCAACAGCAAAACTATGATATAGCTGCCATCACAAAAGCCTGTTTGGATTCTTCCTACAGCTGGAGTGCTGCAATCAATGCCTATCAACTTTTCAGAAAGGATAGGCAAGGAAGAAGAGGTGTTGGAGTGGCCCTCTATCTCTTAGAACAGCTGAGTGCCATTGCAAACAGTCAGTCCCAGTGGCAGACTGGGAAATCAGCATTATTTTAAACATGGTGACAACATAGACTTTCTGTAAACAGGAAGCTCAGAGAAGCAGACAGCCCCCCACTGGGTTCCTGTTCCTCTTGCAAGGGATGTGGGTACAGGTGTGGACTGAGCCCATGCCGCCACAGGCTATTTAAACACCCCAGGAGCACAGGGATCACACCAAGCAAGGCCAGTCAAGGGTGAGTCATCTGAATGTGTCCTGGCAGCCTAAAAAGTCAGTAGCCCATAGAGATCCAGCCATGGTTACAACTCTGCCAAAGGCTGATGGTAGGAAAACTGTGGGTACACAGGCAGAAGCCACACACAAACATGCAGACATCCAGGGCCCCAGCTGCAGAGGTGCTGGAGCCTGGCATTTGCAATGGAGAGTGACAGAGACAACACCTGTGTTAGATGTGAACAGGTGAATGATCTGCTCAGCCTAGTGGCTGAGATGAAGGAAGAAGTCATAAGACCAAGGACTGTAAGGGAATGTGAAGGAGAGTTAGACTGACTACATCACTTTACCTCGTTCTCATTCTGGCAAGCAGTATGTGCTAATGATGGTGGAGACAAGCATGGGATGGCTGGGAACCTACACAGTTCCACATGCTACTGCACGTAACACCACTCTTGGTCTGGAAAGACATATCATGTGGAGGCATGGAACTCCAGAGAGAACTTAATCAGACAGTGGTATTCATTTCAAGAACAGTCTGGTGAAAAACTGGGTGGAAGAGCACGGTATTGAGTGGATCCAGCACATCCCCTACTATGCACCAGCTTCAGGGAAGATTGAACACTAGAATGGTTTGCAGAAAACTACCCTAGAAGTCACGGGGGGTGGAACTTCGGAAAAATGGGACAAACATTTAGCAACCTGGTTGCTAAATAGTAGGGGTTCAGTGACCAGAGCAGGACCTGCACAATCAGATTTGGTGCAAACCTCTTGTACGTGAAAAGAATCTGTTAGGGAAACCTGTTTGGGTATTTTCTCCTTCAGGCAAAGGGAGACCTGTCTGAGAGGTCGTGTCTGCTGAAGGTCCTGGTCATACACTCTGGGTGATGCAGGAGAATGGTGAAATCCAGTGTATTCCACAGAGAAATCTAACCTTAGCTGAGAGAGTTTAAATTCAGAGTGTATAATACAAGCTGTTAGGAGTTTTCTAGCCAAATAATTTTGAAGTATTTATTAATGACTGAGTTTGCTTACATAACGGTACTGGTAAACCACATTTAATTAGCAAAGATGTAGAAATACCATCATATTGATGGTCAGCTGTCGTTAGCAGCATTCATCTTTGTCTAAACAAAAGCTGAGGAGCATGATGGGAAAACAAATATTAGCATATCTAGACTGAACATGGCTTGTAGGCTCCCTGGTGAGTATTACTTCTACAGCCAAGGATTATTCACACCATATACAATTAAGTTTTCTTTAAGATTGATTCTTTTATACTGTAGATAAAAATAAGAAGCTACACAAATTCTTCTGAAGAAAGATTCATGTATCTTTAATAAGGAAAAGAATGTAGTTCATCTCTTGCAGGCCAGACAAACTTAGGGAGATTTACTTTATCTAGGAATGTCTAAGAGTAGAATTTGGTATACAGTTTGACCTCTTTGATTGCATTTTGAGGTTGTTATTTTACTTTGCTCTCAGCTCTTTAATTACTCTTGCTGGGTCTGTAATATCATTGGGGCAGAAATAATTGCTTAAATATAAAAGGACCTGTTAAGACAGCCACATGGGAAACAGTAAAGTGGTGAAAGAGTGCACTTCTAAGATTTCCTTATTGACTGTTTAGTAAATAAATCCTATGTTTTAATTGCTCTGTCAGAAAGATCCTTCAATGAGGGAAAGGTGACTGGAGCTGAATATGGGAACACCACAGGACAGCTGTTTGGGCTGGCAAAGGGCTCTGTGCACTTGTACTATATATCCAGAGCGACCTTTTGGATTCCATGTACATAGTAACAATTAAAAGTACACAATGACTTGACAATGTTCACTGTGACAGACTGCAGGTTGGCTGCTTCCCATAACAGCCTCCCAGGCAGAGAGGAACAAAGAGCTTGGGCCCATCTGTACGCTGCTCTGAATGCCTCATGTTCCAGAGAGTGCGCTTTGTTTCTCCAAACGCCCCAGGAAGCTCTTCAACAAACAAAACTCAAAGGTCCAGAGGAGCCCAGTCAGGACATTAATATGATAATGAATTCTGGATTACCCTGACAGACATGACAAAGAAATAGATCCTTTTGATAATAAGTTATCGGGTTGATTAGGCGGAATTTGTCTGTCTCCGCTACTGTTGTGTGTATTTCCATGAAGTCAACAAACCCGTGCAATGCACTGCTGCTGTTTCTCTTTCCCACACCTTGTAACTTTTCAGTTGGTCTGACTGATCCTGCTGATTTAAGATTCTTCAGTTGCGCTGAAAGTGCTGCTGCCTGTCCAGAAAGTCATTGCAAACTGTAAAAGAGCACTTCTCCTACTGTATGTAACAAAGGAGAATGGCTAATTGTCACAGGCAGCTCAGAAGAAAAAATGCAATTGATTTAGAGGTATGAGTTTGCTCTTCAGCTAATGCTCCTAGGCTCAACTAGCTTAGCAGACTTTGTAAGATACATTTCCACTCGTCCTACCCAACAGGGTAAAACTTACCTTTCTGTCCCATCAGGATAAGCCTGATTCTGATTAAAATTGTGCTTCCTGTTGTTTACTGACAGTGGAACATAAGGTGATTTTTTTTTCAGCTAAAATATTGCTGCTTCATTCATATAGTTCAAGGAACTGGTGTGATACTTCCATAGTTTTCAAAAGTGGTGTTGCTGCAGCTTCTTTTGACTTCAGCAGAGATTGTCATAGCTTTTGGAAAGACATATATTTTCTGTCTTACTGTGGTAATTATCATTGCATTTCCTTCACTGAATTATCCAAGATAAACTTCTGTTATTCCACAAATAATACGGACAGTGGCATTGAGTGTACTCTCGGTGAGTTTGCTGATGACATCAAGCTGTGTGTTACGGCTGACAACTGGAGGGCAGGGATGCCATCCAGAGGGCCCTCGACAGGCTGGAGAGGTGGGCACAAGCCAAACTCATGAGGTTCAACAAGATCAAGTGCAGTGTCCTACATCTGAGTCAAGGCAACCCCAAGCACCGATATAGGTTGGGCAGTGACTGGCTGGAAAGCAGCCCTGAGGAGAGGGACTTGGGGATGTTGGTGGACAAAAAAACAAATATGAGCTGTCAGTGTGCTCTTGCAGCCCAGAGAGCCAACCATAGCCTAGGCTGCAGCAAGAGCAGTGTGGGCAGCAGGGAGAGGGAAGTGATCCTCCCCCACTACTCTGCACTGGTGAGACCCCACCTGGAGTAATGCATCCAGTTCTGGATCTCCTTTTACAAGAGGGATATGGATTTGCTAGAAGGTGTCCAGAGAAGGGCCACGAGGGTGATCAGAGGGCTGGATAACCCCTCCTATAAGGAGAGACTGAGGGAGTTGGGGCTGTTCATTCTGCAGAGGGAAAGGGTATGAGGTGACCATATTATGACCTGTCAGTATCTTAAGAGGGCATACAAGAAAGCTGGAGAGAGACTTTTTAGGATGTCAGGCAGTGATAGGACTAAGGGAAAAGGAACAAAGCTAGAAATTGATAGATTCAGACTGGATGTTACGAAGAAGTTCTTCAGCATGAGAGTGGTGAGACTGTGGAAGGGGTTGCCCAGGGAGGTGGTGGAAGCCCCATCCCTGGAGGTGTTTAAGGTCAGGCTAGATGAGGCTCTAGACAGCCTGATCTAGTGTGAGGTGTTCTTGCCCATGCTGGGGGGTTGGAACTAGATGATCCTTGTGGTCCCTTCCAACCCTGACTGATTCTATGAAATACTCATCAGCATAAGGACATCAAATGGCTGCAGATACAGTAGATGGCTAAGGTCATGCAGAGTATCAGATCAGGTGTCACCAGCCATCTGTGGCTAACAACTATTATATAAACATAAAGGAATGTGCTATGTATTCTGAGTGATGGAAAAAAAATTACCATTAGCCTCTTGGGAATGTCTTATTTCCCCCCCCAGCTTTCCAGCTGCCATCCAAGTGTGTTTAAATAAAACTTAGCACACTTAACAAGAAGTTTGATAGAGTGTTAACAATCCTCAACTTCACATTGAGCTGTTAACCAACAAAGTAGTCATTAAATGCTAGTAATGACTGCGTTTCTTGGGATTATTGCTTAATTATAAACTTGATGGAGTGGGTCTTGCCTTCTGACTTGGGAGATATTTTCCATTGCAGAGTTTAACTGCAAACATTTTGTAATATACCACCTCAGTTATAAATCTTTGGATATAAACTACAGCAAGAATATTGCCTTTAAAAACAATTATTTGTACACTTCGTGATTATGTCCAAACTGCAACTGATCTTAGTTTCACAATATCACAGTATCACAGTATCACCCAGGTTGGAAGAGACCTCACAGATCATCAAGTCCAAGCCGTTACCACAGAGCTCAAGGCTAGACCATGGCACCAAGTGCCACGTCCAATCCTGCCTTGAACAGCTCCAGGGACGGCGACTCCACCACCTCCCTGGGCAAATATCCCTAATGTGTACAAGGTCTGCTATAAAACTCAGTGAGTATCTGGGTTTTGAATGTATGCAATCCATTAAAAAGGCTTCAAATATTTAATGTTAATTTAACATTCTTAAAAGTCCTTGCCACTTTAAGGAGGCTTAGTATTTCTGGGCAGGGTGGCAAACAGTGAAAAAAATGATTTCCTCCTTTCAGCTGAATCTTGTTCTAGTGTGCTAGTTTGAAGCTGACTGGAATGTTTTGGTGAGAAGGATTAGATCACAGACTGTGAAAGACAAACAATGGTGATGTCTACTTCACTCAGAGTTGCTGAGATGTATAAGAACAAAAGTATAAACATAGATAAGGCAGTTCAAGCACTGCTTGGGCTTTGAGCTGCATTTCTCTCTAACCTCACCCTCTGATTAATCCACCTGCTTCCTAATCCCCCTGGCCAACCCTCCATTCTTCCTTGGGGCACAAGGCAACGTCTGGGGTAAGGTACAGACAGAGAGGGGTGGGAGAAGGTGGATGGGTCGTTGGGAGCCCCTCCTGGGGACTTAGGTTTCTGGGAGGGGTGTTGTGTTTCTGTGTTACCTTTTAGCTTGTATATTTCTGTATGTAACTGTAGATACTGTAAATATCTGCTTGTATATTGTGCTAAGCTATAAATAATTAGCTTCATTCAATTTCCAGAGCTGGCTGAGTCTAGTCTGGGTAATTTCCAAACTGTGGGAGGGCAGGGAACACCCAAACCATCACATTCTGTAATTCACAACATACAGAGTCCTCTAATGCTAAGTAGCTATGCAAACTAATACATCTTTCTTCTTTTTCAGACTGTTCTTTTAGGTACTAAACAACAAGGAAATCAAACAAGATTCCATCCTTAGAAGCTATTAGATCAAACATTCTTTGAAAAGAATAACATATAGTATATATTTATTTGTACAAAATTTTAACTGAAAGATGCACTGATAGATTGTTTTGCAAATAATTTGTCTGGAAAATGGCATTTAAGTGTTTATAGAAGTGTTTAGAAGATGGCTAAAATAGTGACTTTTCAAGTTATTGTATTAGTTAGGTAATCAGTGACAAATGTAAAGAAGAGTAGCATCTTTTAGTAGGGCAGATTATGTAGCTGTAGAAGATGGAGACTTGGAGTGTGTAAGCATTTTTAGTTTTTTTGTTTTATCTCCAACTATTGACAGTAAATGAAGGAGAAACTGTTGCAAATCTGAAAGGGAAGCAAGACAAATACCTTTGCATGTGCAAATCCTGCTCTTTCTTCATTCAAAAACTCAGACTTGTGTCCACAGCGGCTTGTTGGCTCAGTTCATCAGAAAGTCTGCAGCAATTCCCTGAGCCCTCATTTGCAGACATCCATTCGGCATTGGAACAATGCAGCAGATTCTCATTCTAGGGATTACAATGATATATAAAGAAAATATAAAAAGATTTGCATATATTCCATGTAATTTCTGCCATTATATTTTAAGCTTAGAGCAGACTTTTCAGGCTTTTAATTGGTAGAGATATCACAGATTAATTTATAAAAAAATGATAATTTGTATCACACTATTTAATTTTAAAAGACAATGTGTGTCTCATATTTCACATCAGATAGATCATAGAATCATAGAATCATAGTATATCAGGGGCTGGAAGGGACCTTCAAAGATCATCTGGTCCAGCCCCTCTGCCAGAGCAAGATCACCTAGAGCAGATCACACTGGAACACATCTAGATGGTTCTTGACTATCTCCAGACAGGTAGACTCCACAATCTCCCTGAGTAGCTGGTTCCAGTGCTCTGTCACCCTCGCAGGGAAAAAAAATCTTCCTCAGGTTCACACGAAACCTCATATCCCTCAACTTCCACCCACTGCCCCTTGTCCTGTCACTGAGCATCACTGAGAAGAGCCTGGCTCCATCCTCCTGGCACTCACCCATTACATATTTATAAGCATGAATTAGGTCACTCCTTAGTCTCTTCCTCTCCAACCTAAAAAGCCCCAACTCCCTCAGGCTTTCCTCATAAGGAGGAGGTTCAACTTCCTCAATCATTTTTGTGGCTCTATGCTGGACTCTCTCAAGCAGCTCCCTGTGCTTCTTGAACTGAAGGGCCCAGAACTGGACACAGTACTCAAGATGAGGCCTCACCAGGGTAGAGTAGAGGGTCATGAGAACCTCTCTCGACCTACTGACCACAGCCCTTCTAATATATCCCAGAATGGCATTGCCTTTCCTTTCCACAAGAGCACCCTGCTGGCTCACAGCCATCTTTCCATCCACCAGGACTCCCAAGTCCTTCTGCCCTTCACTGCTCTCCAGCAGTTCAATCCCCAGACTATACTGATACCTGGGATTGTTCTTTCCCAAGTGCATGACTCTACATTTGCCCCTATTGAACTGCATTGAATTTCTCCCTGCTCCACTCTCCAGCCTGTCTAAGTCTCTCTGAATGGCAGCACAACTCTCTGGTGTGGCAGCCACTCCACCCAGCTCGGTATCTCAATACCTGCAGGTTGGGAAAAATGAAATAAGGGAAGGTGTTCTTTTCGGGCTACATCACTTAAGCTGAATGATTGTAGTGGCATGTATATGTCCCCAGTTCCACCCTCTGGTTTACACACTGTAAACAGCTATGGTCTAGAGGAAGAGTGCAGTCGCTGTTGCCTAGCGCTCACTTCTCATGAACAAGTGGGAGCAGTGGAGATGAAACCCTAACTTCCCTACTTGTTGACCAGGCACGACTAAGGAAATATTGTACAACACCACAGGCTGCTTGAAACACCTTCCTAGGTGTTTCAAGGTAGCTAAGGGAGAATTGTGTCCTCGAAAAATGTTTCTAATGTCATAGCTTCACAATCACAAAAATCTATGCTTCAGCTCTAGATGAGAAACATGCATATTGTTTACAATGGGCTGTACCTGATTTAATACAGAGCCTTCTAGAAAGAAGCTGTATGGGACACATTCAAACCAACATATTTCAACCTGAACTGAATTTACTCCAGATCGTTCCAATATCTGCTTGATTGAGGAGCCTCAAAGTCCTATTTGGTTTATTGATGAATGATACCACAACAGTCAACACACTCATTTCTGTGGATCTACTGTCTTTTAGCTTCTTGTTCCTGCAGGCATGATTAAATTTTAAAATATATCATCTGAAAAAGAAAATTCCCAGCAGACAACTTGATTCAAGACCTTGACTTTAAATAGAAAATATTCTAATTGCTTAACAAACCTTTGGGTCAGACTCTAATAGAGATGTGGAAAGGCAACTAACAACTGCTACTATCACCAGCAATGTGTGAGAAAAAAATGTCAGAGTGCAGCCAAACAACAAAAGAGAAGATGCTGGCTGCATTATGCTCAGGGATACCAAAGAGATATTAGTTTAAATTAAGTTCAGTGGCATGGCACATAACTCAGAAGATCTGAGCTCCTTTGCAAAGCTCTCTGTTGACACAAGTGCTCTAGACAAAGAGCAAGTCACTTGAGCACAATGAGGCATGGTGTACTTTTTCACAGACCTCTATGGCTCAGGAGCACACCGGAGGAGGAACAAGTTCTTATGCAGCAGAGATCTGGAGCATCACACTGAAGTGAAAGGATTTACTTGAAGCATATCTACTGGCTTCTCTCTAGTGCAATAGGCATTATACCCAAAACTAGACAGAATATCACAGTCTGCTAAACACAAACTAGTTTTTCCTTTCTACAGAAGATCCACACATCCATATTGAGTGACAGAGGGAGCAGCAGCAGCATTCTACTTATTTTACACTTCCTCAGTTGCCTGGCACGTTGACATAGTGTGGCAGCTATGACCTAGAACTTCCTGGAGCAGCAGCAAAAACCCAATGAATTTACCATTGCTGCCTAAAATGAAACTAGACAACTGCATATAAGAGTGTGAATAGTAGTCCTAAATAGGTCAGAATAGTCTAAGGACTCTGGCTTGCCCAGGCTTGTTTTGCTTCTGTTTACATCCTGTGGTGAATAAGGTACACACACTTGGCTTGTGCCTGCCTCATGCAAGGCCTATTTTTTTCCCAAATTTGAGTAAAGCAAGCCTATGGTTTCACCTAATATGGTCAAACTCAGCTAACTGCCATTCTGATTGGGTAATTTGTGTCTGAAGGCCCATTAATCTCAGGCTGTATTGATAAAAGGTAACACGATGTGCTCTGCCGTTGTATTTGTGCCTGCTGCTGCCTGCTGCTGCCATTGCTCTCTGCCTCTGGCAGTGATTCTGCCATTGCCTTCTGCAGCAGTATGCTAAGCTATAGGCCAGCTCTGCTGAACTGCCTGGAAACTGCCTGCCTTGAGATTAGCAGGAATGGGCTCTAAATGCCTCCACTTGATCAGCCTACATAGCCAGTGTGACATTGTGCTGAGACTGCACATTGCAAGACATCCAGAATACACCTGAAAGTCTGCTGCCAAGACGGGAAATCCTGGAGATACACAGATCATTCAGAGGAGCCAGGATAAGGTCAGAGACCGTCTGCCTCCTTTCCCCAGCACCCTGTGAAGCCTGGCAAGAATCAGAAGCCTCGGAGGCTCACAAGACATTGACAGAACCCTCTGCAAGTGTTTGGGTACCATTTGAAGCTGTAGCTAGCCCCCTGAGTTGGGAGATAATTTTTGTGAGCAAATACTTGAAGCCTCCTGTAATTCACTAATTGCTTTCTGCCATAAGCCGAAAGAAGCTTCCTGAGTCCTTCTAGTGGATAAGAGTATAATTAACTGCAAGCAGTATATCTTTCTGGTATAATGTTTGCATCTGCCAGTTATTTCTTACAGTGTTTTAGTTTCACCTGTTCTCTGTGTGTATAAGTATCCAAACCATGCATTTCGAACCTTATAAATAAGTTTTCTGGTGAGATTTAATGTTAATAAACAGTTTTCATAGTTATTAACAATCTTCACTTGGATATAAAAATTAATATCCATTATTAATTTTGCCTAATTTGTAACACTGTTTCCCCCATGGTTTCCCTAATGAGTCATTAAGATGGACTTTCCACCCATCTTTGCTGGTCAGAATTAAGTAAGCTGGTTCTCTGGATTACTTTAGAGACAGTCAAGGGAGGTAGGCTCCGAGAAGCTGCTTGGTCCCAACTACATGGACAAGTACATTAAGATGCAATTGTTTGTCATTTTTACATATGTTGGTGCCACAAAGTACAGTGAGGCAAATTGACCAGTTGGAGTTAGAAAACTGATTTTCAGGCGACAAAAGAGAAATGAGATGACTCATCATTTATGCACAGGCACACAACTTCTTATCTATTATACAGGATTTCTCAGGAGAAAAATTCTCTTAAACTTTTGACTGAGATCAGAAAAATCAAAAAAAGCTATCACTGTATTTACTGGTAGTGAAAGATAGAGTCATCCAGACTTGACGGTGCCCTTATGAAATGAAATTTCATCTTTATGTGCATCTTCTTGAAAATCAGTTAATATGGCATTTATTTATTTATTTTGCTTTGTCCTGGTACAGACAATTTATCATTCCAACGGATTAGCTTTGTCATCTTAAATTCACACTGCCAGAAATCCTGGAGAAGTAATAAAAAAAAAATTGTGCTCTTATTTATATGTTATGTTCCACATTACATCCAGCACCGTGTGCAATGTAAATTTAATAAACCAATTACAACATCAACCTAATAGGCAAGAGAATAAAAAAGTGTATCCTTTCCACATTGAACATTTCTTTTTTTATGAATTATATAATAATTCTCTATACTGTTTTAAGAATTTCTCTTTATATGTGTGCTAGTTTGAGCCTAGCTGGAATGTTTTGGTGAAAAGAACTAGATAATAGGCTGAGAAATGAAAACAATGGTGAGGTCTACTTCCCTCACAGTCTTGCTGAGATGTGTAGAAAGGAAAAGCAAAACATTAGATAAAGTCACTTTGCTCTGCACTTCACTGGGGGCACTTCGCTCTGGGCTTTGCTCTTGGCTCTTCACCTGCTGGGGAGCTGAGGCTGCTGGCTGAACTCTGTCTTGCTTTCTAACCTCACCCTCCATTTGCTTGGCTGATTCACTTTGCTTCTTAATCCTCTTGGCCGAACCTCCATTCTTCCTTGGGACTGGGGTAAGGTTGAGAGGGGTAAGGGGAAGGTGAGGGGGTGGTTGACAGCCCCTCCTGGGGACTCAGGTTTCTGGGAGGGGAGTTGTGTCTGTATTACCTTTTTACCTTGTCTATTTCTGTATATATATATATGTCTGTATATACTGTAAATATCTGCTTGTAAATTGTGCTAGCTGTAAATATAAGCTTCATTCAAATTTCCAGAGCTGGCTGAGTCTAGTCTGGGTGATTTCTAAAGTGTGGGGGGGCGGGGAACACCCAAACCATCACAATATGTTTTTTATCCTCACTACTACCCTAATACTAAATTTGAGTCCATTATATGTAGAAGGATTTTAAATTTTGTGTGTTTTCTAGGCTTGCCCAAATCCTTGCCTTCCTTACTTCATTACATTTCAAAGATACTAAATTTTGATCTTGCTCAATCCATCTCCTGTGGAACAAAAAAAAAAATAGGAAAGGGAATGAATGCTATACATACTGCCTAACGTGGATTTCTCTACTTTTAGTTTATCTTTTTACCATATTAACAATAAATGCCACGTTTTCCTAGGATACACAAATTAATATGTTAAGAAGCATAAAAAGAAGAGCAATAGCATTGTTTGTTACCTGTGCATTTCAGATCTGTGTGAAAGCAACTCCCAAAGTTGCTACTTCTCTCTGCACCATAATGATATTGTACAGTGCCTTTTGGCTTTAGCACAATGTGTTATGCATCAGTGTTTAAGAGCATATTGTGCACCATTATTGCCCTCTCTCTAGAGGACTACAAACTGCATTAGTTTGAATTACCAAATCAAAACTTTATGTGCAGCAGTTCCCCCACAAGGACTTTAGCATTTTTATGTCATAATCCCTCTATTATCCCCCTCCTCACATGCTTTATAACCATTAAGTTATTGAAAAATTCTCAACAGATGTCATCTTAAGATGAATGTTGCTCTGCCGACTGGTATCAAGGCTGGAATCTGGATATTGCTCAACTTTACTAAAAATGTCAGGGAGAGAATAGTCAGCTGCAAAAATACAAGATATGCCAGCAATGGTTGTTTTGATGTCAACCGCAACATGACTCGTAGTGTTCACAATTTTCGCTTCTAGAAGATGCAGTTTTCATTTGATGGGCTGGCAGTAATGGCTTGAGATATATAGTAAGGAAAAGGAAAATAATTCAAGGACTTTTTTTCCTTCTCCTTTTGTGATGAAAGTAGGTCTGTGCTTTAATACAAGCCCCAAGTCTTACCTTTTAGTGTACATTGTTCATATTGAGAATTTTGGTGAAATACTGAAACCTTTTGCATTGCTCTATTAAATATAACAAGTGATTATGTTTCGTCTTGGCATCCAAAGTAATGAAATAACAAATATGATTACTGCCACAATTTATTGATATCTTTCATTTTGTAGGGACATTTCTAATTTTAAACAACATAAAGGCATCAAAAATGATGTTGTCACATAATGTAGAAGTACCTTAAATTTAAAGCTAACAATGCAAGGGATATTTGTCTTCCAAAAAGCTGACAATACGATATTTAGGTAACAGGAAATACACAAAGCACACATACCTGTTAAACTAAGATTCAATAATTGACCCAGAGCTCACAATAGTAAAACCTTTAAAAAACACTTGCATTTTATAATAAATTAGCTGTTTAAGAAGCAGCTACAATAAAAAAAGAAAGGAATAGCATATCATACTTCCAGTTTATCAGAACAATGTAGCAGCTGAGTTGTTGTATTCAGAGGTGTTGCGGCAAAGCTGGTGAGAGATTTCTAGAGAGGAAATTACAGCAATCCCATGGTGAAGCAGTTATATTTTGCTGTGTAACTGGCAGGGAATTATAAGGACTGAAGTGAAAATTAATCAATTGATATTGTGTCTGAGATGTGAAGAGTTTAGTTAAAAATGTACTCTGGGATTCTTAATGTGGCTTTTTGTCTGTTTGTGATCTTTTATACAGAGGAAAATCCAATGGCAAAAAGCTTCCTATTTTCAGAGACCTCTAGAGCTCATCCTAAAGGCCCAAAACTAGCAAATGGAAAGTTTTTTCTGTAGCTTCCATGACAGAGATTTTTACTATTTCTCGATCTCACAGCTCTATCTAGTATTTTCACTGGCTAGACTCATATAATTAGGGGAAGATTAGTTTTTGGATAGGTTTCTAGCCATCCACTTTCCATTGTGCATCCTAAAGGCTCCTCCCTCCTATAGTAAAGACCATACCCCTTGAGGGCTGGGGAGCTTTGCACCATGTGTCAATGTCTTGTGCTGCCCTCACCATGCCTGCATGATCAAA
>WAAF01014724.1:71410-114666 GCA_013400475.1 Tricholaema leucomelas | reverse complement strand
CCAGCACTGATCTCTGGGGAACACCACTAGTGACTGGCTGCCAACTGGATGTGGCACCATTCACCACAACTCTCTGGGCTTGGCCTTCCAGCCAGTTCCTGACCCAGCACAGAGTGAATCTGTCCAAGCCATGAGCTGCCAGCTTTGCCAGGAGCTTGTTGTGGCAGACGGTGTCAAAGGCTTTGCTGAGGTCCAGGTAGACTACATCCACAGCCTGCCCCACATTCACCTGGCAGGTAACCTGATGATAAAAGGAGATCAGGTTGGTGAGACAGGACCTGCCCTTCCTAAACCCATGCTGTCTGGGCCTGATCCCTTGGCCATCCTGTAGGTGCTACAGAGGCAGGACGCTTTGAATTCATTGGCCAGAACAATGGTGCTAGTGCCTATTGGCCAGTTTGATTTTCAAAATGAAGTATATAAAGAGGGATGATTTAGAAAACCACACCTTTCTGCACCGTGCCTTTCTGTATTTAGTCTTTCTACAGTAGCCTGTCTGCATCAGCCTTCCTGCCTCTCCTCATTTGCTGCTCATTAAAGGTGGTCACCTGTATGAAGCTAACACCAGTGGCTTAGCAGCATCTCTCCCTTCTGCCTGAAATATTTGTATTTTACCCTGGGATCATCATGAGTTTGAACGTGTCTTTGATACAGGAGACTTAGGGACCAAAAGAGTCGTGATTACCTATGCTGGAGTGAATGAAAGGCTCCATAGGCATAGTTAGAGTTCTCCCTATTTCTATTTTCCAAGTTCTGATTGTTTAAACTGTTTCATTCTGTGCAATTGCTTCCTGTTGACCAAAAATCCAAAGGACCTCAGGGAATTTTCCCGATTTTTAAATATTAATTATAAAAAATAATATTCATACAGGAAATAATAGTCATAATTCATAACTATTATTAGTTTCCCATACAATCTCCTACATGTCCCTCTCTGACACCATCAAAATGTACATTTTCACCCAAATGACTCATTTATTTCCAGTATCTCCTGCACCTTATTAGGAGTTGACCTGTCTTTTTAAGATACACAATTGTTCTTCCAAGCAGTTTTCCATCTTCTTCAGCTGTAATAACAGAAGCTAAACAATATTTAACAGATTGTCATTTCCTTGTGCCCTGTGCTCAATCCCCCATCATTGTTTTTAATGGGTCAATTTAACCTTTAAACTTATGTCCCTGTTACAGATATAGTTGAAGAGTCCTTAATTGAAATATTCCATACAACTTGACATTCAATATTATTCCTTTGCTCCTCTAATTATCCTTTTAACTTACTTCTGCTTATTTGTATAAACCCTCTTCAGTCTGTCCTTCTATCAGACTGTTTATATATTTTGCAAAAGCCCTTCAATTATTATTTCCTCATTCTACTCTTTACATACTGCATAACTACACTTGACCTCTCTAACCCTCCTCCCTGTTTAGATTTATCTTAGAGGAATTTAAGCTCTGCAGCCATTTCTCAAATTATTTCCCAGTGCTTCCCAGTATTCATCAGTACAGTAGTGCTCATCTCTGTGTTGGAGAACACCAACAAAATCGCTTTGAAAATGTTACACAGCATCAGATTTTCTAACAACAGCAACAACAACAAAAGTACCAATCCAGACACATCTGAAACATGCTGGGTTTATTTCAATGTGAGTTATGAGAAACCAAACCTAGAGATATATATTCCCAGTGTAGAGATTATTGCCTTTTTCAATCACAATTAGGTGTGTACAGTCTATAATATAAAAAGAAAATGAGGCATCATTCATACCAGGTCTAAACCACTACAGCAAGCCATGAGGTTGTTCCTATCCTACAACTTGGTTGTTCCTCTTTCCCCTTCTCTGCTGGAGATTATACCCCTCCAGTATCCTTAACAATTCTTCTTGCCCTCTCATTCCTGATAACAGAATAAAAAGTACCTTCTGCTCTAAAATATAAACAAGTGACAGTAACTGGCAGTAAGAATGGCTTGAGTAACCATTCAAGCTAATCTGCTATTTAATGTCATCTTTATTTTCAGATAACATCTGGAAATACTTAACTTTTTCTTTGTATATTCCTATTTGATATCTCTTTATAGTATCCAAAATAGTTTGTTTTCTCTACACAGTAATGTTTTCTATGTCTGAGGAATGATCCGGAATACAACCATAGAATCATAGAATGGTTTAGGTTGGAAGGGAACTCAAAGATCATCTAGTTCCAACCCCCTGTCCCAGGCAGGGACACCTCCCACTAGAACAGGTTGCTCAAGGCCTCATCCAGCCTGGCCTTAAACACCTCCAGGGAGGAAGCATCCACAACCTCCCAGGGCAACCTGTGCCAGTGTTTCACCAACCTCAAGGTAAAGAACTTCTTTCTAACATCTAGTTTAAATCACCCCTCTGCCAGTTTAAACCCATTATTCCTCATTCTGTCATTACAAGACCTTGTAAATAGTCCCTCCTCAGCTTTCCTGTAGGCCTCCTTCAGATAATGGAAGGCCATTCTAAGATGTCCTCAAAGCCTTCTCTTCTCCAAGATGAAGAGCCCAAACTCTCATAGCCTGTCCTCATAGCAGAGGTGCTCCAGCCCTCTGAGCATCAAATGGAGACTACAGGTCAAGCAAGAGGCTGATATCCTTTCTTTCAAGTGCAGTTTTCTGTGTTAATTTGTCATCAGGTGGCAAAGCAAGACTTCTGAAATTTATTGTTGTCCAGACTGCAAGCCATTAGCTTTACTCTTCATATTTGGTGTTGATATTAGATGTGTTCTCTAGAAGTCAAGGAATTTACTAGAAAACATCAGCCTGTGACAGATAGCTAGGATCTTCTCTGAAAGAGGATTTCCAACATAGCGGTAATAGCTGCCAAGACTTATGGAATCATAGAATCAAATAGGTTGGAAGAGACCTCCAAGTTTTAAAGATTTCTCCAACAATGAACACACTTTAAAGCTCTTCTAGTGCTCTTAATATGTAGCAGTGTAGTCAAGACAGAAACTACAGAATTCTTTTGCAGATTGTGATGATGAGGAGAAGAGCCTTCAAGCTCCCTTGAAATGAAGTTTAGCATTCATTCTAGACTATTGGAAAGTTCAACAGAAAAAAAAAAGGATAAATCAGAGATTTTCCTTTTTTGTAATGAAGAACAGTGAGTTTTATCACTCGGAACATGTGAACAGCTGTGCTAGATCAGACAAAAATCCTGTCTGGTCCTGTATCCTGTCTCTGACAGTAGGCAAAAGCAGATGCTTGCAAAAAGTGGAGGAAGATGACAAGTATATTGTGAAATTCCCCTGAACATTTGCTCTGCACCCAACAGTTACACACTCATGAAACTTATGGAGGTAGGAGTTGCCTCTTCCTTTTGCACAGATGTCAGTGACAATTTTTTCCAAGGCTCTTGAACCTGTATCCTGATGGTTTTGCTTTGGCTGCATGTAGCTCTAGGACTGAAAGGGAAGTGGTCCCTGCAGTGCACCACTTTTGAACTTAAAGGTGTCATCAGAGGTGCCTTCTTGCTGTCTTGATGCCATGTTTGAACTGTTCTAGTTTATTTAACAGTTTGCTCACTTGGAAACTGCCCCACACTTTTGTATATATTTTACAGTGTCATCATTTACTGCTGGATTCTTTGCACATTTTCCTTACTTCTTGTCATATGTCCTTTGGGATGAGAGGGTTAGACATACACAATATTCTGCAGATGCACTGGAGATTTCTATAGTAGCATAATTACGTTTTCTGACTGGTTTTCTCTTCTTTACCTATTAATTCTTAACAGGGTTGGTTTTTTTCCCCATTTTACTGAACACTGAACTGATGATTTTGTGATCTCTTTCCTGAGTGGTAGCAGCCATCCTAGAGCCCATCAATATAGAATCCATCGTGAAATTAGATTTGTTTTTCCACACACAACTCACCTCGAATTTCTTTGTGTTAAATTCCATCTTCCAGTTTATCATCCAGTCCTGCAACTCCCTGCAGCCAAAATAAATCAGCATGATCAGCAAACTTTGTCACACAGTTATTCACCTCCTTTTTATGACTTTATTCAGAACTCCAATGGTCACTTTTCTTCTCTGTGGAAAATAGCCCTATTTTTCTCCTGACTCCTAATTTACATCTAGTTTACATGCTAGCTAGAATGTTTTGGTGAGAAGGATTAGATCACAGTCTGTGAAAGGGAAACAGGATGATGTCTACTTCACTCACAGGCTTGCTGAGAGGTATAAGAACAAGAATCCAAACATAGATAAGGCTCTTCTTCTTCTGCCTGGGAGCTCTGAGCTGCACTTCTCTCCAGCCTCTCTGCCATCTCTCTGATTAATCCACTTTGCTTCCTAACCCCCTGGCCAAACCTCCATTCTTCCTTAGTACTGGGGTAAGGTTGAGAGGGGTGGAAGAAGGTGGAAGGGCAGTTGGGAGCCCCTCCTGGGGACTCAGGTTTCTGGGAGGGCTGTTGTGTTTCTGTATCTTCCAGGATGGATTCCTTGCTCTTATTCCATGACTGCTTAGTTTCCTTTTGAGTCTCTGTAGAGGCTCCAAATTTTGTGACATTACCTATCAATTTCACTGAGCGTGTAGCTTATTGATCTGTGTTATCCTAGGTCTCCAGAAGAAGTCTCCTGTTTCACTGGTAGCAGAATAATTTTAAGAGATAACTTGCATACTTTCGTCTGTAATTCACCCAGTTCTTCCTCAAATTTCATCAGATCTTGTGGAAGCATGCAGTTGGCTTCAGTGATCTGAAATAAGTCCTGGCATTTAAATCTGATTTTTGTTTCTCTTTTGTGTTCCCTTTGAAAAAAAAGTTCTGGTATTTATATATAGAAAAATCTTCAAATCCTGTCGACCAAAAATCCAAAGGACATCTCTCTGACAAGAGATCCAAAACCTTCCTTGGACATGTATGTGTTTGTGTTGTGTCTCCACCATGAGGCTCAAAAATGATTCTCAAACTTCCAGTACAGATTTTACTTTTTTAGGTGCATCTTCTAGCTGCATATTTTATTTTTTTAGAAGTAGTTTTCTTGCTTTCATGTTGTTCCCGTTTTTACTTATTGCATGACAATTTTCAGCTCTTTTTATTCACACAAATCCCCTGCAACAAGGTATGATGTATCCACTCTGGCAGAGTGGTTCTTGAACAATAGTGTTGTAACAATTTCCTATGGAATGACCCAGGACCGAGAGAATTGTTTCTCCTTGGTGATGTCTTGCCTGGCTTGACCTAGAAATCAGTAGTTGTCCAGGAATCTTTGACTGGTAAAAACACAACCTTAGCATCCCTGTGTGTTTTTAAGTCAGTCAAGTATTAGCTGTTTTTTTTTTTCCCATATTCTTACTGTGTTTCTTGCATTTGGTGCTTTTCAGATCTCCCCTCAGCAGGTGGCAGTCACTTTTTGCCTGGATGGTTAGGCTGTTCAGTCCCATAGGTTTATATCTCCTATTTAAACCTCTAATTTCAGTTAATAAACACCCACAATTAATTTGTGAACGCTTTGTTAACACTTTACTCCAAGCTTCCTATATCATGAAACATCTATCTTCCATAATTTTCCTCAGTACTTTCAACTTCTATTTTAGTGTCCCACTGATTTCATTGCATTTTCATGTTCCGTCTTCTCTGTGAGTGACTGAGGGAGCTGGGGCTGTTGAGTTTGAAAAAGAGGAGTCTGAAGGGAGATCTCATTGCTGTTTACAGCTACCTGAAGGGACATTGTGGTGAGGCTGCTGCTGATCTCTTCTCCCAGGTAATTGGAGACAGAACAAGGGGGAATGGCCTCAAGCTGAAACTGGGGAGGTTTAGATTGGAAATTAGGAAAAAGTTTTTCATGGAGAGAGTGGTCAGGCACTGGAGTGAGCTGCCCAGTGAAGTGGTTAAGTCACCCACCCTGGATGTGTTTAATGGTTGTTTGGATGTGGTGCTTAGGGATGTGGTTTAAGGCGAATCTTGTAGGTTCTAGGTTGGACTTGGTGATCCTGAGGGTCTTTTCCAACCTGCGTGCTTCTGCGATTCTGTGTGACTATCTGTATTGTTCCATAGTACCCAGTTTGGAAGTGGCAGTGGCAGATGTGACAGGAAGGCTGCTTTGCCCACAACAGTGGTCTACTCGTGTGGTTTTGGTGTGAGAACTCTAAGAGAGAATCCAACCCAGCAGGAAAGACTACACAACAAAATGCTCCTAAAATGAAACCATATTTGTATTACAGGGAAGTTATCAATATATAACTGGGACATGTGCTTAATTTCACTGCAATATAAACACACTTTTGATGTTCATTTTCAAAGTATGCATTTGTATATACTTATCCTTAATGCATAGCATACTCTGCAGTCTTAACGATTTTAGACTCAGTCTGATGGAAGTGATTGCAGTTGTTTTTTTCCCTTTCAATTTGCATTGCAAAATATTTCTTTGTCCATATTTTTTTTTACCTGAATCATGGGGATAAGTATTTTCCAAGTCATCTGCCATACCATCTTTGGAAATTTAGTAAATATTTCCTACTTTCATATAAGTGAAGCACTACAGTAACGTACTAATTTTGGTGCAATTTAGTCTAATATTTATATGATTTAGAGACATGAAAGGAAAAAAAATTCAAAGTTGTTATAATATAGATTAAAAAGAGAATTCTGACTACAGTCTTATCAGTAGTACTTTTAGACCTATTTAATTTTCTTTTTCAGTGATTGTTGTCACAACAACTATTGTTTCCAGTAAGATTCATATCACACAGCAATAATAATACTGTTTTAATCTTGTAATGATGTGTCTTCTCTAGCTGAATTAATAAGGAAAACAACTAAAAGATAACTTGGGATATCTCTGAAATGCATGTTAATAAAAAGGCTGTATTCAGTCCCAAAACAAGCTGTTCCTAGTAATGTTATGCTAATAGTGGTAAATGATAGTCTTTTATTTATGTCTTTCTTTTTCTTTGTTGAAAAGGTAAAAATCAGTTACTGCAGGTGAAATGATATAAATGGCCAGTTCATAGAGTCACAGAATCACAGAATGTCGGGGGCTGCAAGGGACCTCAAAAGATCATCCAGTCCAGCTCCCTGCCAGAGCAGGATCACCTAGACCAGATAACACAGGAACACATCTGCGCAAGTAATGAGTATCTCCAGAGAGGGAGACTCCACAACTTCTCTGGGCAGCCTGTTCCACTGTTCTGTCATCCTCACAGGGGAAAAATTCCTCCTCATGTTTGAATGAAACTTTCTGTGCCTCAGCTTCCACCCATTGCCTCTTGTCTTGTCATTGGGCATCACTGAGCAGAGCCTGGCTCCATCCTTCTGGCACTCACCCTTTACATATTTATAACCATTGATGAGGTCATGTCTCACTCTCCTCTTCTCCAAGCTAAAGAGCTCCAGCTCCCTCAGGCTTTCCTTATAAGAGTAATGTTCCATTCCCTTCATCGTCTTTGTGGCTTTGTGCTGGACTCTTCTCAAGCACTTCTATGTCCCTCTTGAACTGGAGGGCCCAGAACTGGACACAGTACTCCAGATGTGGCCTCACCAGGGCAGAGGGGCAGGAGAACCTCTCTTGACCTACTAGCCACAGCCCTGTTAATGCACGCCAGTATGGCATTGGCCCTCCTGGCCACTAGAGCACATTGCTGGCTCATGGTCAACCTGCCACTCGCTAGGACCCCTAAATCCTTTTCCCCTTTGCTGCTCTCTAGCAGATCAGTCCCCAACCTATACTGATACCTGAGATTGGTGCAAGACTCTACATTTGCCCTTGTTGAATTTCATTCAATTTCTCCCTGCCCAACCCTCCAGCCTGTTCAAGTCTGGCTGAATGGCAGCACAGCCTTCTGGTGTGGCAGCCACTCCATCTAGTTTGGTGTCATCAGCAAACTTGCTGACAGTGCACTCTGTGCCCTCATCCTTGTCATTGATGAATGTATTGAACAGAACTGGACCCAGTACTGAAGCCACTAGTTACAGGCTTCCAACTGAACTCTATCCCATTGACCACAACTCTCTGGCTACTTTTGTTCTAAATTATAGAGACATGGCTTTGCTAAACCAAAGAGTGCCAGTCTTTTCTTCTGTCAACATGTAATATCTCCATAGTTTTTCAATACCTCTTCTCAGCTGAAGTGTCCTTTCATACTATAAGAAAAGTGTTAACAGTGTAAATTAGTCTTTTTTATATTTATTTATCAAACATTCTCTTCTATACTACTGTTTTCTTGTCACTTATAAATACTAATAGTGTTCCCAGGCCAAAAAAAAAAACAAACTGTGACCTTGTATTGGGTTTACATAGCAAGGTTTTGGTAATACGAGGGCAACAGGGGTGGTTTCTGTGACAAGCTGCTAGAGGCTTCCCATATATCTAAGGGAGGTGATACCAGCTGATGTAACAGACCTGCCACTGGCCAAGGCAGAACTCATCAGCTGCAGTGGTTGTACCTCTGTGGTAACTTTTTCAGCACTGGGAAACAGCTACTACACAACAGCAGCTCTAGCTGGAGAATAGGTGAGAGAAACCACTCTGCAGACACCACGGTCAGTGAAGAAGGAAGGGGAGAAGGTGCTCCAGGCTCTGGAGTTTCCTTTGCAGTCCGTGGTGAAGAGTGTGGTGAAGCAGTCTGTCGCCCTGCACCTCACAGAGGCTTAGGGTGGAGCAGATCGAAGAATCACAGAGTGGTAGGGATTGGAAGAGACTTCTGGAGATCATTCAGTCCAGCTAATGCAGGTATGCCTAGATGTGGTTACACAGTATCACACCCAGGCAGGTTTTTAAAGTTTTCAGAGGAGACTCCACAAGTTTTGGGTAGTCTGTTTCAGTGCTGTCACTCTTAAAGTCAAGAAGCTTTTCCTTATGTTTAGGTGGAACTTCTTGTGTTCTAGTTTTTGACCTTTGTTCCCTGTCCTATCGCTAGGAGCCACTGGAAAGAGTGTGACTCCATCCTCTTGGCACTTGACCTTTACACGTGTAGAAGCAGAGATGGTATCCCCTTTCAGTCTTTTCCAGCCTGCTTTGTCAGTGACGCAATTGCTGAGTGATTTCTTCCTTTCCTTATCTCAACTCATGAGACTTTTGTTAAATTTTATCTCCCCTGTCTAGCTGAGGAGGGGCTGGTAGAGTTGCTTTGTTGGGCACCTGGCATCCTGCCAAGGTCAACCCATCACAGATACACAACTGGTGCAGTCATAATTGGACTACTATTTCTACATGCTGATGACAACAGTCAATAGCAGAGCAAATAACACAGGTGTGAGCTTATTTGGGCTTTTTTGGAGCTTTGTTCCATAAATAGAAAATTAAACATAGACCTCTGGGATGGTGGAACCTCTCTTTTCTTGTAGGATATGGATACTTTCCCATGGAACAGGTAATTTTGATATTTTTTTGGGGCAGGATGAAGGCTCATGTATTCTATTGCACACGGACATTTATATATTTCAGATATTTCTCTTGCTCTGTTATTTGGATATTTATTTGATTATTTGCTTATTTCATGGACTCTGAGAGGTGACACTAAGACCACAGTATGCTTGTTTTCATTACTCTATGTTTGCCTAGAAACCATCTGGTATCAGCTCAAGGGAGCCACCACCAGAAAAGCTTTTCTGGATGCCTCTGCTTATGTAGTGGACAGGCTGGGTCCCCTGTACAGTCTTTGGCTTCTCCATCTGCATTTGCAATGCTGACAGGGGTAAATAAGACTTCTGAGCGCTTTGGTGGAGCTGGAAAGTCAAGAGACCTCCACGAAGTTGACCTTTGGGTTTAGACATAAGAAATGTCCTAGAAAGCAGGAACAGGTCTCTGAGCAGTACAGTGTTGATTTAATATGGTCTAGTATCTTTATTACTGATGCTAGTGGTGTTAGCCACAAAATAAGACACTGTAACTCATGAAAGAAGGCTGAGACTGTTAACTTAGATTGCAGTAAGAAATTGCAATTGCAGTTGTAAACAGCCTAATGAAGAAAACTTTATAATGTGAATGTGGTTTTATTTTCTTCGCAAATTATATGGTTTGGGTTTTTTTTTGCTGTAAGTTCAAGGAACTACACAGACACAAAAATCATTATTCTAAGACAGATTCTCACAGAAATATTTTATATGCATATTCATCTAAAAATATCAAATGCATATAGCACATTTGACACAAAACACAGTTCTTTTTCATATTAACAGAATCCCTACTGTACAGAAGGTTTCCAAAGCCTTTAAATCTTGACATTGTGAAACAGCCAAAAGTTTGATGGAATGCAGCCAAAAGGGGCAGATTATTATTTAACTTCACTGGTACAATCAAGAGAAGGTAACATAATGCACCTTTTTTTTTTTTTTTTTTTTTTTCTCAGTCTTCAATTTCTGTATCAAACAATATATCTATAAAAAAAGACCAAAAAAATGGAATAAAGAGATAGGGTGTGAAAGTTATGGATTGTTGTCATGCATGAAAATCACTGCTTTCTTAATTTTGTGTGTTTTATGAAGAAATGTGCCAAACTACCCACTGCACATACAGTGTTTATAGATTCATTTTGCTTCCACTTATAGGGGTCTAAAATTGTCTTATTGTTTGATCAGCATCTAAATGCCAATTTGTGATGGTTTGGGTGTTCCCCTGCCCCCCCACACTTTAGAAGTCACCCAGACTAGACTCAGCCGGCTCTGGAAATTTGAATGAAGCTTATATTTACAGCTGGCACAATTTACAAGCAGATATTTACAGTATATACAGTTATAGACAAGGTAAAAGGTAATACAGACACAACTCCCCTCCCAGAAACCTGAGTCCCCAGGAGGGGCTCTCAACCACCCCTTCATCTTCCCCCTATCCCTCTCAACCTTACCCCAATCCCAAGGAAGAATGGAGGTTCGGCCAAGAGGATTAAGAAGCAAAGGTGAATCAGCAAAGCAAATGGAGGGAAGAGGATTAAGAAGCAAAGGTGAATCAGCAAAGCAAATGGAGGGTGAGGTTAGAAAGCAAAATGGAGTTCAGCCAGCAGCCTCAGCTCTCCCCAGCAGGCAAAGCAGAAGAGAACAGCCCAGAGCGAAGTGCAGAGCAAAGTGCCTTTATCTTTTGTTTTGCTTTTCTTCCTTTACACATCTCAGCAAGACTGTGAGGGAAGTAGACCTCACCATTGTTATCATTTCTCAGCCTGTGACCTAATTCTTCTCACCAAAACATCCCAGCTAGGCTCAAACTAGCACACAATTTTAGGCTGTTTTTGCACAGACTGGAAATTTGATGAAAAAAAGAAAACTCTAACTTTATATTGATCTTGTGCCACAGTAATTTGGTTGGGGTTAATTGTCCAAGGCAGGAATTATAAAAATAGCATTATGTTTATTTTCCCCCAAAGCTCTGCCCCCAAACTGTATACAGAACTAGTTACATTTTATTTATAGGTTCTAATTTGATCAGGAAATCTTCACAAGGATGCTTATGGGCAAGCTTAGTAATTTAGGAAAGTCAGAGAATGGAAAAGGCTAAGCTGCAACACAACTTTACCCCACTTATAAATCAGGCTGAGCAAAGAACCTGGGGAACAGCAGATTTTGCTCACGGAGGTGAAGTAGGACTTTAGAGATGCTAATTACAGTATCACAGTCTCACAGTATCACCAAGGTTGGAAGAGACCTCATAGATCATCAAGTCCAACCTGTTACCACAGAGCTCAAGGCTAGACCATGGCACCAAGTGCCACGTCCAATTTCTCTGTGGCAGCCTCTAAAACTGCAAGCTATCTCTATGCAGCATTAAGTCTGATGTGAATAAAATCCACCAAATTCAAAGTGTCTGTAGACACAGCTTCCATGAGGCAAAGATCCTGGAGAGGTGCTGTCTTAGCAGCCTAGGGAAAAAGACAAAGTGCTGCTATGTTCCCCAGCTCAGGGTAGTGAGCAGGAAGCTAGGATATGGTGGTCCGAGAGAAGCCAGGTCTGAGTGCCACTGGCAGCTCTCGAACGGACCTAAAGACGTGCTGAACTCGCTGACTTGCGGGGAAGCAGCACGATCTGTGCAAGAGCAGGACCAGAGTGGAACTGCACAGCACAGTGGGGAAGCAGGAACTGCATGCTTGTTTCCTCACTCTGTTTATGTCTTTCTAGACAATGTGTCTGTTGCTATATGTACTAGGTGTGAAGAATCCAGTCAATCACCAGCTGATTGCAGTGTGGGCTTTCCCATGAGTCAGTACACGTGTGGAAAAGTGCCTTTTGNTGTAGACACAGCTTCCATGAGGCAAAGATCCTGGAGAGGTGCTGTCTTAGCAGCCTAGGGAAAAAGACAAAGTGCTGCTATGTTCCCCAGCTCAGGGTAGTGAGCAGGAAGCTAGGATATGGTGGTCCGAGAGAAGCCAGGTCTGAGTGCCACTGGCAGCTCTCGAACGGACCTAAAGACGTGCTGAACTCGCTGACTTGCGGGGAAGCAGCACGATCTGTGCAAGAGCAGGACCAGAGTGGAACTGCACAGCACAGTGGGGAAGCAGGAACTGCATGCTTGTTTCCTCACTCTGTTTATGTCTTTCTAGACAATGTGTCTGTTGCTATATGTACTAGGTGTGAAGAATCCAGTCAATCACCAGCTGATTGCAGTGTGGGCTTTCCCATGAGTCAGTACACGTGTGGAAAAGTGCCTTTTGCTGTTCCCCCTTCAAGCCTGCAAGGTGAGGGGGAGAAAGCAGTTTCAGGCCTTCTTCTTCTCCCATTCAAACCTCCAGAGACAGAGGGAGGGGGAAGAAGGGATTTTTAGCACCTCACAGCACACAGGTAACTTCTACTAGTGATGTAACTAGCCTACACTTACAAAGATGATTCCAGTGTTCTTGACCAAAGCAATTGAGAGAGTCTAAATATTGNGTTCTTCTCACCAAAACATTCTAGCTGGCTTCAAACTAGCACACTTGTCTCTCTTGTACTTGTAAATCAACAAAGATAAAAATCACCTTTGCTCTCCCCCACCCCAGGCAACAGCTGCTCAGGTGGTTTGCCTGAATGCCCAGGGATGTGCATTGAAGCGAGGGGCAAAAGCCTGCTGCCAGCGTTGGATTTCTGCAGGCACAAGGCCTTCCAGAATGTGCAACAATTGTTGAAAACAACCTGCCTGATGGGTCAGCTCTGCCCACTGATGGCACACCTGCAGTCACTTATGCATTAATGTGACTAGGGTGGCCAGGGGGAGCTGCAAAAAACTGAATATACGACACTGGGCCTATTTCAGCTTTGGTGAGTGTGTGAGAGGGTGAGTGGGAGATGACATCACCATGGACATCCAACCTGGAAACAGCAGCCCAGGAGCCCTCTCTCCACCATCACCACCACCAACCATGTCACACCCTGAGTTTTGCTTGCTCTAAGAAGAAAAGAAGAATTCCACGGAAGACATCACTCACTGGAAACATCCCTGGACAACACAAACTGAAAAAGACTTAGTCTTTGGAAACCCTTTCTCTCCCCTCCTCTGGCTGATGGTAATATAATCTCTTTCAGTATCACAGTATCACAGTATCAGTACTATTTCCTACTATTCTCCACTCTTTCTCTCTTTTCCTCCATTTTTCTCTCTCTTTCTCCCTCCTATTCTCTTTTCTTTCTTTCTTTCTTTCTTTCTTTCTTTCTTTCTTTCTTTCTTTCTTTCTTTCTTTCTTTCTTTCTTTCTTTCTTTCTTTCTTTCTTTCTTTCTTTCTTTCTTTCTTTCTTTCTTTCTTTCTTTCTTTCTTTCTTTCTTTCTTTCTTTCTTTCTTTCTTTCTTTCTTTCTTTCTTTCTTTCTTTCTTTCTTTCTTTCTTTCTTTCTTTCTTTCTTTCTTTCTTTCTTTCTTTCTTTCTTTCTTTCTTTCTTTCTTTCTTTCTTTCTTTCTTTCTTTCTTTCTTTCTTTCTTTCTTTCTTTCTTTCTTTCTTTCTTTCTTTCTTCCTTCCTTCCTTCCTTCCTTCCTTCCTTCCTTTCTTTCTTTCTTTCTCTCTCTTTCTTTCTTTCTTTCTTTCTTTCTTCTTTCTTTCATTCTTTCTTTGTTTCATTCACTTTATCATTTAATAAATAGTCTAGCTTTCTTTCTTTCTCTGTTTCATTCACTTTATCATTTAATAAATAGTCTAGCTTTTGATATTTGATCTTGCCTGTACCTTAATTTCATGACAGAGGAACATATAAGAACAAATCTCTCTCCTCTGGACTGAGATATTTTCAGTCTCTCTCCTCCAGACCAAGACAGCAGTCCAATCACATGTTATGCAGTCATTGTGTATGTAAATGTGAAAGCAAAGGGCAAACCAACTGTACAACGTATTACTGTGTTTTACATAAATTCAAACCATTTCTTTTTACTTGGTCATTTCAGTCACTGTAAAGAGCCCTAAAGAGGTCTTTTCCCAGAAAGGATTTTTTTTTATATGTCCAGAATTTTTCATTTTTTTTGTCTGGGAGAAGTGGATATGCTTAAAAATATGCTGATTTTTCAAAAGAATGCAGTCCTATAGCAAGAGTTTTAGTTGTATAATTAATTGCACTGAATCTTAGGGTTACAATGAAGGGCATTCTTTTGGAAGGTCCAAAAGAAGATAAGCAAAAGATAAAGAGCTGCAGCTCCAGACTACACTCCAACACTGTGTACTCTTCTTCTTTTTTTATTCTGAAGGCAGTTCACAAAATCCAGATGTTGAAAATAAATTATGTTTTTGCAGTAGTAACATGTGGCTACTTGCTGCATTCACGTTCGCAGGCATTTTTGTGTCCGTGTTCTCTGTGTCTTCAAATAGGTAGGCTGCAGATGTTCTTCTAAACTTCTTTCTGTGTAATATATCATATTTTAATTACTTTCCATTATTCTTCCAAAGAAAGAAATTATTGGCTAATCCCAGGTGAGATCTATAAATAAGCTTTTATGTAGAAAATATTTTTTTTCTTCCCAGATAGTTATTTTATTCTTAGAGTTGTGTCCAAGGTTTTTTGTCTAATCAACCAACTTATCTGTCTACTAAGGAGCTGCTCTTATATGTCAAAGAAATTTTTTCTTTCCCCTGTAGGAAACTTGAGGATATTTCTGTTCACTTCAATATGTTTGGGAATAAATAGTGAAATACTATGATCTCACACAAAGAAGTGCTTGCAGAACTTTTTCTGACATAGAAAAGGGCTCGTGAGTCTTTTGTAATAATGCTGTAAGTATGTGCCGGTGAAGCACCTGGGATAAAATGACTCTTTGCTCACCAATGTGGTTAGAATGGTTGTTCTCCGCTTTATTTCTGTGATACAGTAACTTATATGCTTTCTTAGAAGAGGTCTGCACAGCTAACTTACTTCAGGGTTGGTTACATATGGATAGCTCCGGTTGGTCCAGGGTTACAAGCATGGCATGGATAGGTGATTTAAAAGTATCACAATATCACAGTCTCACAGTATCACCAAGGTTGGAAGACACCTCCTAGATCATCAAGTCCAACCTGTTACCACAGAGCTCAAGGCTAGACCATGGCACCAAGTGCCACGTCCAATCCTGCCTTGAACAGCTCCAGGGACGGCGACTCCACCACCTCCCTGGGCAGCCCATTCCAGTAGCCAATGACTCTCTCAGTGAAGAACTTTCTCCTCACCTCAAGCCTAAATTTCCCCTGGCGCAGCTTGAGGCTGTGTCCTCTTGTTCTGGTGCTGGCTGCCTGAGAGAAGAGAGCAACCTCCTCCTGGCTACAACCACCCCTCAGGTAGTTGTAGACAGCAATAAGGTCTCCCCTGAGCCTCCTCTTCTCCAGGCTAAACAATCCCAGCTCCCTCAGCCTCTCCTCGTAGGGCTGTGCTCGAGGCCTCTCACCAGCCTCGTTGCCCTTCTCTGGACACGTTCAAGCATCTCAATGTCCCTCTTAAACTGGGGGGCCCAGAACTGGACACAGTACTCAAGGTGTGGTCTAACCAGTGCAGAGTACAGGGGCAGAATGACCTCCCTGCTCCTGCTGGCCACACCATTCCTGATGCAGGCCAGGATGCCATTGGCTCTCTTGGCCACCTGGGCACACTGCTGGCTCATGTTCAGGCGGGTATCGATCAGCACCCCCAGATCCCTTTCTGTTTGGCATCTCTCCTGCCACTCTGACCCCAGCCTGTATCTCTGCATGGGGTTGTTGTGGCCAAAGTGCAGCACCCGGCACTTGGACTTATTCAACGCCATCCCATTAAGCATAACATTCTGAGGGTCAGCCTTTGGGGCTGGCTAACTCAGCCCCCTTGGTCTGGCTAGCTCTGCTCACATGCAGCTGGCACTCCAACCCCTGCAGCTGCATGTGGGGGGTGCTACCCAGCACCTGGTATCTTAGGTCGCAGGATGTACTCAAGGACCCTTCCCAGCACGGGTTGCTCATGTTTATCATTTCATGTCCTGTTAGTAAAAATCTCTCTACAGTATGTATATAGTTTAAATTATTTTTTTTTCTAGTTACAACTTTTATTTTCCTATATTCTTCTCAAAAGTTTTATGCTTATTGTACTTAAAAGGATGGGAAGAATAAATCCATAGGAGTGCAATCAACCAAAGGCAGCATGGCCAACTGGTTATTTTCCTGGGTAAAATAAAACATCAGTGTTATTTCAGTTAGCTGCATGAGAGAAGAAACAATGACAAAATCTTTTGTGCTAGTTTTCTCTCACTAAGTGCTCATTCAGAAAACATTACCAAATTACACAACTATGCAATGGCAGGGGTAGGAAGGGACCTCTGGATGTCAACTAGTCCAACCACCCTGTTAAAGCAGGTGTGCCTAGACCAGGTTGCACAGGAGCACATCCAAGTGGGTTTTAAAAATCTCCACAGAGGACTCCACTGCTTCTGTGGGCTACTGCTTCTGTGGGCTACCTGGTTCATCACCTTCAAAGTCAAGAATTTTTTCTTTATTTTATGTGGGATTCTGGTTTGTGCCTGTTGCCCCCTGTCCGATCACTGAAAAGAGCGAGAGCCCCCTGCCCTGTGATCTTGAGTCTTTGGATATTTGTAAACATAAGAACATTCCCTTTCAGTCTTCTCCAGGCTAAAGAGTCCCAGGTCTTTCATCCTCTTCCTGTAAGAGAAATGCTGCAGTCCCCTCATCATCTTTGCGGCCTTGTGTTGGAATCTCTCTAGTAGTTCCCTGTCTCTCTTGACTTGGGGAGTCCAGAACTGGACCCAGTACTCCAGATGCGGCCTCACTAGGGCAGATCAGAGAGGAAGAAAAACCTCCCTTGCTTTGCTGATTGCACTCTTCTTAATGTATTCCAGAATACCTTTGGCATTGTTGGTCTCAAGGGCACATTGCTGGCTCAATTGAGTAAGTAAGTGAGTAAGTTAACTTACTGTGCACCAGAACAATTAGGTCCTCTGCAAAGTTGTACTACTGGTGCATGTGGTTATTCCTCTCTGGGTATAAGACTACATTTGCCCTTACAGAACTTCATTAGGAACTTCCCTCAGTTCTCCAGCCTGCCTAGGATTCTCTGAATGCCAGCACAGCCTTGTAGAGTATCAGCTATTCCTCTTAATATTGTGTCATCAGCAAACTTGCTGAGAGCACACTCAGCCCCCCTCCCCACGTCACTGATGAAGGTGTTGAACAACACTGGACCCAGTACCAAACTCTGCAGAGGAATGATAGCTGTAGGACTCCAGCTGTAGGACTCACTGATCACAACACTGACCTGTGTCTTTGAAGCAGTTCTCAATCCACCTTACTGTCCACTCACCTAACACTTCCTAAGCTTGCCTATGAGGGAGGATATTATGGGATATAGAGTTGAAGTTGAGTCACACAGTATTTACTGCTCTTCTCTCAGCGGCTCAGCTAGTCACATCATCACAGAAGGTTATCATATTGCTCAATCTCTAAGTGTGTTGACACTGCACAGCTTGTTTATAATTTTGTAGTTCTGTTTCCACAGTGAGAAATGTGGATAATATTTTGCAAACAAAAAAGCACTGAATAACAACTAAGGATTCATATTCAAGTTATGTGACCAATGCTCAGTAGATGGCTTTGTTTTTCTTTCGTGGGATACACTGGACCCAACTGTATACACAAGATACACTTAAGTATGTTTATTAAGATACTTACTGTCAGAGGGAGTTTCCAGATACACTGAAGCAGCAGTCCAGGATTGAACAAGCAAGTACATATTTTATCCAGAGTCCTGGCAAGCCTGTCCTGCACTTCTGCATTCCTGCTTGGGCCAAGAACTCTGTGGACACAAAAACTGAAGAAAAGTTTGGCTTTAACCAAATAATATTAGTTGTAAAATGCATTTAACTTTGATTCCTGTTTCAAGGCTATGTTCTTCTATGCACTAAGTATGTGCTGTGCAATAACTAGCTATGTCATTAATAGTTTTACAATGAAATATATACAGCACCAGGAAAGCACTCAGAATTTTACACACAAAATTGTAATGTCTGATTTCATAAAGTCTTAATGATATTCCTGTTCTATCCTACAGAGTACATGGCTTTCATAAAGGTTGTCCTCTGTACAGGAAGGATATTAAGAAGAATGAGGTAGGATTCAACCACTTTGTACATGACAGAAAGCTAAGAACTAACATAACCTTGTCATGAGACAACAAAATCTCTCCTGAGTAATTTCTGGGCAGTCCAAACCACATTGTTTTTGCATTACACAAGCTAAATGCACAGTCTAGGCTCGTGACCTAAATGCATACGTACAAAAGCACGCATTTAGATGCATGTATTTTGGTGGAGACAGGTTCATGGACATGGTAATGGCTTAAAAATTGTGAATTTATTCAGTTTATTTGTCAAACCTTAATGATCTTCAAGGACTCATACTCCAGAAGGAGCTGGAGAGAGTCCAGTGTGTATCTCCTGCTTGTTCTTCTCCCAAATGACTTTTTTAAACTGTGACTTACTGAGTGCTCCAGGAGATGTGAGTAGTGATTGCACTATTGCTCAGTATCTATTCTGCCCAATGTTCATAAACAGATACCTTTTATTATTCAATGTAGCCTTTTAGCCCAGTAAATTTGGACTTGCTTTTGCTTGTACAAAACCACATGGTTCTTTTAGACCTTGGGCCCTGTCAGTCTTTGCCTGGACTTCTCTTATCCTGCCTGAAGATTTTGTATTACTTGCAACGTTTTTGGCTTATTTAATGATCAGATAATTGTTACTTGCTTTCTTTTTGATTTTTACTTAACTCTGCACGGTTCCTTTGGTTGTATAGAATTTGTAATAATCATTATTCATGTGTAATGAAAGATCTATTATGATAAATAAAATGCAGCACAGAGAAGTAAATGTATGGGATGGTAGCAGACATATGGAAACTACAGGGAGATAGTAACACTGGAGACTCCAGTACTATAAGCAACTGAGCTGTGCCTAATTATTATTCATCACAGAAATGTCATCTTCTGAGCTGAATAAAACCTGCTTTATCTGTAACAAAGAAAGCATAGGGCAAGTATTCAATGTATGTAAACCACATAGGTATATTTAAAAAAAAAAAAGAAAAATAGGATGTACTTGGACTTGCAGAACAGCAAAGGCAAACCAAGCTGTAAAGCAGGGCAGTAAACATACAAAGTTGTTATAAGCAGATCTTAACAAGGAATAGAATAGAATAGAATAGAATAGAATAGAATCAATCAGGTTGGAAGAGATCTCCAAGATCATCCAGTCCAACCTAGCACCCAGCCCTAGCCAGTCAACTAGACCATAGCACTAAGTGCCTCATCCAGGCTTTTCCTGAACACCCCCAGTGACGGTGACTCCACCACCTCCCTGGGCAGCCCATTCCAATGCCAATCACTCTCTCTGTCAAGAACTTCCTCCTAATATCCAGCCTATACTTCCCCCGGCACAACTTGAGGCTGTGTCCCCTTGTCCTGTTGCTGGTTGCCTGGGAGAAGAGACCAACCACCACCTGGCTACAACCACCTTTCAGGTAGTTGTAGACAGCAATGAGGTTGGCCCTGAGCCTCCTCTTCTCCAGGCTAAACAACCCCAGCTCCCTCAGCCTCTCCTCATAGGGTTTCCAGCACCTCAACATCTCTCTTGAATTGAGGAGCCCAGAACTGGACACAGTACTCAAGGTGTGGCCTGACCAGTGTTGTGTACAGGGGAAGACAACATCAACACCACCATCATATTGTTCCTGCCAAAGGGTCAGGAACACTGATGACTTGCTGTAAGTCTTTCCCTCTCTCAAACTTTAGCCATTGGCATTAGGGACTCAAGAGAACCATAGGGTGAGCACAGTGCCATAGAAAGGGGGAAACACTTGAATGTTTGCATGCAGGTAATTTTGTCTCTAATATAAGTAGAAGTATAAATGAGAACATCATTGCAACTAGTCTAATAGTATTTATTTTATTTGGCTTTATTTGACTTCATTTTTACTATTAAATTTAAACATTAATATTTAGTTATTCATTAAAAAAATCCTGAGTTTGCATGCTCCTTTTGTCAAGAGTTTGAGTGAGATGCTCCTTTGTGATCTATTTGGTAACTCTGACACAAAAAAAAAAAATAGTAATATAAGAGACACAAATAGAGCAGAAGAAAACAACCTGTAGCATCTGGACCATTTTAAAATAATGTGGTATTACTGGACTGGAAAAATAGGAGACCATTCATTGGAGCAATGGAGCCAACAGACAATTCAAAAACAATTGAAGCACACATCTGTGTCAAAAACCTGATGGAGGCTGAGGAATGATGCAGTGATAAGAATTTCTGTTTGCATATTTTGTTAGACTGACAGAATTCTCAGAAACTTACACATCCCCCAGGCTGGTGAACCCTATCTTCTGTAGTGGAAGACAAACATTCATTATCGTCGTAAGACAGTTGAGATTCCTTTTTGCTTATGAAAGAGTTCTTGGAAGATCAGAAAGTGGTGCTTAGCTCTCTTTCAGATGAAGCTCTGCTGAACATTTTTTCTCTCATTCTTTGCTGATGTTATTTCCTTAATGATTTTTCATAGTGTTCCCCCTCCCCCCCTTTTTTTTTCTGTCAAAGTTCCTGACATTTTTAGCAGTTTTTGTTGAATTTTATAACTAGAAACACAGTCAATACTCCAAATAAGGAGTTCCTGCTGTAAAGGGATTGTTGACTATTATTTCTCTGCTTTCAGAAATTATATCTTTGTGTGGGAATCTGAAGATATTTTTGCTGTTTTTTTTTTTTTTTGTAGCTAACACACTGCAAGATCATGCCTAATTTTCTGAAGATTCTAACACCCATGTTACTTTCCAGAAAGCTTTCTTCTTTTGGGCTTACACCCTTGTTACTTTCCAAAAAGCTTTCTTGTTTTGGACTTTTCAGATAATGAGATCAAAATGTAATTATTTTATTTTTACAGACTTTGTAATGTTTGTATTCCTCTTTTTATTCAATCCATTTTTCTTTCCTCATGATGAAAATTCTTTGTCAGACCTCAAGTGGTTAAAGGTAACTGTATAATACTGGTATGTATTGCTTTTTTTACTGGAGTTTATGGTCTTTATACCTTCTTATATACTATTCATACTCTGTCAAATATACAAAGTCTAAGGACCTTCTGAACAGCCATCAGATATGCCAAGAATTTTTATACTAAAGGTCTTGTAGGCTATGGCAAGTTGACTGAAGTTAGAATGGTTCCATCAGAAAATATTTGGACAATATATTCCCCTTTATAAGTAGAGAAACACATGATATTCATCTTAGCATCATTAAGACTAGCATAATTTATTGCTTTTACTTCTTAAATCACTCAGTGGAAATCAACAGCTATCTGTTCTGCTTGTGTTTTTTTTTTTCACTTTCACATACATTGTGCATATTTTCCCTAACAAAAAATTGGCCTAACTTGAAGAACTGCTTGTAAATGACTTTTTCCTGTTCAGACTGTGGCAAATACCACCACTGCAGTTGAAGAGACAGCAAAAGAAAAAAAAGTGGAACCACTTATGCCTAGGAAACTGAAATATATTATTAAAGGAAATGTGAATTTCATTGTATTTCTCAATAATATGCTTATGCTTATGCTTTCCATCAAGAAAAAATGGCTTGCAAAGACCTACGTCACAATAAACTAAGAGCCATTTCCCTGACCTTCACATCTAACTTTCAATCCATATCTTCCATTTAAATAGGAAAATAGCAACCTGGTCTAACTAAGATAAAGCATAGACTGTAGCAGATTCCTGGAATAGAAAGAAGACAACTATGATGTTTGCCACAGGCATATGAAATAGATAAAAGAAAGATAAAAGCTTTAAGAAAAAGGTGGACAATAATGAATGTATGGGAATGGAGAAAAGAAAGGGTTATGTTTTTTTCCCCCAAAGTAAAAGGGAAAAAACTTCTTCAAGAAGCAGCAAATGGTTTTCCCTGAGAAGCAGAAATCTGGTATGCATCTTCAATCTTAATAAAGCATTTAGGCAGAGGATGATCTCTGACACTTGAAGAGAGCAGAGACTGAAATGTTTTACCTCTGACATAGAGTCCTACAGTAGTGAGTTTTTATATTTAATGGGATGCAGGGTCATTTCCCGTGGGCTATTTAGTGGACCTTTGTAGCTTCAAAATGTGATTCTTCCCTCAGAAGAGCCTAAAGCTGATTATTAACCATGATTCATAAATTCTTCAGAAGACGATCAAGTTAGGTTTATGAATTCAGGCTGGGACAGAATGCAGCAGCCTCTTTTTTACCTTTTAAAATCAAGAAGGACAGCGACTTACAGAAAAATAACCTTTTTAAGTGGATTTTCTCCCCTTGTTGTCCTTTTCCAACAATGAAACAGCTGTTTACATGGGGGTTTTTTGTGCTTGTGAAGAGGAGAAAAGTGAAAAGAATGATAAAGGACACGTATTCCAATTTCTCATTAGAATGGCACATCTCCAGAGCTGGTTTTCAAAAACAGTTGTGGATTTGAAAGCAAGGACACAAAATAATGGAAGGATTGGGAGCTCTTTGCTGCATAAAATCTGTTCTGATCTGGAAACAAACCTAATACTCCATGACACTCTGTTAAGTATGTGACATACTATAAATACATGGAGGGACACTAATATAGAAATCCTCTAAACATCATTACCACACTGAAGAAGACTTTGCCCAAGGCATGTGGTTGTTCTTTTTCTCTAGGGTAGAGCTACGGATTTGTAGGCCAAATACTCTAAATAAATAAAGCCTAGGCAGAATCTATTGATTGCCACAGATCTTTCTGCTGGTTTTACTTATTTTTGTTATTTTAACTTTTCCTAGTATGAAACAGGAATATGAAAGTCACACCCATGTGAAAGCTCACCATGGATTTCATGATATTGCAAAGTACTATGATGACAATGTACAGAGACACAAATGCCATCAGGACCTATAGCAATGCTTTTAATCTATTCAATCAAAAACCTTTCATTATATATAATTTACCATGAGCCTTCTTGTTAATATTTAGGGTAGTAGGCTTCCTCTAAGTGTTTGCTTCTATGTTTGTGTGATCTGTGTTCTTCATTTGGTTGAAATTAACTCTAGTACTTGTATTAAGTCCATATATGACAGCAGTTCCATTTAGAGAGCCCTTAATATTTAAACTTGTATTAAGATTGTTACCTTTCTAAAATCACTACTTTTGTCCAGTAAATGAATGCCTGAGGGCACATCACAGTTACAGGTCTCTAAATTAGTCATATGATGACTTTTTTTCCTTTAAATTGCCAATAGTAATATCTAAGGTAGTGAATTGACTAAGACAATTCCATTTCCCCATATAACATGGAAGGATTGATTCCTGGTCAATTCTTTTTCATTTGACAGGCATTTTAAATGTATTTGTTCAGATATGTGAAGGAAGTGGAGAGCCATTTTCTTTTGTCAGACAGCTTTTTTTTCAGTATTCTTGTATTTAAGTGAACTTTGATTTTATATTTTTTAACTGAAATTATTTATGGCTCATTTAACAACAAATGTTTTCATCTAAAAAACGTCCAATTTACCAAAATTCCAGTCAGTTGGTGGAAGTCCTTTACAAGCAAGTATAAGAGATAGGTTTGCAGAACATTCCCATGTGCACACATATGTGGATATATGTGTGTCCATTTATGATTGAAGATGGGCTAATTCAGGGTGCATATGTTAGCATCCTACAGAAAAGCTATATGAGCAACCGTTAGCTAAAGTGCTTACCACATGTGCTTCTAAATTCCAAAAGGAAATAGCATCATGAAGACTTCATTGGGAATCCTGTGGCAAAGGCCTAAAGTCTGTGTAAGTGAAATCTGTGGATTAATGTCCCAAGTACCATGCCTAGATTCAGGAAAGCCCACTACTAGAAGAAAATTACTCTTTTAGACACATTTGAAAACCAAGACAACCAGCACTTAGGAGCTAAGTTGCAAGCATAGAATCATAGAAACATAGAATGGTTTAGGTTGAAGGGACCTGAAGGATCATCCAGCTCCAACCCCCTGCCATAGGCAGGGACACCTCCCACTAGAGCAGGTTGCTCAAGGCCTCATCCAGCCTGGCCTTAAACGCCTCCAGGGAGGAAGCATCCACAACCTCCCTGGGCAACCAGTTCCAGTGTCTTACCACCCTCACTGTAAAGAACTTCCTCCTAACATCCAGTCTAAATCTCCCCATGCTCTCTCTGCTTTTGCCTTATTCTCTCTCTGCTCTGCCTTATGGCTGTCTGCCCTGCCACAACGTGGGCTCTGATATTGTGGGCTGCCTTGTGCTCCAGTCCAGTTTTACTGTGTTACAAGCTTAGACGTGTGAGCTTGTTCACCTGGAAACTTTGCCGTGCTCCAAGTATAGCAGGAGGAGCCATTAAGTGCCTTCACATCGTGACAAGAATAAGCCACCAGCAAAACATCGTATTTGTCTGCACACCATCTGTCCTGGAAGGAGTCAAGACCGGGTCACCGACTGTGCTAAACTACCTGGAGAAACTCCAAAAGCCACCAATGGCTTTGAAACCAGCAACAGCAACCCATGTGCTTTGGGTGCTATCTGGTACTATCATGCATCCTGGGAAATCCAAAGATACTATTTTGTGAGCCGATACTCTAAAAAGCCTCCTTGTAATTAAAGTTTTGATTTTGTAACTAAATTCTATGCTGCCTTCTGCCCTAGCAGAAAGGAGCCTCTTGGGTTTCCCTGAAGGGCAAGCAGCATATTGGCTGCAAGATTCTCTTTCTAATTGTTTTAACTGTTTATATTTTTGCTAGTTTTCTTAATTGTTCTAAATTGCCTGTTCTTCCTGTGTATAAATATCCCAAACGTGTGTCCAAACCTTGTAAATAAGTTTTCTGGTGAGACTTAATGTTAATAAATAATTTTCATAATTGATCATTATTAATAATAATAATTAATTTTGCATAAACAATAACAAAAAGAAACCATAACACTTTTTTAAGACAATCAATGTTAATAATAATGTGTAAACACTCTTACTATTTTTAACATATGTTAGAAAATATTATACATACAAATTAATCCCGTGGAAGAAATAAAATACTTTAGAAATAAGGTTAAATGTGAATGATAGAATAATCCAGGCCAGAAAAGACCTCTGAGATCATCAAGTCCAGTGATTCTGGCCACTTCACCACATCTGTCACTACAAGATTTTGGCTCCAAATAGCAGAACCTTACCAGATCTCCCTTTGTTGAATAGATTGATGAGAATGTCTGCTTAGAGACCGAGGGAGCTGGGGCTGTTGATGTTTGAAAAAGAGGAGGCTGAGGGGAGATCTCATTGCTGTCTACAACTACCTGAAGGGACAATTTGATGAGGCTGCTGCTGATCTCTTCTCACAGTTGATTGGAGACAGAACAAGGGGGAATGTCCTCAAGCCGAGACTGGGGAGGTTTAGATTGGACATAGGAAAATGTTTTTCACGGAGAGATTCATCAGGCACTGGAATGAGCAGCTCAGGGAGGTGGTGGAGTCACCTACCCTGGATGTGTTTAAGAGTCATTTGGATGTGATGCTTAGGGATATGGTTTAAGATGAATCATGTCGAGTAGGGTTATAGGTTGGACTTGGTGACCCTGAGGGTCTTTTCCAACCTGGATGCTTCTGTGATTCTGTAATGGGATGAGTTTCAAAAAGAACAAATGCCAGGTCCTGCACTTGGGTCACAACAACCCCAAACAACACTAGAGGCTTGGGGCAATGTGGCTGGAGAGCTGCCTGGCAGAAAGCGATCTGTGAGTTGTAATAGACAGGCAGCTGAATATGAGCCAGCAGTGTGCCCAGGCAGCCAAGGAGGCCAATGGCATCCTGGTTTGCATTAAATGCTGTGGCCAGCTTTCTCCTTCCTAGAAATCAGACATTTCAGCATGGAGGTCTGAGGAAGAGAAACCAATCTGTTCTGGTTTAGTCTGAACCACAACAAATGGGTAGGCTTCAGTCAAAGCATTTGGGTCTGAATGTTCACCATATACATTGGGGGATACCTGTGTGTATATGTGAGTATTTGTATTTATACATTCCAGGACTCTGGATGTGCGATATAATCTCTTCATCTTCATGCATTGTATGACTTTATTTGCAGTCCACAAGTCATCTGAATGATGGTCTGAGAATTTATTTAGATATTAAAATAAATTCTAAGCCTCAGTGATTTTTTTTCTGCATCTGCTGAAAATGTGTGAAAGCCACAGTGGCTGATACACAGAATTTAAACATACAGAGCATGGAATGCTACTAGTTTGTGATGCAAATTTGATCTACAGAATGCCTTTTGTTTATGTTTTTTTAAATGTCATTGCTGTATCTATGCTACATTTTATGAACCATAAATGAGAAGTGAAGATGTAAATGTCTGGAATGTTTTTTGAAGTACAGTGCCATTCCAGTTTAATGCAAAGCAACGAGAAGTGGTGCAGCAAAATGTATTTTGTTGTTGCTGTTTCCTCAAAAGAAAATTTGCTGAGCATCATAGAATTTCTCTTGTTTAGCTTACATTCTTGATTTGGGCACTTTAAGCTGCGTAACTTCATAAATGGAAATAGTAAAATCAGTCATGTTTTGATCTTTATGTTTATAAACTTGGATCCGTAGCTAAAACTCTAAAAGGATGAAGTGCTGTCTCTTTTGTCCCTCCCCCTTTAACACTGAATGTAAATTGACCCATTGTACATTTCAAGAGCAAACTTGGAGCTCAGTTTAAATTCTAGCACGTTCAACTTCTTAAAAATATAAGTTCCATTCAAATGGGAGCTTTTTTCACTGCACACAGAGCTCTAATCTAAAGTAGAGGTGTATAGAATGATTTAAATTTAATCCAAATCTCAGTGAATTTCATGAATCTGACTATTCAAGCTTTACATGAGTGGGCTCATAAATGTTATTTCTGCTTTTATGCATGATAGGTTGCGGGTTGCTGCTGCTTCTGGGCTTCACAACAAATGCCACAAACCAGAGTTCATTTCTGCCTTCATGCATTTTTCATAACTCCAGCTAAATATAAAATTGTGCTGATTGATAGTAGCTAATGAATGTGTTAGCTGTTAATGAATGTTTTCCGTAGGTTACTGGTTTGGGTCACAGGCAGTTGAACTGGATAACTGATTAGCCATAAAGATCACATCAGTATAGGAAAAAAGAATATGTCAACTACCCAGATGACCTAATAGCCAAACAACAACAAAACCTGAAACAAACAAAACTTAAAATAAGGAGAATCATTATTTTGCCTGTTCATGATATCCCTGCAGACACCAAGGAACAAAATTTTCCTCTTTTTACTCCTCATTTGTAAATATTCCTTGTGGTTTCTTCTTCCAAGGGTAAAAATATAGTGGACTACCTGTACTAAATGCATGTCATACCCAAGAAACTAACATTGCAGGGTGAATTATCTTTTCCTCTCATGCTTTTCTTGTCAAACCCAAAATTCTTCACTTTCTCAAAATGTGTGGGGTTTGATTTAGGAAAATTTACAAGTCTGGCTGGAACTGTGTTACTCTACAGGATTTATGTTACTCTACATTCCTACTGACTAGCTGCCTTTGTACATTGAATATAGGAACTGCAATATCCTTTATCCTCCTGCTGGTGTTTGGTGACTTAATTTCTCACCAAAGCTGGTTAAATGTTTTTCTCCATGACAGAAGCTAAGTTTCTTATTTCAAAGATTATGCTATTTGGAAGCAAGTATCCATGGTAAGGTTTTAGGTTAAGAATTACATTTGTAGTAAAGGAATATTTAGGGTACTAGAATAGATGTAAGATGGATTCAGAAGAAGTATCAGCATACTTTTTGAGAAATGGTTAACCAAAATTAGCATACAACTCTGCACCAAGTAGAGAAGTTTTAGCTTCACAAGCAATCTTTTCAGGCTGCATACAAACTCAGGGGGACATAACAACATCACTTATTGTTGGAATTACACAATTTAGGAACTGATTGTTGGAGTCTTAAAGTTTGGCATTGCAAATAGAACATTCTCATCTTATTTTTCAAGTTTCCGTGACAACTTCATGTCTAGAAATGGGGTCAGAGAGTCAAATGGGGGGAATCAGTGATTTACTCCTTTTTGAACCATAATACTTTAGAAAATCAAATTGTGATTATAGAAGAACTTCCACAATTACCATGAACTGAACAGCAGAAGATTTTCTGTAAGCTGCAGAAATCACAGACTCTCTCATTCTGTGTTGGCACACAATATCCAGTTGGGATAGAGCTCATTGCATGACACATCATAATCTCACACTATGATCTTGCCTTTCCAGATTAAGAATGCTATCTAGCATGAGACTATATGAAGAGTGAAGAAATTTAGCACTGTATTAGAGTGCTAAAGTCAATATAAATGAGAAGGCATTTGCCTAAATATTTACCTGAGACCAACAAATTAACAAAAATTGGTTACTTACAAAGGCAGTTTCCCATTCTGGCATGTTTATCTCATGCCTTGTTTGAGTATTTTTATCAATGATGCTAGAATTGTCTTTTTCCTAATGTATGTATCTGGATAGTTATGTGAAATTCCTCCTTTTCTTGTTTGTGTATGAAAAGCAACTCTGATGCAAGCAAGCAAAAATTTTCTGATTGATGAGTCAAGCAGGACTGCAGACACCATAAATCAAGAATGGCCTTGCCAACTTTGAGAAGCTTCTTAAACAAATGGTAAATCAGGTGGTCTTTGAAGAGGCAAAGAATTATTTTTAATAAACAATACTTCATGGAATGTTTTATAATCCTCTGACATACATTACTGGAAAAACAGCTTATCTGGCTTAAATAGACTGCACTACTTGGGATGACAATCTCTGACTATTGAGACTGATTCTCCTATCGATTACCTATGTAAATTAAGCCATGGGGCAAAACACGAAGCAAAATAATTCCAATTTCTCCACAAGAATTTGGATCACACAAAGACAAGTGTAGTACCTGAAATACTACTGTTGCTAGAAGCCACTAAAGAGTAAGTATGACTCAAGAAAAATAGATATCAATCAAGAAGAAATAACAACACTACTAATGAGGGCACTACTCAGGAAAATAAAAAGGCTGATGATAAGTGGTCTAATCATTACTGGGATATATTAGCATCTTAAATTATTGATGGAGGATGTCAAAGTGTTGCTGTGAAAGTACGTAGAAATAAATGTCTAACAAGTTGAATTTTATCCATGTTGGACATGGAAGCTGACTATATAACAGCATCTCAAGCTTTATGAGTATTTATGAGAGCTGAGTATTGGCCCTTTACTATCCTTGGCTTAGATCCTGTGAACATGTTTTAAGTATGCAATGTCATGACCATAGAACCACAAAATAATCCAAGCTGGAAGGGATCTCAAGAGGTAATCTAGTCCAAATTCCTACTCAGCGGGAGTGTCATAAGAGTCAGCAATTGTATCAGATCACTTTGTTCAGGACTGCATCCAGCTGTGAATCCAAGACTGCAGATTGCCCCTCCCTCCTGTTCCCCTGTTTGACTATACTTACAATGGAAACATTTTTCCTTATATCCAGTTTGACTATCACATATTTCAATTTCAGTCCATTGGTAATCAACAAAAAAATTTAAAACTGCAAGCTGAAAATAGAGAAAATATATGTAAAAAAGGAGAAAACTGACCATACTGCAAGCTGGAAAATCATGGAGCAAGTTTTTTTTGATACACACTTTTGGGCATACAAAGGAGAGAGATGACTGGGAATAGTCATCACTGATTTAACTAGGATAAATCACATCTGATCAGCTTGAGTGCCTTCTGTGATAAAATGTCTGGTTTGTGGACAAGGAGAGTACTGAATGCCATTCACATTAAATTTAGAAAGACCTTTTCTACTGTATGCCACAACGTTCTTGCAGTCAAATTAAGACCTAAGGATCTGGGTTGGTAGTCAGCTATCTAAGTAAAAAAAATGATCCCACGATAATGCTCAAAAGGTAGTGCATTGTACTCTACCTGGATGTTGGTGTCAGGTAGCATACCACAAGAGTCTACTGCAGGGTGTGTCCTTTTGCACACCTTTACTGGAGGAAGTAATGGAGTACCTGCTCAGAAAGTTGAAAGTTTGCACCTGTTGTGGTTTGGGCATTCCCCCTCTGCCCAGATTCACCAGACTAACTTAGTCACCTGGGATTTAAGGAATGAAGCTATATTTTACAGTGTAGCACAAATTTTAATAGACTAGAATAGAATCAACCAGGTTGGTAGAGACCTCCAAGATCAGCCAGTCCAACCTAGCACCCAGCCCTATACGATTATCTAGACCATGGCACTAAGTGCCTCATCCAGGCTTTTCTTGAACACCTCCAGGGACGGTGACTCCACCACCTCCCTGGGCAGCCCATTCCAATGCCAATCACTCTCTCTCTGAAGAACGTCCTCCTAACATCCAGCCTATACTTCACCCAGCACAACCTAAGAAACTTAAGGAACTTAAAATCTTACTACTGATCATTACACAAATTCTTAGAAGATTATATGAAAAGTAAATTTTTTTTCAGTCTTGATAAATATTAGCTGGAAAGCTACTGCTGGACCCGACAAAGCCGTTTCGACTTACACTTTTCAGGTAGGAGCTGGTTGCTTTCACTTCCCCTCTTATTTGTTATGTTTGTATAAAATCTGGTATTGTATTGGCTGATCCCTCTTTTGATGCTTTGAAATTCCTGTCTACTTTCTTATTTTCCATAGGAATTTTTGTGCTGTCCTTTCATTGAGTGTACCAACAAGTGCTTGGACTGCCTTATGCATTGAGGAGAGGCAGGGTTGGTCAACAAATCTCGCACAGAATTTTGGTGTTGGATATTCTCAAAGATTACCATTTTCAGGTTCTGTTCTGCACCTCTGTGACTTTGTTTTCCAGATAGGAAAGTTAGTAATTTATGTAGAAACTTTGTTCCATGTGGGAGGAAATAGTTCTTGAGTCGGACTGTTCCACAGTACCTGCTAATTATTAATAGCTTGTCTGTGCTTTGAGGCAATCACTTTTTTTTCTGAATTCTGGGTGCATCTGTTTCCTTCCAGAAATAGTAATACAATGATGTTCCAAGAAAACCTCAGTGCGCCATTATAAGGTCTATTCATGTTGTATCACTCAGTACTAATTACCAGGTGTTTCTTTAGGCCTTCATCTTTTAAAGACACAATCATCTGCTCAATTTTATATACTGTGAATGCTTCCATTAAAGACAAGGGGCTTCTCACTGAGATTAAAGATACAAGCACATGTTAGGCTTTAGGAAATGTCTTTGGAGCTGCTATTATTAGTTTTGATTTATCTATTGTCTATAAAAAAATTAATAAAATATAAACTTTTATCATAAATTTTGAATCTCAGTAGAAAATACTAGTCAGCAAATTATACCTTTATTTCATTTCTGAAGTATAGCAAACTAATAAAATCCCTCCTTGGCTACATTACTATCTCATACGTGCTTGTGTTTGATGTAGTTTTTATATCAGTAGTCCATATGTATTTTATTTGCTGTCTTTCATGATTTTTAGAAAGATATTATGTCATATTCATCTGTTTATTGCTATTTTGAGATGTCAGGAAATTGCACCAATTAATGATTCCAAATGCAACTTACATCAAATTTGATATGAGAGATTTTTGACTTGTACATTATTTTAAGTTTTATGTAAGGCTGGAAGACTGACCCTGCCATTATGGAAAGGAGAAAGTTTTATTAATTTCACCAGTAGTGGACCTTTATTTTGCACAAGGAGTTTTTTCAGAGTAGTTTTAGCCAGTATTTGTACTGCAGAAAATGTACTTCTATTACCCCTTGTGCATGTTCCACATGCTGTATTGATGTGCATCCAAAAATAATAAAACACTCAAAATGTGAGAGGAAGAAACTATTATGCATAAGTCATTGCAAGTACAAAGCCAATTCTGTATTGTGGGATGGTGTCCAGAAACACAGTCAAAGTGAGGGAAGAGTGTTCTTTTCCTAAAAACAAACCTGAATCTTAATTTAAGCAAAATTTAGTTGAAATTATTTTCTTTATTTTCCCTGAATAGTGTCCTTTCCATCATGATAAAGAGATTGGGGTTTGTTTCATTTTTTTCAGCTACAGTACTACTTACAGATTTTGTTCTTGTTCACCGTGGAAAAAAAAAAGTCTCTTAAATGCTTCCAGACTCAAAACTGGGGGAGAAAAAAACTCTTTGATTATCTTGATCTGAGAAACTCTCCTGCTGGCAAATCTTTCCCTCTTTACTTTTTCTTCCAGAGCCAAAGGACATGGTTGAGTTTTGAACTGCCTGGACCTTCTCTGCTCTAGAGAAGCCACTGCTCCAACAGTTCTAACATGTGGTAAACATGTGGGAGACCAGTTTTTAGCTGCATTTTGTTGGGCAAAATCTCTACTTTCTTTTCTGTTCAAACTGCTCCACTTCCTATAAATAATTAGATATTCTGTGAACCAGAAAATGAAAGGAAAATGCATCTTCAGTAAGGCAGCAGTTTGGTATTCCGTTAGCAGATGGTAGAGGTAGCTTTACAGTATGCAACATCCCACTTCTCAGGTGAGGACTAATACTGTTTGCTGGAAAGTTAATACGTATTTCTTAACAAATGGTCAGCTCCAACAGACAAATTATATCCTGATCCTGTTTTGGCAAATGAATAAAGAAGTCCCAAGGGGTAAGGAGAAGTAACCAGTCTAGGGAAAGAATTGAAACTCTCCCAATAACAGACTTCTGAACTTGCTAAAATGTTGTGTTATCAGCACAGTCAAATTGCATTGAAACTGCTATGTTCCTAAAAGCTTTGCTTTCAAAAACCTGAAAATTTTATTCAGGAAAGAGTTGACTAAGAAATCTTTGCTTGTGTATCATCTTCAAAAGTGAGACACGTGATACTATCCATTTTCACAAAGTATTCTGAAATAAACTATCCAAAGTTACCATGTAAATATAAAGTATATTTTAAAGCAATGAAATACAGGTTAATGTAACAAAACCATATATAATAGAACTATTTGTTTTTTCTGCAGAATGGAGCAGAAAAGAATAGAAATGGAGCAGAAGAGAATGGAAAAATCTTTGCTGAAGTAATATTTTAACCAAGACTTGGAACCATTATTAAAGTGAGTGTGCTGATTTGAGGCTAATTGGAATATTTTAATGAGAGAGATTGGGTTATTGGCTGTGAAAAGGAAACAATGGTGATGGTCTATGTAACTCATAGGCTCAATGAGATGTATAAAAGCAAGAACACAAACACAGATAAGATAGTGTGTGTGTCTCTGTCTCTCAGAGTCTGAGTTTCTCCCTGGACTGCATCTGTGTAACTAATCCTTCTACCTCTAACTCCCCTTGCTGATCCTTCAAACTCACCTTGCACATAAGGCAAACTCTGGGATAAGGTAAAGGCGTGGAAAGAAGGTGGAAAGGGTGGTTGGGAGCCCCTCCTGTGGACTCCAGTTTCTGGGTGGGGTACTGTGTTTCTGTCTTACTTTTTAATTTGTATACTTCTGCATATAGCTGTATATATAGTAAATAACTGCTTGTGTATTGTGCTAAGCTGTAAATATAAAGCTTCATTCCTTAACTTTCAGACAGCTAAGTCTAGTCTGGGTGTTTTCATAAGGGGAGGTGGGGGTAAATCCCAAACCATCACAGTGAGAAACAATATTTTCTCAGAGAAAGTCCAGTTTCTTCTGAATGAAATAAGAATAAGCTTGGAAATGTTTCTTTTCTAGATCCTCATTTTCTCTGACTCACTGAAGGCTGGATGAGGCACTAGGTGCCATGGTTTAGTTAATTGGAAGGGTTAAGTGACAGGTTGCACTCCATGATCTTAGAGGTCTTTTCCAACCTGGTTAATTCTGTGATTATGTGAATATGATGGTGAGCTTTCCACTGGGATGAGTGGTTGGATGAGGTCTTGAGCAACCTGTTCTAGTGAGAAGTGTCCCTGCCTATGACAGGGGGTTTGAACTAGATGATCTTTGAGGTCCCTTCCAACCTAAACCATTCTATGATTCTACAATTCATTCTATGACATAGATTTTCCCACTGGTTATTGGTTCCCTTGAGAGATCACAGAAGCTCATGAAAAGATTCTGATGTTCAGATGCCATAGTATGGGGTGTTGTATATACTAAAAAAATGCAACCATGTGCTCACCTTTATATTAAAAATATATTTAATTGATTAGAAGTTGTTTGACATGTACCTACAAACTGCTGTAGAGGTATTTCCTCACTCTCTTGTTGTGGTGGTGTATTTGTATCTGCATCAAAGAGTAAGGTAGCACCACTTCTATTTGGTGATTTCTTTTTACTCCAGCCCTTCCAAAGTTTATCCAGTGTTCTTGCTAGTGAAAATAAGGCCCAAACATTTAGGAGAGTCAGCAGAGTAAATAATATCAAAACTTTACAAAGCAAAATACATTGAGAGGACTTTACTGGTGTCATTCAAAAGCAATTTCAATGGCTATTTTTTTTTCTAAGTGCTACATTTGCAAACACAGCAGTGATTTACAGATTTTTCTCAGCTTTTGGGTAGAAGCTTACAGAAGACATTGCAGTGGCACATAGGTAAGGTAAAGGAGCAATTCTCCTGCTTCCCCTTCAGGAGAGAGTTTTTCATCTTTAAAGCAAAAAGCATATCAACTTCTTGCAAATGTAGGTCTTATCCTGCCAAATAACATCATGAAAGGAAGGACGGTGACAGCAAGAACTGAATGGTCACAGGCTAAAATTTATCGAGAGGATTGAATGAGTGCTGGCACTGTGATGGGCAGCCCATGCACCTACTCTGGGAGCTCTGTGAGCCTCCCATTTGTCTCAGGCTGCATCTGCCCAAAGATGAGGCTGCAAAATTGGTTTCTTTTGAATATTTTACACCTCTGGAAAGCTGCAATAGGTTGTTATTTCCTTCTGCTTCTAGTTAGTCTTTATAGTTGTGCTGTTTTGATGTGAGCTGACTTTGCGAGGTCAGGCAGGTTAAATGGTGTTTGATTAAAATCAGAACACCCAACAACTACTGTTTCACAGTTTGACTTTGTTGGCCTCTTCATCTGGGAATTCAGGAAGACATCTTTAGCTTAAAAAAAAAAAAAAGAGAAAAAAAGTAAAAGCCATTTTTTGTTTGGGTTTTCAGGGGGGTTAGGGGTTTTTTTTAGCACTTTTTTTTTCGTACAGCTTAAGGAGAAACAAAGGGAAAAGCCACATTGTGTACGTTTTTCTGGCAATAGGCCTGACACTGTTTATCAAACCAAGGCAAATCCAATTAGCCTGTGGCCTGCCTCCCAACCTTATTAACCTGCTCAGCTGTGAGAAACTCAACAGCCCCTGCCAATATCTCATTTCTCCAGTAGCTGATAAGATCAGTTGAAGATATTCAATGGGGTTTCCTTTCACTTTGGCTTCATCACAGTCACCGGCATCTTAACCGTGGTAGCCGGATCGTATTTTCCTCTCATTTACTACATGAAATAGGATGGTGACTCCAAGGCCTAGGCAGCTTGTTGGAACAAACAGCGATCAGGCCTTCGTGGCGTTTGACAGGACGGGCTGATTTCCCTTATCACGGCTTGCCCACAAAGGCCTGGGCCAGGCCAGGGTTATTAGCATTCCTCGGTGAGATGCGTCAGGCCTATTTCTGTCACACAGACAGATTGAGCCTTTCACTCAGGCTCACGAATGAGTGACACATGGCCTGACTGGGAGGACAACATTGTTATTTGAGTTAAGAAATCAATTTGTATCAAATGTACACTGTAATTTATTTGTTGGCTTTGAAGGGAACCTGGCTGAGATAAATGGGAATGGGCTTCTTTCTTCCCCCCTATGCTGAGCTGATAAAGTTCTTGTGAAGCTCCAGATAGCTCCAGTCAGAGCCAAAGTGACAAACATGTTTAAAGTTGCACAGTGATCTTTAAATCTCAAAAAGAACACCTTGTCGGACATGATAGAACATTTCTTACCTTTTCCCTCTATCTGTCAGAAAGCTGCTGTGACACATTGCTTTAGTATTTTTGCTGACATTTTCTTTATCAAGCACATCTGTTTGTGGTCAAAAGATGCTTATTCCTATTTTCTTCAATCTACAGCAGCCTAGGGAGCTGCCAAAAGGAATGAAGAAAATGAGACATTCTTCTCAAGAAAAATGACTATTTAATTTATTTTTTTATTATTATTATTGTTATGACTTCTCTTGATCAGGTTTCAATTTTCTGTTTATTTTTTGTTAAAGAAGAAGAAATGTCTGGGGAAGAGATCTTGTTTGTTTCTAGAACTTTGGTTAGGTTCAGACTAACAATGAATTAAGAAATATGTTAAATCACAAGATGGGCGATTTCCTCCATTAGAGTTATAAATATGAGCCTAAGTGCTGGCTCTGTGCATCAGTGTTTTCATCTCTGAAATAATATCAATAATCAAAAGCTGTATCTGTGTTTTCATGTATGCTTACAACTGATTCCGTAATGAAAAACACAGCAAACTAGCCACAGGCAGAATAGCTCATTGGCATTTCCACACAGTAACTTAGCTGTTTAGTTTTGGTTTTCAAAAGTGATTTAAATATAACATGTCATATTAGCTGACTATTACTGTGCCTTAAAGCTTTTCACCTTCATATAGGCCCTCACTTAACAGATAAGTGAGTGCACAGATGCACATATGCACAAACATTTTACAGCAGCATAGATCACTGTACTCTGATTGGTACACAAAAGGTACAGCCATTCTCCAAGCAAGGTTAAAGTGTGCAGTTTGGGTCAAATACCACTCCAGCCCTTCCAGAAGCTAGATCAAATGTTATTAGCATTACAAGCATTTTTAAGATAAGTTTCTTCAGGAAGTGTTAAATTTATTAGTGGCCTGATTGCACCACCATCAAAATGCTCACATCATTCCCAGAAACTTCAGGGAGGGGCCGTGCATGAAGATGAACTTTTCTCTTGGGCTGCCCCACCAATATATTTTTCCTGTCGTTTTCCTGCCTTTCCTCTGAGAATGTTGCAATTCGTTAGTCTGTGAGCAGCCTGCCAGCCTTAGATCTTGTTATGCCTATGAATACTGACATAGAGCTAAGCCTCGCTTTCAGATTTCTTCTCTTCCATGCTCTTTGGACGAGGGCTTGGCTTTTATCTTTTTGCCCAGGTACATACTGACAGTGCTTGCATTTTGACTTGCCTGACATTTTTTTATGTGGTGCTTTTTAAACCTTAACTCCATGTTTCCATGTTTAGTCAACAGCTTCAGATTTTGTCTCCATTTAGCAACCTGAAAACAATGTATCATTTTAAATATCTAAAATGTTTTCTGCTTTTCACCCTGTGGTGCAGTCTAGAGCTACGACTTTAAGTTGTCAAACATTCTAAATAGTGAGAGTAAAATGTTCCCTGTTTACACACATTTATACTCCTCCATAAGCTGATTCCATAAAATGTGAACTTTCTCAAATGAGAACTGTATTTTGCCACTCTCTTTTAGTTATATTCATATAGCTGTTTACAACTATTACATCCCAAGCACATCCATCGATTCATTGTCAGATCAGATCAAGCTATCATACCAAATACCGTTTTAACCTCATTGCTTTAGAAATAACCATTGGTAGGTGTAATGGCGGGGTAATTAATTGTGAGATGATATTTTCAAAATTAATATTATTTATTAATTTTGATATTCAGGACTCTCCCCACCCCTGACCATTATTTTTTTTAGTAATAATGGGTTCTTGTCACTGTCATGGAAACATTTTATGGAGAAATAACTAGGTCTAGAAATAACTTGCAATAATATAAACATTGATTGAACTGGAAGAGAAGGTTCTTGGGGTCAATATACCACTTGTGGTCAATGTACATCTTGCCTAGTAGATGGACTCAATAAGCTGCTTTCTGCTTATGGCAGAAGGCAGTGGTGAATTACAAGAGGCTTTAAGTATTTACTCACAAAATATTATTTCCTGACTCACTGGGCTAGCTACAGCCTCAAACAGTAGCCAAATGCTTTCAGGGAATTCTGTTGCGGTCAGCCACTGAGACTTCTGATTCTTTCCAGGCTTCTCATGAAAAGAGGCAGACAATCTCTGACCTTGTCCCTTGGCTCCTCTGGATGATCTGTGTATCTCCAAGACTTCCTGTCTTGGCAGGAGACTTTCAGGTGCAGGCAGGATGTCTTGCCATGTGCAGTCTTAACATGATCTTATGCTAGGTATGCAGGCCTATTGCGTGGAAGCATTTAGAGCCTGTTCCTGGTAAATTCGAGGCAGGCAGTTTCCAGGCAAACAAACTCAGAGCGTCAGAGTTTGTTACTTTGTGGCAGAGCTAGCTGATACTTTAGCATAGCATGGCAAGATGTAATAAGGCAGTAAGGCAATATATTGCTAGGAACACAGAGCAATAGCAGCAGGCAACAACAGGCATAAATACAACAGCAGAGCACACTGCGTTACCTGCTCAACTCTTTCATCAATACAGCCCAAGACTAATGGATCTTTGGACACAGAATAGCCAATCAGAATGGCAGTTATGCAAGTCTGACCATATTAAGTGAGGCCATAGGCTTGCTTTACCCAAATTTGGGAGAAGCATAGGCATTGCACAGGGCAGGCACAAGCTAAGTGTGTGTACCTTGTTAACCATAGGATGTAAACCATAGGATGAAGCAGGTTCCTGAGTAGATCATAGTTACAGGGGGATTGTGGAAGCTGCGTTGTCATGGAAGTTTGTCTCAAACAAGCTTCTTTTCTTCTGCCATAAAAGTTTGTCTCAGACTGCTTCTCTGTTCCCCTTTCTTTGTATTCAAACCACCATGATGGTCTGCTCCCTCGAACAGTACTTTGTGGCTCAGACTCCGCTTGTGTGCCAGCCTGTGCCAACTCAAAGAATTTTCTGACACCTTCACAACTGAGCCTGCACTAGCAAAGAGGAAGTGACATTAGGAGTGCTTGCCATTTTATGACTACCATAATGCTATGTGCAGGCACTCCAAGAATGACTCAGCTAAACTGAGGTCCCAGTGTACCTGCACCATCACATGGTTCCCCTAGGCAGGAAATGAAGGGGAATTCAGGCAGCACCATGAACTGTCTTTGTGCATCCACCACCAGGAAGACAGCCACCACTGAGAATGCCACTGGAGCTCAGGGTGGTGATACTTTTCTCCTCATACTTCTGATCTTGTCTCACTTGTCTCTCTGCTTTTTTTTCCCTCTCTCTAGCACATACTAGGTAATTTCCTCATCTGCTTTAAGAACCACTGTATGATCAAAGTGATCTGCACAGATGTGTAATTAGTAAACCTGTAATCAGTCTAGCTGCTTTTGTGTCAGTTTGCATTACCTCAGTCCATAGGTACCCCTAAAAAAAACTCCTTTCTCTGAGGTCAGGTCATAATAGAGACAGATTTTTTTAAAAAAAAACAACAAATAAAATCCTTTTTTTTTGCCTCAGAGGAGAATTGCATTGAGTTTGGTTCAAGAAGCCCATGAATAGTGCTAAATTTAGAGCAAGGCTGGAAAGAAGCAATGATACAGTGGAAAAAGGAAAAAATATTTTTGTAATTTTCTTACTTTTATTGTCTTACAAAGCAGGCATTGCTTGTCCCTTCAGAAAGGCCTATTTTAGTCTGAGCAAAATAAACTATAACTGCAGGGTTCATTTGGATATTCTTTGTGAGCTTATTGTAAGAACAGTATCTACCTCACAACTCTTGCTGACTCAGGATCGCTTCCCTGAAATAGTTCTGTGCATCCTGAAGCTACAACAGACAGCAAACTGGGAGACAATGAACACAGACTCTAGCTATTTCACAATCAGTTGCTGTTAATCTAAACTTCAGATTTAAAAGATACAATTCATCATTTTCATCTGCACAGCTCCTGAAGTTAATATGAAAGTAACTTTTCTGGAACTATGCTTAGAGACATAAACCACAGTGTCTGAAGGTTTGAGACAGTATTCATTGATTAACCCTAACCGGTAATTTGTTCCTAACAGCCAAGTTCTAGTAGATGTGATGGAGAAGGGCATCACTGCTTATTATAATATAGACTGAGAGAAAAGCTTTTGAGGTATCTGAAGTTTGCTGCCTGGATCTTTTCAGACTGAAAGTATCCATAGAAATATTTGCTTCACAGTGAATTATTTTGTACAGTTTTAGACAAAACAATTTGATAGAATAGAATAGAATCAACCAGGTTGGAAGAGACCTCCAAGATCATCCAGTCCAACCTAGCACCCAGCCCTAGCCAGTCAACTAGACCATGGCACTAAGTGCCTCATCCAGGCTTTTCCTGAACACCCCCAGGGATGGCAACTCCACCACCTCCCTGGGCAGCCCATTCCAATGCCAATCCCTCTCTCTGTCAAGAACTTCCTCCTAACATCCAGCCTATGCTTCCCCTGGCACAACTTGAGACTGTGTCCCCTTGTCCTGTTGCTGGTTGCCTGGGAGAAGAGACCAACCCCCACCTGGCTACAACCTCCCTTCAGGTAGTTGTAGACAGCAATGAGGTCTGCCCTGAGCCTCCTCTTCTCCAGGCTAAACAACCCCAGCTCCCTCAGCCTCTCCTCATAGGGTTTGTGTTCCAGGCCCCTCACCCTCATGGTGAATAATATAGGGTAAAAATATGTTGTTTTGTCCATGCTAGAGAAATTCTGATGACCTTTTATTAAGTTCAGTATATATTGGAATAAATATATCCCTCTGAAAAGTGGGAGTTTGACAGAAGGCAGACCACTTGGCAAACTGTTGGTTTTCACCTTTTTTTTTTTTTAATAGAACAAATAATTGGGAGGTTGACATTTATTTAAAAACTCTTTAATAGTGTTCATAGAGTGGATAGCAGGACTAGGACTATAAGTAAACACTGACATTTTCTGTAACTTCTGATTGTAAGTCTGTATTTGAAATAATATTCTCAAAAATATTTTTGTGTGTTCTTATATTAGCTTTTGTGCAACAGCACTGAAATAGTACCACAGAACATAATCCTTTGGTGAAATGGAATATATAATACTAAGATATTAATTATATCACACACGATTACATTTGGTTATTGATTAACTCTTAGAAAACACTTCAGGCTTAGCAAGCAGGAAATGTTGATATTTAGTAGGGGAATTCGTTTTTGTTATCATAACAATATTCAAGACATAAGGGAACAAAATTATATGTTTTAAAAGAATGCACACTTCCTAAAGGTTAAATATTTCAGAGGATTAAGTGATGCAGTGGTACCGCTACAGGTCTAGGGATTTTCTTTCATACTATCTCTTGTTTTTCAGCTTGTCCAGCTCTGCAGGAGGTAAAGAAATTCTAATGTATATGAGATGAACTTGATAAGGATAACTTCCCACTGCTAAATACAAACTTGCTATCATATTATGCACTGGGTTGGAAGGGACTTCCAGAGGTCACAGAATCAGAAAATATATTTGTTTGGAAGAGATCATCTAGTCCAGCTTTTGGCCCAGCACTGCAAGGTTACCACTAAACCTTTTCTTTAGGCACCAGGTCCACAAGCCATTTAAGTACCTCCCAGGATCGTGACTCCATCACTGCCGTGGGCAAACTATTCCAACATTTGATAAGCCTGTCAGTGAAGAAATATTTCTTAATATCCAGCCTAAACCTCCCCTGGTGCAGCTTGTAACTATTTCCTTCATTCCTGTCACTTGCCACCTAGGAGAAGAGTCTGTTCCCCTCTTTGCTTCAACCTCTTTTCAGGTAACTAGCTCCGTCAGCCACTCCTCATTGAACTTGTGCTCCAGACACTTCACAAATCTCGTTGCCCTTCCATGAATGCACTCCAGCACTTCTATTTCTAGATCCAGAATCGAACACATCTAGTCCAACCCTACTGCAGTAAGCAAGGCCATCCCCAACTATCATACATTGCACTATAGAACATCCTTTCTCAATTGTAATTCTTTAAGTATCACTTACAGAAAGCCTGAATAATGATCTCAGCTGAGCTCTTAAATCAGAATCCTCAGGAGGCATCAAATGACTCATATTACTCACTATAATTAAAAACTAAACAAATGAACAAATCAAAAGGAACAAACCCAAATTAAAACCAAAATGCCCCAAACCTAGAAAAGCCATAGTTTTCCCAGGTGGTTTGAGTACCACAGTCAAACATGAGGAGAGTCCAAAATACATCCTTTTTTTTCCTCTTTTTTAATTATTTTCACTTTGCAGTCAGACTTTTTTACCTCTCTCAGTAAGCCATGGAAGGAAAGAGAAGTTGTTACTTAACCTCAGCTTCTCCTACTCCGCAGGCTTTCAGACAGCACAGAAAAGGGACTGAGAAGGCCTTGTCATAGCAGTCTCTGAGGCAGCCACACAGCAGGGTCATAGCTGCAGCTTCCTTTCTGCTCAGCAGGTTGTTGGAGAAACATCTCAGCTCCAAGTTTCTGCCATGGCTCTCAGGAGCTAAACACATGATTGTTAGAGACAGCCAAACTGCATGTAAAGCACAGCCTCTGCAACAGCCTCAGATTCTTTCTTTTTCTTGCTATTGCTCAAGTCCAGGGAAAAAAAAAAAAAAAACAAAAACAACCAAAAATACTGCCTCCTCAGAAAAACCAAACCAACCAACAAACAACAACAACAAAACCTCAGCAACCTATTAAAAACACACAGAATCCCAGCCACTTTCATAGCTTTCATAGAATCAACCAGGTTGGAAGAGACCTCCAAGATCATCCAGTCCAACCTAGCACCCAGCCCTAGCCAGTCAACTAGACCATGGCACTAAATGCCTCATCCAGGCTTTTCTCGAACACCTCCAGGGACAGTGACTCCACCATCTCCCTGGGCAGCCCATTCCAATGGCAAATCACTCTCTCTGTCAAGAACTTCCTCCTAACATCC
>WAAF01014724.1:54503-70994 GCA_013400475.1 Tricholaema leucomelas | reverse complement strand
GGCCTTCCAGCCAGTTCTTGACCCATATCAGAGTGAATCTGTCCAAGCCACGATCTGCCAGCTTGGCCAGGAGCTTGTTGTGGCAGACGGTGTCAATGGCTTTGCTGAGGTCTAGGTAGACTACATCCACAGCCTGCCCCATATTCACCAGGGAGGTAACCTGATGATAAAAGGAGATCAGGTTGGTGAGACAGGACCTGCCCTTCCTAAACCCATGCTGTGTGGGCCTGATCCCTTGGCCATCCTGTAGGTGCTTTGTGATGGCACTCAAGATGACCTGTTCCATCACCTTGCCTGGCACTGAGGTCAGACTGACAGGTCTGTAGTTTTCTGGTTCCTCCGTTTGACTCTTCTTGTGGGTGGACATCACATTGGCCAGCTTCCAGTCTTTGGGGACATCTCCAGTGAGCCAGGACTGTCGATAAATGATGGAGAGTGGCACTGAAAACTAGGAGGTCATCTCTTCTAAACTCCTTTATGATTTGACTTTTTCAGCTTGGGAACTACTGTTGCTGAGGGGGGGAAGTTAATTGGTGCGAGATGATATTTTATAAAAATATATCATTTATTAATTTTAATATTCTGAACTTTCACCACCCCCAACCACTGAATTTTAATATTATTTGTTCTTACATGGTTATGGAAGACATTCTAGGAATAACATCAAACAGTAACTTGTTAATAACTAGCAAACATTCAAATTATAAACAGAGAGAGGAATTTCTCCATGGCCAAATGCCTCTTGGGGTCAATATGCTACTTGCCCAGTAAATGTGCCCAAGCTCTTTCTGCTCTATTGCTAAAGGCAGTAGAGAATTACAGAGATATTAAAGCATTTACTCACAAATTCTATTAATTATCAATCACCCTCCAGCTTTACATCACAGCCTATACAAGTGCCCAATCTTCAGGGAACTCTGCCTGTGGACTTTGAGGCTATGGGATCCTCCCAGCTTCAGGGGGAATGGATGCAGACGTGCAGACAATCTCTGACCTTGTTCTCCTGGCTTCTTCTGGATGATCTGTGTATGTGTCCAGGAATTCTTAGGCAGGACCTTCAGGTGCAGAGGCAGGATGTCGTGCAGTCTCAGCACGCTATCACACTGGCCACACAGGCCGATCGTGTGCAGACAATGGAGGGTCTGCTCCTGGTAAGTCCTGGCAGTGGAGTCTACCAGGTAATATAATAAGGCAGCAGGTGTGCAATAGGGTGCACCACTGCACAGGAGACTAGGCTCCGTAGAGAAAAGTAGATAGCACAGGCAGATAGCAGCAAAGCAAGCAAGGACCTTCAGGTGCAGATACCAGAGTGAGCACTGCGGGTGAGCACATTGTTTACCTGTGTACCCCTATTTATCAGATGTGGGCCAAGATTAACAGCTCCTTGGCCATCAGAATGACCAATCAGCTTGGCAGTTAACCAAAGCATACCATAATAGGCAAGAGCCACAGGCCTGCCCCCCCCCCTTCTTCCCCCCCAGATATGGGGAGAGCATGGGCCTTGCACCTGGTAAGCCATGATCTAGGCACGTGGGCTTACACAACCGCATTACACAACCTGGGCCCTGGGCAGGCCAGACTCTATGGCGCCAGGTCTATTGTGTTTCTTTGATAGGTAAACAGGTATAAGCCTGTTTTGGGCCTATGGGCCCTCCACGACAACTACTTATTTAGCACTGTATTGGAGTTTAAAAGATGCAGAGATGGTGGTGTTGAGGGTCATGTTTTAGCACCAGACTTTGTGTAGTTAGATGATGATTGAACTCAATGATATTAAAAGTTGTTTTTTTTCAACTGAAACAGTTCTGATTCTTTGCTTCAGGATCTAGCATGGAAGACTGACATAATTGTGTTCCAAACCTCATTCATACTAAAAATAGACTGGGTTACTAAAATCATATGTAAGAAAACCATGTTTGATACAATTCAGCAAAGAGCAACCCACTTTGCAGGCCCTTTGTAAATGGTTGCTTTGGGAATATCTAAGGTATTTTGTGATGTTCAGTTGCCACTGTCAGCTTAAGTAAATTACAGCTTATTTCTAGAAAACTCAGAATGAGTGACGTGCTTCAAAGCATTTTCTGTCAAAGTGCTTGAGATACAATGATAGGAGACTTTTAATAAAATATCTGGTTTTAGTTAAAAATAGCAAAGGCAAACACACTGCTCATTAATAATGGGATACTGTAAATGATAGCTTTCAACAGAGTAATAGAGCATAGCAAACAAAGAAGAGCAGCAGAGGCAAGTAAAAAGGAAAAATAACTTTGAAACTCTACTGATTAAGATGCTAAAGTAGTTTCTAGTGTTTATTACAAAAAAGCTAATTAAAGAATTTATATTTTATCATGCACAGTAAAGAGCTCCTGACAGGCATTGTTATAATATGAAATTGTTGCAGTTTCCAATAGAGTTTAATTTAGAGCAACAACAAAGAAGGGGAAACTAAGAAATAAAACAATTGAAATGTTGCAAGCAGACTGCATTAAGCTCAGGGGAGACCTTTCAGAAAACCATTTGGTAGAAACAATGCAAACTGAGCTATTGCCCTGGGAATAATATTTTCCTGAAACTCTTTCAGGTTGAAATGTTTATAGGAGGCAGCTCATAGGTTGTGTAAGCCACTGGCTTAAAGATGGTGTAAGTATAGCTTTTCATCAATGGCTAATCGTGCTGATTATGCAAGAAGATCCACAGATACTGGTGTAAAGTATTCACTAGAAAGTTAGTGATTACTGCATCATTATTGATCAGATCAACAGAGGTATATTTTGTCACCTGTTATCAACATTAACGTTCTAATAAATAGCATTGTGCTTACTAAACATATTCATCTAGACCCAAATATTTGCATGTTGTGTAGATATACTAATTTCTTCCAAATACATTTCTGGCCTGATATTGCTTTGGAAATGTTTTATTTCACTTTTGCCCAGTTTCTTGGTGATGAATAATGATAGATTATGCATACTAATTATTTCAAGCCAGCCAAATATTGCTTATTTACTTTAGATAAAATACTTTGTTATCCTATCTTCAGCCTTGAGATTGAGAAGATGATTCTACTTTTGGTTATTAACTTTTCTACAGGATATATGAGAATATAACTTTTCTTTTGTCATTGGCATCCCTTGGGATTTTATTTTTTTTTTCTCCCCTGGTAGTAAGATGTATGAACTGTTATAGAGAACAGAGCTGAACTATAGGATATTGGATACACAGAAGACACTGCTCTATCCCATTTTCTGTCTCTGCCTCACTCTCTCATTGCCTGTGTAATGGTTTGGGTGTTCCCCGCCCCCCACACTTTAGAAATCACCCAGACTAGACTCAGCCGGCTCTGGAAATTTGAATGAAGCTTATATTTACAGCTAGCACAATTTACAANACAGCCCACAGCGAAATGACTTTATCTAATGTTTTACTTTTCCTTTCTACACATCTCAGCAAGACTGTGAGCAAAGCTGACAACACCATTGTTTTCATTTCTCAGCCTATGATCTAATTCTTCTCACCAAAACATTCTAGCTAGGCTCAAACTAGCACACCTGCGTTGTCCACCACTTGTTGCTGACAAGAATCTGACAGATGCAGCGACACACTTTGGGTTGAAGCAGATGCTCTTCATTCTAGGCCAGCACAAGCATAACACCTGTGCAGGACAGAAGACCAAAAGCATAAGACCAGAAAGGTCCCTGTCACCCTCGTGGTGACTGCTTTCACCCCATCATACAAACAATGCATCAGCATAATTTAAGCAAGTACAGTCCAGTCATTCACACACATCATATCTTGTTTTTCCCATGGGGCAGATGTCCCACTATCTTTTTCTCCCCCATGGGAGGTATCCTGAAGCTGTGGGAATGAAGGCCATGAGTCGTGTGTGTGCACATTTTTTTCTTTTACACTGGATTCCCACAATGATATAGTAACATGATTTGCTTTCCTAATGTTTGACTTGGTGTCAGAGTCAGGAGAAAATTAATTGTCAGAGAACCAGCTTAGATAAGCTGGTAGCATGAGGAAGGTCCACAAATACCCAGCAACAATATTTCTTTATCTGTGTGCTCACCAAGGATTTCCCATCCCTTGTTCACAATGAGAGGAGTTGTGGGACACTAGGCTTCTGCTGGAATCTCCTGGATTCCAGACACTCCAAACATATAAGATTATAGCCACAAGATACAAAGCCACAAAACTATCAATCTTTCTTTCTTTCAGATTTTACATCTTAAATTAGTAGAAATGAATGGCTTCAGTACTTTGTGCAAGACGCCAGTTCAGTTTACTGTCACAAGAGTATTCACACTTAATGTAGATCTTATTGACAAGAAAAATCCTGGGTTTTTGTAAACTGAAATCAAAACACCACTCTTTTTCCTAGTTTGACTTTCTCCTAGATCTAAAGCAGCTTTCTTCCTGTAAACTTTGCTGTTGTCTTTACTGAAAAAAAAAGATTTTGTTTACCTTTCTCTGAAGTGTGGTTGGTCTGTGTGGTGGTTTGAGACTAATTGGAATATTTTAATGAGAGAAATTAGATTATTTGCTGTCAAAGGAAAATATAGTGATGTCTATATTACCCATTCATTCTGCTGGGACATATAAAAATAAGGACTCAAAGACAGTCTCTGCCTGGCTGTAGCCATATTAACTCTTCTGCCTGAACCTGCACATTCCCAACTAATCATCTGTTTCTAACACCTCTTGCTGACCTTTCCAGCTCACCCTGCACATAAGGGAATTCTGAGATAAGCAAGACGATGGAAAGGATGGAAAGAAGGTGGAAGGGTGGTTGGGAGCCCCCCCTGGGCAGTCTGGCTGATGGGAGTGGGTTTGTATCTCTGTATTATTTTTTACTTGCATATTACTGTACATAGTTGTAAATATGTCTGTATATATTGTATATATTTTGATTATAAATTGTGCATATATTATATATATTTTGATTATAAATTGTGCAAGGCTATATTTTGATTATAATTTGTGCAAGGCTGTATTTTGATTATAAATTGTGCAAAGCTATAAATTCCTTAACTTCCAACTGGCTGAGTTTAGTACGGGTGAATTCCAAAACAGGGGAGGGAGGGTGAAAACAGCCAAGCCACGACAGTCTGGTTATCTCTTTTGGAAGACAGTACAGATCTCTGTGAATCTTAGTGTAGATCTTTCATTCTATCACCCAGATACTGCTGTTGCAACTTGTAGATTGAATTATCAAATGTATTCTACACACAGACTGTTTCAAGTAGCTGGTCTGTGACACGGGAACTTGGCTGTGGGGTGATGTTAGACACATTACACTGTCCCAGGGGTCTGAATTTTTTTCTTTTGTTTTAAAGATGTATTTCACAGATTTGGGTTTGTATTGGAAATTCACAATTGGTTACGAATTACAAATATTATTTTCTGTATGAATATTAATTTTTATTACTAATATTTAAAAAATTGGAGGAAATTCCCTGAGATTCTTTGAATTTTCAGTTGACAGGAAGTAGCTGCACAGAGGGGATTTATAAACAAAGAATTAACAGTTTTAACAATCAGAACTTGGAAAATAGGAACACAAAACCAAGAAAATGCTAACTATGCTCATGGAGCCTTGGCATTCACTCCAGCATACATACTCACATCACTTTTTGGTCCCTGAGTAGGTCTCCTGCACCAAAGATGCTTTCAAATGCACGATAATGATTCCAAGGTAAAATACAAAATATTCCAGGCAGAGAAAGAAGAATTGAATTGCTGCTAAACTGGCAGGTGCAAGCTGCATACAGGTGGTTGCCTTGATTTCCAGTTAACAAGCTGTGGATGAGGAAAGGCAGAGAGGCTCAGTGTAGAGAGGCAAGAAAGCAGAAAGACATAGTTTCTAAATCAACCCCCTTTAAATACATCATTTTGAAAATCAAACTGGCCAATAGGCACTAGGACCATTGTTCTGGCCAATGAATTAAAAGCTCTATGCCTAATTTGGCCATGTGGCACATTGAGGGGCAGTGCAAGACATCTGATATGTGGTGCTAAGCCCCTAGCCCTCAAGGCTTTGCTCATCTGATTCAACTTCCCAGATCTGCAACAGGAGGAGGAGAGCAAGGGCTAAACTGGCCTGACAGGATTTATGCCCTACCAGAACAGGTTTTTCATCTGTAGTCTCACAAGTGGCATCATTCCCTGCTTTCTTCATGTACTGTAAGCATTGTTGGAGCATTCATGTTGATAAGAGCCTCTGTTTACACTTTTTTTTATTGACTGTAGAAGCAGATTTTTAATATAATGAATTTACTCCAGTGAAGCTCAAGTTAGTAGAAAGTAACAGCATGATGCAAAGTCACTCGATATTTTCAATTAATTGGATTTAAGATGGTATCTTCTGTGTTTTTACTGGAAATTAAATACTCTGTTTACAGCTAATGCACTCATATCTTTCAACAAATCCTCTTTAGTCTTGGGTAATACATTACACTGTCTTGCCATTCATGCACTGTGGGTACTTTGTGTTACTCGTTACCCACTATGTATCAGCACTGCAATTAGAGTGGATGTAGTGTGATTTACACCAACAACGCCGAAGCTACTGCTTTGTTGGTTGGTTTCCCCAACAATTAAATGTAAGAGTTCATGATTCCACTCCACTTTGTCTTTTAGGGCTTAATCCTAAATCCATTAGAATCAACAGAAATTTGTTATTTTTGTATTCTATGTCAGTGTATTTTGTGTTTATAAGGTTTTCACACTTGAAAAAGTTGCCTTCTCATTGGTGACTGGAGTATGTAAATGGTGACTTCTTATTCATTTATGTCTTTATTTTCCTAAGCTGATATATGAGGAAAATTAGATGAGCCTTTATGCAACACTGGGCTTAAATATGCCCTTTGCCAAGCTGTATTTCAAGCAATAGCAGTTCCTTTACTCCTTTTCACTCCTGCTGTTTCCAGCCTTCTGTGTTCACATTGTGTGAAAGGAAGTCTTCCTTTAGCACTGCCCTCATAAACATGAAAGATAATGCAATAAATGCATATTACTGAGAGTAATTTTTTCTTAGCTAAGCTTTAATTTAAGTTCAGGCTACCTAGAGTGAGCTGTGATAAAGACACAAATGAGACTTCAGGTAGCTTTCTAAAGAATGAAAAGCATTGTTCTCATGCTGTAATATTATAGAATCACAGAAACATCCAGGTTGGAAAAGACCCTCAAGATCACCAAGTCCAACCTATAACCCTACTCAACAAGATTCATTTTAAACCACATCCAAACAACCCTTAAACACATTCAGGGTTGGTGACTCCACCACCTCCCTGGGCAGCTGGCCACTCTGTGAAAAACTTTTTCCTAATGTCCAATCTAAACCCACCCAGTCTCAGCTTGAGGCCAGTCCCCCTTGTTCTGTCTCCAAGTAGATGTGAGAAGAGACCAGCAGCAGCCTCTCCACAATTTTGTTGCACAGGGCCTGTAGGTTACTGGCAGAGTTGCTTCGTAGCACGTAGAATTCACTGGCAGAGGAGGACAGAAAGCCATATGTCTGGGGATGTAGCCTACGGATTCATGTGATGGTGTTAAATATCTACAGGTGTGTTTTTCTGCAGCAGAGTGTAGTGGCAATGATCGGTACTGGACCTCACTGGAACATGACAGTATTTTTTATCCAGCAATGGCTGCAGCCAGATGTGTATTTGCTCAGTTATTTTTAGAGACAAGCTTTGGTTGGTTTAAATCTTTTTTTCTTTCTAATTTAGACTCCTGGATTAGACTTAAAAAATGTTAATCAAGCCCCACTGCAACTTTCTAATTGATTTTTGTAATAAATCCAAGCAATGTGATTTTAGCTTTTGCTATACTGTTAAGAAAATCCTGTTATCAACTGTCAAGAGGACATCTATTTCTCAATGCAGAATTCATTCTATTTATTCTTATTTATTCAATGTCCTTCAGAAAGGAGGTGTCACTGCCAGTGACTCTTCACATGCAGATGCTATTTGACTGCGAATTTCAACTCAGCCAATGATATTTTGATTTCACTCTTACCTTTCATTTCATGGAACATTCCCAAACCCGCTACTCCTTCCCCCCCAATTAGACACTCTGAGGCACAGTGCCACTCATTAGACACAGAACAAAATCAGTTATTTTAAAGAAGGAACATTCGATACAGAACCGAAAGATAGAGATTCATTGACTTACCAGGGGCTTGGCTTGTAAACACACACATATGGTCTTCTCAGATACTATTATTAATGCTATTAGTACAACTACTATTTTCTTACTCTTTCCATTCTCACACTTAAAATAGAAACTTATTTTCTTCTAGAAAAATGCTGACAGTGTATCTTAGTGTTTCAAGGCAGAAAGGTTGCTTTCCCCCAGGCACTGCACTGGCAATTTTCACATGGACACACATGACTGAGCTGCCTATAGGACCTTGCTTTTGTCGTTTCCATAATTCAGTATGTTTGAAAACATGCTAACAAACATTATCAGTGTCTGAGAAAATGAAACTCTATGGGATTGAACTTCAGAAATGCGGTTGTGCCAGGAACAGGTACTCAGAGTAACAATATGGGAGGGATTTATCATGCAAAAATAAGACCTCATGTGAATCTGAGAAGTTACTACAAGCACTCACAGTGAAAAGCAATGCTTAAAACAATAAAGCAGAGATTATTCTAACACTCTTTAACATGTGGTTTGTAGGCAAATCTTTAACAAATCACTGATTACTACCTTTTGATGAATTCCATGAATCCATTCTCTACCTCACACAGGAGCACTCCTGAATGACATACTACAAAAATTTAAAGATAGGTTGTCTAAAATACTTAGCAAAATTATCCTGATCTTTTAAACAACTTTGGGTTACAGTAAAAGCACAGTGATAACACTACATTTCCAAGATAAGAAATGTATAATTCAGGAGATACTATGCCCATCAGATGGAATGGTAAGCTTCCCATACTCACAATGAACAAGAATTCACCTTTGTGTAGCTGCTGGAGGGAAAAAAATAATACATGTAGCAAAAATAATTTTGTTTGGGCTACTACATACATTTTTATTCATAAAAAATGAGGGCATCAAGTCAGTCATCAGCAAGTTTGCAGATGACACCAAGCTGGGGGCAGATATAGCTGGGCTGGAGGGCAGAAGGGCTCTGCAGCGGGACCTCGACCACCTGGACAGATGGGCAGAGTCCAAGGGGATGGCGTTCAATAAATCCAAGTGCCAGGGTCTGCACTTTGCCCACAACAACCCCATACAGAGCTACAGGCTGGGGTCAGAGTGGCTGGAGAGCAGCCAAACAGAAAGGGATCTTGGGGGTGCTGATCGATACCCGCCTGAACATGAGCCAGCAGTGTGCCCAGGTGGCCAAGAGAGCCAATGGCATCCTGGCCTGCATCAGGAATGGTGTGGCCAGCAGGAGCAGGGAGGTCATTCTGCCCCTGTACTCTGCACTGGTTAGACCACACCTTGAGTACTGTGTCCAGTTCTGGGCCCCCCAGTTTAAGAGGGACATTGAGATGCTTGAACGTGTCCAGAGAAGGGCAACGAGGCTGGTGAGAGGCCTCGAGCACAGCCCTACGAGGAGAGGCTGAGGGAGCTGGGATTGTTTAGCCTGGAGAAGAGGAGGCTCAGGGGAGACCTTATTGCTGTCTACAACTACCTGAGGGGTGGTTGTAGCCAGGAGGAGGTTGCTCTCTTCTCTCAGGCAGCCAGCACCAGAACAAGAGGACACAGCCTCAAGCTACGCCAGGGGAAATTTAGGCTTGAGGTGAGGAGAAAGTTCTTCAGTGAGAGAATCATTGGCTACTGGAATGGGCTGCCCAGGGAGGTGGTGGAGTCGCCGCCCCTGGAGCTGTTCAAGGCAGGATTGGACGTGGCACTTGGTGCCATGGTCTAGCCTTGAGCTCTGTGGTAATGGGTTGCACTTGATGATCTATGAGGTCTCTTCCAACCTTGGTGATACTGTGATACTGTGATACTGTGATCCTGCTGGCCACACCATTCCTGATGCAGGCCAGGATGCCATTGGCTCTCTTGGCCACCTGGGCACACTGCTGGATCATGTTCAGGCAGGTATCGATCAGCACCCCCAGATCCCTTTCTGTTTGGCTGCTCTCCAGCCACTCCGCCCCCAGCCTGTATCTCTGCATGGGGTTGTTGTGGCCAAAGATGATGCTCCCTCTCATTGTTCGATTGGTGGGAAAAGTAAAGAAAATAGAAGATCTATAGACTTTGTGAATTTCCACATGCACATATAGCTCTGTGAGAATATTCAGATTGAGATCTTTGGAATGCACATGCACTGTGCATGACATAGATGACTCACATTTGAACAGTTTTATACCCAGCTTTACTGTCAAGTGTTGCTTTGTTTTCATACATACTTACGATGGGCATGACAGAACCACATCACGGTGTAATTGCGAATTTTGAACCCAACTTGAAAGCTGCAGCTGATGATTTATTTTATTACAAGAGGAGTTGCTCTCCTCTTTTATTGTTCGACTGTGCATAACATGACACTAAGACTTGACAGCCTCTAAAGAATTTTGTTCATCCACAGAGAAGCTGAAATAGCAGATCACCTGTGACTGTGGAATGTATTTTTCCAGCATTAACATGATATAGAGTTCTTGTTAATGCCTTGGAAAATGCTAGTGGAAGAGAACTTGTATGATGCTTTAGAACTAGCTTACCAAACAGATTCATTACAAATCACTGCATTTTGTGAATTAACATGAGCAATTGTTAGACAGAATAAGCAGTAGTGCTGTTTCACTAGAGATATTAGGCAAAGCACTGGTTTGATTATTTCCATTCTAATGTACTGGATGATCTTCCCATATAATGTTTCATAATAACTTCCAATATAACATTAAATCTGCTCTTAAACCCTAGCTACAATCATGCATTTTTATGAAAATTATGACATTTGCAAACCAAGAGTGAGAACTGTTGTTTAAGGTTTGTATTCATTATGTTGTAATAAAAAAAAAAAAAACTAGGGATATTTCAAACATTCTACATCTGTGCTATTTCACCATGGTAATGCTGACCAAGACTTGCTACTGATAATGGTAGCTTTCATAAGAAGAACATGAATATTTTAGATGCAACAAGTCATGAAGAGTGTTTTCCAACCTAAATGATTCTATAATTCTGTGGTTGTTTCTAGTTGTGTACTGACATCATATAATTGCAGTTTCATTGAGTTTTTCTTTGCTAATATGGAAAAAAAAAACTTAATTAAGGTGATCTAGCACATATAATTTTAAATATATCCATATGAGTTAGTAATTTACAGGAAATAAAATGGAGATAGTGCAAATACTGTGCACTGCTATACATCGGCTGCAAAAGCAATTATGGTCTTCCTGTGTCTTAAAATGCCAGTTGGAAACAGTCAGATATGAAGTACTGAGCAGTAATTACGGTGTGTAAACTTAGAAGTAATAGCAATAGCTTGCCTTATTAGAAGCAGCTATCAGTCATTAGATGAGCTCAAAATGTATCACTTACACACTGGCTTTGCTCTGCACTAATATCAGAGGTATGCACATTATACGTTTCAATGCATTTATTTTCTTCTCACCATTTGGCACAGATTTTGTCTAGTGATATACAGCCCTTATATATCGCTAATACACTGTAGTATAACACCAGCAAGCGGGAGACAGTATTCTGTCTAATTGTTTTGATCAAACATGACATAGGCTTTGTACTCGCACTAGACACATATTTCTGTAAGTTATAGCTTTCGCAGCACTTGCTTTCATTTTTTTTTTGCAATCCTGTCTGTTTCAGACCCTGAAGAATGCAGCACAAACGTTTCAGTTTTCAACCTGTCAAGACTTTGCACAAATGATTTGTCAAGAAAAAGTCTAATTATGTCTGGCTTAAGGCTTCCATGTTAAACAGGAACAATTGTGGTGACTGTGAAAGAACCGCCTCCTGGCACTTCAGCAAAATGTGAAAGCAGCATGATTGTCCTGCCTTGTTTCTTTCCATCAACACCCTGTGGTCAGAAAAAGAAACCACCAAATGCTTCACTTCCATTTCTATCAGTTTCTTGTGACTGGCAGCACCTTGGCATTTGCCTTGTACTGTATGTGAGTCATACTTCTAGGGCAACAAGAGAGCCTGTTGAATACAAAGTCTGAAACTAAGCAGACATCAAGCAAGGAGCTGCTATGGCAGCGATCAAGCAGATTAGCTTAAGTAATTCTGATCAGCATATTAAAGATCAAAATGAATCAGAATGTTTACAGAAAAAACATAAATCAGGCCAAGTGTAAGTGATCTGGTGATGTGAAACCCTTTATATAATATGACTATTTTGCTATGGCTATTTTTGCAACACTCTGACATATCGGCCACCACTTGTCTTGCTTTAATTGTCTATTTCAAAATATTGCTTATCTTTCCTTTCCAATGAAGTCTGACAACAGCAGCAAAACCTGTATTCCTTATTGAAGCTCTGATCCACACATTTTGTCACTGGTATCAGCAGAAGACTTCGAGAGACACTATGGCTGGATGCTTTGAACTAAAATCCTGTGAAAACAACGGGGATACAAGTAAGGAGATGCATAGCAAAATCAGCATGGTGTATAAAAATTGCTCCTATGAAAATCTGACCTGCATGCAAAAAAATACTGCAGCTTTGGCTGCCCTCATTTTACAGTGCCCATCTCAAGACAAATCAGAATGACTGAGTTTTCAAAAAGTGTGAATTATTGCCCTGTCCATCCAATCAGAGCACAGGATAGAGTGTTGCCCTCTGTGGTTCGAGTCATCCTCTACACCAAATGAATTTGAAGGTGATGGCTTACATCCTGCCTTACAGGATGGAACCACCATGTTTGTAGGGGCCTGAGTTGTCTGAGATCTGATCTGGTGATACTGTACTCAGTATCACCAGCTGGATCTCTCCTGATACATATTCAGATACATTAAGTTCAGTCCCTTGCTTAGTTGCTCAACATGAATAATTTCCAATGTTTATTTTAGGAATTAATATGTAGCCAAGAAAGGTACCTGTTTATAATATACAAAATACTCAGCATTCTTGTTATGGAGGCAGGAATTAATTGGTCGAGTCAGGAGTTTATAAAAATAGAGTTATTTTATTTTCCCAAAAACCTGCCCCCCAAAACTATATACAGAGATAATTTAGATTTAATTAGCAGGTTCGTTCTTAGTTGGTTGAGAATATCTACACAATAGGATGCCACAGGTAAACTTGACTAATTTGAAGTCAGGAGTTGGAAAAGGCTTGAGCTATTAAATATAGCGTTCCCCATTATCAAAATAAGGCTGAGCCGTGAGATACAACAGGGCGCGCTGGCGTGAAAGAAGGACGATTCAAAGGGCTGTCCTGTGGTCCTTTCAGAAACCTTCAGGGTCATTAAGAAGCTATGCAGCTGCACAATAAGGTGCTTAAGGTGAAGTCCTTGGGCATCTTCGGAGCGAAAAGAAGCTCCGTGTATAGAAGCTATCCAGGCGGGGGGAGAAGAACTCCAAGCAGGCACACCAAGGCGGGAACACAATCCAAAGTGGGGACGAACTCCATGGCAGGAGCACCCCAAGGCAGGAACACCCCAAGGCAGGAACCCCTCAATATTTATACCCTTTTCTAGACAAAGAGCTGAGTTACCACTGCCTAGGCAAGAAAAGCACACAGCCAATCCTCAGCCCAGTGCAGCGCGGGCCCAGCATGGGGCATCCCTCGTGCCAGAAGGGTCCAATGGCTCCCCCCCTTCACACCTGCAGGGCAGGGACAGGGGAAACAGGTCTGTTCGCACCTTTTTCTTCCCCCATTCAAACCACAGAGGGAGAGGAAATTTCTGGGGTACACAGGACCTCCAGGACAATTCTAAAGTCCACTATTTGCTGTACAAAGTCCACAGTGAGGCTATACAGTGCATTTAGTCAATTGTGGTTCACATTCTGATATGCTGCACACAAACTTCTCCATGTGAAAAGGCCCTTAGGGCAAGACTAAAGACAATTGTACTGGCATTAGACCTACAGTGACACATGAGGAATAGTGAAGCTATGGTAGTAGTTTAGCAGACTGTTGTCTTCTTGGAGAAAAAAAAATAACAAACAAAGAAACAACCAAAAAAAAAAAAAAAAAACAAAGAGTTAATTTTTTCAGTGCTCATCTGGAGAGGGAAAAGAGGGTACCAACAGCTCAAGAATCACCTAATGCTGTTCTGCGCTCTTTGAAAGTTTGACAATGTGGTCAGGAGCATGTGGAAGGATAATAGGGAAGATTTGGTCTGTCTTCTGCAATAGAAACTTGAAAGTACTGAGATTGCAGAGGGGAATTACTGTATCTTGTTAAAATAAATGAGCCATGGGACCACTGAAACAAATTCACTTACCACATCCAAGTAACAGTATTTGACAGAATGCTGATTTTAAGTGCTTAGGAAATGCTTTTCTGGCTATTGATCTAAATTTAAGTTGCAATTACTAATGTTATTTTTAAGAGAAAAAGAATTCTTCAATTTCCAGATGATTTTCAGCAAACGTTATGTGGAAAAAGAAAGATTTTTTCTTCACCCCACCCAAATCCACAGACTATTTTTTTGAGATGTGCTATTTCACCTACAAACTTTAGTAAAAATACTTATAGTTTCAAGCATTGTGTTTTCTAAAGGTCCTACTTCTCTGCAATGCCATATATGACCATCACAAAAGTGGATTTATATTATTTTTTTTTTATTTCTTTACTACAAGGGGTTTAGAAAATGGACATATAATTCAGACTGATACCAAGTTAGAAGCAGGTGTTGATCTGTTGGAGAGTAGGAAGGCCCTGCAAAGGGACATAGACAGGCTAGATAGGTGGGCAGAGGCTAATGGCATGAGATTTAACAAGTCCAAGTGCAGAGTTCTACACTTTGGCCACAACAACCCCAAGCAGCGCTACAGGCTGGGGACAGAGTGGCTGGAGAGCAGCCAGGAGGAGAGGGACCTGGGGGTACTGGTGGATAGTAGGCTGAAGATGAGCCAGCAGTGTGCCCAGGTGGCCAAGAAAGCCAATGGCATCCTGGCCTGTATCAGGAACAGTGTGGCCAGTAGGATGAGGGAGGTTATTCTTCCCCTGTACTCAACACTGGTCAGACCACACCTTGAGTACTGTGTCCAGTTCTGGGCTCCTCAATTCAAGAGAGATGTTGAGGTACTGGAAACTGTCCAGAGAAGGGCAACAAAGCTGGTGAAGGGCCTGGAACACAGCCCTGTGAGGAGAGGCTAAGAGAGCTGGGGTTGTTTAGCCTGGGGAAAAGGAGGTTCAGGACAGACCTCATTGCTGTCTACAACTACCTGAAGGGAGGCTGTAGCCAGGTGGGGGTTGGTCTCTTCTCCCAGGCAACCAGCAACAGAACAAGGGGACACAGTCCCAAGTTGTGCCAGAGAAGGTATAAGTTGTATGTTAGGAGGAAGTTCTTCACAGAGATAGTGATTGGCGTTGGAATGGGCTGCCCAGGGAGGTGGTGGAGTCGCTGTTGCTGGAGGTGTTCAAGAAAAGACTGGATGAGGCACTTAGTGCCACGGTGTAGTTGATTGGATAGAGCTGGATGATAGGTTGGACTGGATGACCTTGGAGGTCTCTTCCAACCTGGTTGATTCTATGATTCTATGACCTGGGTCACTAAATGTATTTTTTTAAGAATAGCTCCTGATTAATTTGAATTGCCTGGCTTGTCTCTTGGTAGGTTGTAGTAATCAGGTGATTAAACAACACTACTCCCAGGAATTAGGGCTTGCAGTTCTCTGAATGAAGTAACTACCTTGCTTCCCCTGAATACTTGCCTTTTTCTGTTCTCTATCATCATTTTTGGCAAAAGCCTCTATTGTAGTTCATGTTGTATTTATATATGATACTTTAGAAGTCTGTGTCAGAACAGACTGCTGAGGATTCAACACCACATGGAAGATAGAAAGAGTGAAAGGCAAGTATCACAGGACATAAAGTCTGGTAATTGCTCTGTGGGAAGAAAACCACAAGACACTGTTTCTCTTGAGTGGTTTTGAGCAGTATGGGAATTTGCATAGTGTGCTTTATATAAGCAAAGTTTATTATGAAGCATGATTTGGCTAATATGAAAAGGAAGAGAAAAAGGGTTTCATATTTATTTGTACTTGTTTTGTTTTAACAAAGTTAATCCTGATCTATGTCAAATTCCATGCTGATTTAACTATTTTTATTCTCAGTGTTGTTTATCTCTGGGGCAAAATGTTTCCATGCCTTTGGTTTATTATGGTGACTGTATAATATCCGGCAAAGATCATTACAGTTCAAAAACCAACCTTATTCTGAAACTAAAAAAAAAAAAAAAGAAGAGGAAAAATTAAAATACATATTTGACTACAGCATATTTCATGACCTCATTCTTACATGAGAAAATGTCATTCAATACAAATAGATTTCTTTATAGAATAGAATAGAATAGAATAGAATAGAATAGAATAGAATAGAATAGAATA
>WAAF01014724.1:7578-54450 GCA_013400475.1 Tricholaema leucomelas | reverse complement strand
CTGGCTACAGCCTCCCTTCAGGTAGTTGTAGACAGCAATGAGGTCTGCCCTGAGCCTTCTCTTCTCCAGGCTAAACAACCCCAGCTCCCTCAGCCTCTCCTCATAGGGTTTGTGTTCCAGGCCCCTCACCAGCTTTGTTGCCCTTCTCTGGACACATTCCAGCACCTCAACATCTCTCTTGAGTTGAGGAGCCCAGAATTGGACACAGTACTCAAGGTGTGACCTGACCAGTGTTGACTACAGGGGAAGAATAACCTCCCTCGTCCTACTGGCCACACTGTTCCTGATACAGGCCAGGATGTGAAACAGTGCCCGAAAGGAAAAAATGAGAAAATGCTGTATTTTGTACCGAGTATAATTTATGATCTACACAGAAATCTCCTTTAATTACTCCCCAAAAATGCAGATTTTTTTTTTTTTTTTATCTTGCAAGATTTATTGTTCAGTTTTAAATTTGGTTGCCTAGAATCTTCACTTACAAGCCCTATGAAACATATGCGTCGTCTTCTACCTGCAATCATGAAACACAGTATTTTAAAGTACTTACGTTGTATATGGAACACATGTCCTGGCTTTGCATTGTGGGATCCTCATATTTGACCTAGTTATGTAAAACTTGCAAAAACAACAACAAACAAACAGTGGAATAACCAATAACAACAACAACAACAACATTAATAGAAATGGGCATAACAAGTTTCAAAGGGCAGATGTTTATCTTGGAAATGTATCTATCCGAAAATGCCTTTCTTAGGAACTGAAAAGATAAATGATCCTCCTTGAGAGCTTTCAAGCCATTTATCATTTAGATAATATTGGTCATTTTTGAGTGAAACTGACTCATGAGCATATGGTACAGAGCCCTCAATTAAAGAAGGAATTTAAGAACTTGCTGAGCTTTCCAGATTTCCAGATGTGAGTGAAGCAAAAGATAGAGGTGGCCTATTTGACAAGAAAAAACAATCAGATCATCCTTCTTTGTCTATGTGCATGAGTTAGGTCATAAGTAGAGGAGGAACTTCTAAGATCTGAATCCTGTCTTACAGATGCATCAGTTGCAGACCTGAGTTGCACATATAAGTACAGGCTCTGAATGTTCAATCCCTATGTGGTGTTTCTTCAAAGGTAAAAGCAGATCATGGAGTTACTGCAGACTTGTGAGAGATAGAAATTTTATTTACATATGATTCACCTAGAGAAAAATTAAAATCTGTATTTGTTTTTATTATTTACATATATTTTTATCAGATCAAGGGCTGGATGCATAATATTTTAAATATGCTGTTAGCTTGTTTAAAAAAAAACTATCAATTATCTTATTACAGTATCACAGTATCACAGTCTCACAGTCTCACAGTATCACCAAGGTTGGAAGAGAACTCATAGATCATCAAGTCCAAGCCGTTACCACAGAGCTCAAGGCCAGACCATGGCACCAAGTGCCACGTCCAATCCTGCCTTGAACAGCTCCAGGGACAGTGACTCCACCACCTCCCTGGGCAGCCCATTCCAGTAGCCAATGACTCTCTCAGTGAAGAACTTTCTCCTCACCTCAAGCCTAAATTTCCCCTGGCATAGCTTGAGGCTGTGTCCTCTTGCTCTGGTGCTGGCTGCCTGAGAGAAGAGAGCAACCTCCTCCTGGCTACAACCACCCTTCAGGTAGTTGTAGACAGCAATAAGGTCTCCCCTGAGCCTCCTCTTCTCCCAGCTAAACAACCCCAGCTCCCTCAGCCTCTCCCAATTAAATCATTTCAAATGCAAACTGCCTAGTGCTATGGTGCTTCACCTTCCTATGTTGTAAAAAAAATGAAAGTACTGCGATATACATGGTTTAAAAAATGGGGTTTTGCTCCTTTTAAGAAGAGGAAGGCCAGACAAAGCAAGAAAAAGGAAACAGAAACCATCATGAAAAACCTCTGCCTGGATGGGTAGCCCAGACTTGGTTTGTGGCTTCCAGTTTGAGACCTTAAAGTTTACTGTCTTGCAGAAAACTGTGTGAAATATGCAACAATCTTAACTGTGAGCTGAAATCATCATAGGTAATCTGCATCTTTTTGTAGCACTCAAAGACCTTATTGCTCTCTACAACTACCTGAAAGGAGTTTGTAGAGGGCTAGCCACTGGTCTCCTCTCACAAGTAACCAATGATAGAATGAGAGGAAATGGCCTCAAGCTGTACCAGAGGAGATTTAGACTGGACATTAGGAAAAAAAAATTCAGGGAAAGGGTTGTCAGGCACCGGAACAGGTTACCCAGGAGGTGGCTGAATCGCCATCTGTGGAAATGTTTAAAAGCCATATAGATCTGGTGCTTGGGGACACAGTATAGTGACAGACTACAGTGTAGTGATAGACTTGGTGGAGTGGGCAGAACAACTGGATTTCATGATCTCAGAGGTCCTTCCTGGCCTGGATGAAAAAAAAAAACAACAACCAACTGAACAAGCAAAAAAACCCAAAACCAAACCTCACTCACAAAAGAAAAAACAATCCACCAATTAAAACTTGGACGTTGTTATAACACAGCATTCTACTTGTCTATGATTTGTATAGACTGGTCTGTTAGTACCTTAGAAGCTGTTTAAGAAGCAGGAGAACCCAGTGTGCTCTAGCTGATCCTTTATCCCTGGTCTTTTCTTTCTCACTGCTCAAAGTGCTCTGGTGAAGATGTGGATAGAAAGGCTTTAGGCTCCGTTTCAGTAACTGTGCAAAGGCCTGCTGCTAGGACCCTATAATCAACAAAACTTTGCCTCAAAAGAGTAAAACAAACAAACAAAAAAAGACTGATGCATCTAATAGAGCACTGGTGACAAATTTGTCATTACCTGTTTCAAGAGATCAAATATCACTGGAGCAGCCTTGTCTACTGAAGCAGCAAAAGCTGCAGACAAACGAGGAGCTTCTAAACTTAGCTAGAGATGTCTCAGCATAATTCTATCTCACTCTCTGGCGTAGCATGCTGACATGTAATCATATCAGTTTGATAGTGGGTTGAAATGATACAGTGTTTCAGATGGCAAAACACAACAGTGCCGTAGGTTTGTCCTTTGAAGAGTACTACGTCTTAAGAGTCCTGCAAATCTCAGTTGCAGTTCTCCCATTGATTTGGTTTCTGTGTTCAGGCTGGTGAGTTTCGCCTGAGGAAGCACTACAATAAAACTGAGTAACCATGTGAGGATTTTAATACTTTTGTAATAATTAAGGCTTTTACTACAGAAGTTTAACTGAAGCCCTGAGGTGTTGTAAAGTGACGTTTCAGCAAGTTCCATCCAGGATAAAAAAGTTTGTGAAAACTCATGCTAGTATGCACCTCTCATTCAATGTTACAAAGCATTAAAGATTAACTCAAAATTATTTGCAAGGGAAGACATAATAATTCAGGCTAGAGGAATTACTTTATCTGTATAAACACTAATCACATAACTGTCAGGGTTGGAAGGACCTCAAGTATCATCTAGCTCAAATCCTCCTGCCACGGGCAGGGACACCCTCCACTAGATCAGGCTGCTCAGAGACACATCCAGCCTGGCTTTAAAAGCATCCAGGGATGGGGTTTCCACCTTTTTCACTACTAATTGTGCATTTTTCATAGATTCATAGAACCATAGAATCAACCAGGTTGGAAGAGACCTCCAAGATCATCCAGTCCAACCTAGCACCCAGCCCTAGCCAGTCAACTAGACCATGGCACTAAGTGCCTCATCCAGGCTTTTCTTGAACACTTCCAGGGACAGTGACTCCACCACCTCCCTGGGCAGCTCATTACAATGCAAATCACTCTCTCTGTCAAGAACTTCCTCCTAATATCCAGCCCATACCTCCCTTGGCACAACTTGACATTGTGTCCCCTTGTTCTGTTGCTGCTTGCCTGGGAGAAGAGACCAACCCCCAGCTGGCTTCAGGTAGTTGTAGATAGCAATGAGGTCACCCTTGAACTTCCTCTTCTCCAGACTAAATAACCCCAGCTCTCTCAGCCTCTCCTCACAGGGCTGTGTTCCAGGCCCTTCACCAGCTTTGTTGCCCTTCTCTGGACATATTCCAGTGCCTCAACATTGCTCTTGAATTGAGGAGCCCAGAACTGGGCACAGTACTCAAGGTGTGGCCTGACCAGTGTTGAGTACAGGGGAAGAATAACCTCCCTCGTCCTACTGGCCACACTATTCCTGATACAGGCCAAGATGCCATTGGCTCTCTTGGCCACCTGGGCATGCTGCTGGCTCATCTTCAGCTACTCTCTACCAGTACTCCCAGGTCCCTTTCTGCTTGGCTGCTCTCCAGCCACTCTGCCCCCACCCTGTAGTGCTGCTTGGGGTTGTTGTGGCCAAAGTGTAGTCAATGGCGTCCTGGCCTGTATCAGAAACAATTAGATAAAATAACAGATGGGCTTGCAAATACAGATTGTGCCAAACTGATTAGATGTCCCTCTTGAATAACTTTTTGTTTTGTTTTTCCAAATTGAAAAACATGCATATGCCATAGAATATTTCTGGTTGTATTTCAATACAAAAATTAAACAGAAATTGGAATACTGTAAACTGATCTGTGAATGTTGAGATTAATTCAGTTTTAATCATTCATTTACAAGAAAAAGGAATTAAAGTAAGAGGAGAAGCACAAATAATGAAGCTATTGTGCATGGACAAATGAAAAAAGACACAACTTTCCTGTTGTGGGATATTCTTTTTTTGTCTGTTTTCTGATTTTCAAAGTGTTTTTGAGGTAGATATATTGAGAATTATAATTTCAGAGCTTTCAGAGGAACAGGAACAGGAAAGTTGCCTGCAGTTCATGTCTGTCAGATTGACAAACACACCTCTTTTTTTCACATTGCTGTAGATTCTATTCACTGTCATATATACCAAGAGTTTCTGTGGTGAAGTTTTAGCAGTTTCACTCTAAAATTATTTCACAATTCTAGGGATATTTATCTCTGCTCTACACAATCCTACAGGAAAAACTAACAAACAAACAAACAAGCCCCAAACACAACAACAAAAACCCCACAAACCAATGAAACCCAAAACTAAAACCAAAACCAAACAACCCCACAATCAACAACAACAACAACTCCTGAACCAACCCAAATCTTGACCTCTAAGTAGCAAAGAAACAATTTTTGGACAAACAAAACTGATTTCTATGTTTGGCAATTGCTACTGAAGATCCCTTTGAAATATGCTCAGTATCTTTCTCAGATAGAAGATTCTTCTTCTTTTGCTCTATTGCATACTTTATTTCTCATCTCAGGATTTTTTCCTGTGGATGAGTAGTTAGAAATATAGACCAGTCTATCCTTAAGTCAGTTTAGAAAAGAGCTTTCCTTTAAAAAATACAGTCAAGATTCATATAGGTAATCTCTAGACAGTAGAAGCTCATCTCCTTCTCTGGAGACTTTCAAGGCCTATCTGGATGCATTCCTCTGTGATCTGAGCTAAATGGTATGGTCCTGATCTGGCAGGGGGTTTGGATTGAATGATCTCTTTGGGTGCCTTCCAGCCCCTGACATCCTGTGATCCTGTGATGACCCCTTAGTATAGTCTTGCTTTGAACAGGAGATTGTAGGTATTTTTTTCAGCTGTCTGTTGATATACTTTAGAAATCCCATTCTAGAATACAAAAAAACGGGCAAAGAGATAAGCATGAATGACGTCATTATTATCATTATCAACGTTATCATCATCATTGTCATATGACATAATAAATGAGCTTCAGTTTTGGCACAAATGTAAATGCTGGGTTCTGCATTAGAAGGGTTAGGTGATGCAGTGGTTCTGAGAGTTACTATGAGAGTCTAAATCGCCTCTCCCTAATCACAAAGATAAAGATTGCCTTTGTTAACTCCCGGGACTCAGACTAGGTGCTTGGCCAAAAGCTCAGGGGTGCAAATCTACAGACAACACCTTGGAAACTCCTGGACCTCAGCCTGGCTGGAATGCCTACATCTTATCTCAGCTACCCCGAAGAGAAAAGGCTTATGTGTATTCAGAGTATGGACAGGTAGAGCCAGGGACGGGATGGAGGCCCTTCCCCAGTGGTGCCGGACCCCTGCGAATGCATGAGAATACACAGGAAGATTTCCTGGGGAGCTGCAGCCGGACACCGAGCAGAAAACATACCTGTAAAAAAGGCAGGAGGAATGCCTGCCAAAAGTGTGCACTTCTACCAGACTACCAAGGGTGGAACTCCACTAGACCATCAAGTGGACCTCCACCAGACTACCAGAGCTGCACCACCACCAGAAGAACCCTTGACGAACTCCACAGAAGATCATCGCTGGGTCACACACACGTCTCTCTCTCTCTCTCCCCATCTGTGACTTGAGTAACATGATCCCAGCTCTTTTCCTTCCCTGCTTCTTCTCCTCTTCTTCTCCATCATTCTCATCATCTCTCTCCCCCCCACCCCTTCTGTTTTGTCCAACCTTATCCTTTAATAAACAGTTTTGTGGTTCTCTATGGTCTCGTTTGCACCTCAATTTCACAACACGAAAACCCATAAGAACAGATCTTGCTCCTCTGCACAGAGATATTGTTAATCTCTGTTCTCTGGACCTTGACAGTTACCCACCCCACACACACAGTGAATTCACCCAGACTAGACTCAGTCATCTGGAATTTAAGGAATGAAGCTTTGTATTCACAGCTTAGCACAATATACAACCAGATATTTACAATATATTACAGATATTTACGGCTATATACAGTAGTATACAAGTTATAAGTAATACAGAAACACAATACCCCTCCCAGCAATCAGTCCCCAGGAGGGGCTCCAAATAACTCTTTCACATTCTTTTCACCTCCCTCCCTTATCGTAGAATTTTCTTTATGTGCAAGATGTGTTGGAAGAATCAGCAAGGGGAGTTAGAAGGAAAATGATTAGTTAGGTCCTGTGTAGGGTGAAGCAAAAGGAGTTAATATGGCAGAAGCCATGGAGAGACACCAATGACCTTGAATATGTTTGTGTCCTTGCTTTTACACATCTCAGCAAACCTATGAGTGAATTAGACATCGCAATTGTTTTATTTTCACAGTCTATAATCTAACTCTTCTGATTAAAATATTCCAATTAGCCTCAAACCAGCACAGGTGATAGGTTGGACTCGGTGATCGCAGAGGTCTTTTCCAAGCCAGTTAACTTTGTGGTTCTGTGGCTCTGTGTTGCATGACATGGTGCTACAAGAACTTAGTTTGTTAACGTAGCAAAACAAAATCAAGTGAGAAATGTTCTTTCTTTTAAAGAAAGGACACCTCAGAAAAGAATGTCCATTTGTATATCTCCTATACTTTCACTTAGCACAACCTCAGATCAGGGACAGACAGTGGTCTAGTCTTTCCCCCAGAATCCTGGTCACCTGCCTGCAGCCATACCACATTGTAATTAAAAATACTATTTTCATTGTGAAAAGATATGAAGTCACATGTGTATAACTGAGTACCTCATAGACAAAGAGTTCTGGTACCTCTAGGGAGCGATATAAAGACAGCAGAAGTGCAGGTCTCAAGGAACAATTAAAAATGTGAGAATCTGGTATGAGAATAAAAATACTACTGTGGTAGTAGCAGCAGTGCAGAGACAAGAAACAAACTGGTTATCTTTTTGCTTTTTAATAATCGTATTGTCTGTCCTAGTGCGTTTGTAGCCCTCCAGCATCCTTCCAAGCTTTCAAGCTCTTTAACTTGCTACCTTGATATCTCTCAAGCCTTGAAAACCCTTTGGGCATGCTTGCAACTCCTCCCTTGCTCAAATAGTTGTGGTGCATTTGAAGATTTTTATAAGATCTTCGACTTTGGCAACAGATTTCCCCCTTCTAAAGTAATCCCATCATTTCAGGTGATCATTTTGCTTTCTTCTTTCCCACTCTTTCTACCTTTGCATGCACAGAGTACCCAAAAAAGCATCAGTCACTCCTTCAACATTAAGACATTGCTTTGAAAAAGAAGCCAGACGTGGCCGTTTGAACACAAAGCAATAAACATCTGCTGTGCTTTTGAGGACACTGGATCTGTAGACCTATATTTTATCCAATTAGCATCAAAGAACTAGAGAACTTAGTATTTTGCTTTAATACCAAAAAAAATGATGACAAATTTCTGAGAGCAGTTCAATATTTCCCACCTACACTTAATTGCCCAAAACATTTAGCAAGTATCAAGCCTGTAGGCAGGAGCACCACGCTTAGTATTTCCTTCTTTGCTCCTCAAGATAAAGGCCAAGCTCTGCACTTTTGAAAAGCAAACGAAAGAAATGGAAATACCTTCGCTTTCCAAAGATCTGCAGGTTTTAAAGGATACTGGGATAAAAAAAAAAATCCTCAAAGCTGTCTGCATGGTGGCTAAACAAGATTAGGTAAAACACATCCTCTCCAATGCACACACAGAATATAAAGCATCTTAATCCCTCTCCAGTATGGTACCATAAGCAGTTACTATGCAGAAGAAACTCGCATACAGTAAGCAGGCCAACAAATACATTCTCGTTGGTCAGACTTTGTACCCTAGATCTGTTCTGCTGGACTCCCAAAAGAACTGTAAAAAACCCACTGGTGGCAGAATCACAGGAGGAAATAAAAAAAAGGAAACAGAAGAAAAGGAGACAGTTTTGTTCTTTATTCTGCTAAACCACAAATACTTCAAGTCACTTCAAGTGATAGATGATTGTTAAAAGACTAATTTCCATGAAGATGGAGTACCTCTATCATATGAAAGAGAAAGATTTCTCTTATTACCAGATTCACTACAGTAACAAGTGTTTTAAAAATCCCAAGCCCCCCAGTGATGTAACCACTAATGCTTTTGTGAACTTAAGGAACCTGGCCAAGCCTCTTCCCAAATATGCCTGTCTCCCTATCAGCTGAATTAACAGAGCTAAATCCCTTCACTGCAAGCTACCGCTGTTAGTTCCCAGAGAGTACATCATTTACATGTATCACCCTGCTCTTTCTTTTATTGTGTTCTTGTTTTGGTTCACTGTTTCCCTTAATTTGAAATGCGAGTTTCCCTTGCTGTACATTTTGAGGTATTTGGTAGCAGGACAGAAAAGGCTTGTTATTGAAGCTGAATTAACCTAACAAAGAGAGAGGGAAAAAAAATCAGAGCCGCACACAGAGCTATTAAACTTCGACCACAGTTTCAATACTTAAACGGCATAAGCTTGGTAAAAGCCACAATGTTTCTTTAATTCATATTTCTTTTTCCTCCTATGCACATCGTATATCTATGGAACAAATATGTTTGACAAATCCAGGCTTAACAAAAGTAGGAAGCATGCTATGCACAAAGAAATGTTAAATGCAAGCAAACCCTAGTTTTTTATTTGTAACTATAAATTAGTTCTTCTGTACCTGAAAAGACTGTTATTATCAGTCCAAGGACTCGTCTAAAGTACTTCAAGTGCAAAGCTCAAATTGTACAGATTCGGCATATACAGTACAGTATTTGTTTCTTCAAAACCCACTGGGATTTCAAGTCACCAAGCATTTATTATGCTGAAACAGTCTTTTAAAATGGATTATTTTGAAAGCTTACAAGGAAGAGCTCCTCCATCTCTATTAGCAAGCTGTGGACTGGTTCTCTTTGTAAGAAGCTGCAGGGGATGGAAATACTTGGCATCACATTGCACTTTGCTCAGGAAAATGTTCAATATCCTAGTACAAAATACAATAAGAGAGCTGTTTACCATGGTGTCTATCACAATATCTGTTCAGAACCGCCAAAAAAAACCAGGGGTCTAACAACAGAGATAACAAAATAGCCAGGAAGAAAAAAAAATCTACTCAGCACTTGATTTAGAGAAATTCTGTGGGAATTTGTGGTTCATGCTTGAGGGTACAATGCTTCTTGTTTAACATAGTTAATGTCCATTGACTATTCCCTGCACCACTGCAGTTATACACATATTGTACACAGAAATGAGACACAAACACTGTGGATTACCACCTATGGTTTTAGTAACTGAAGGATAGATGAGAGGGGAAATATAATAAAGGCTTATACTAGCCCAAATGAATTGACATTTTAAGAGCAGTAAGGAAAAATAAGATACATTGCCATTGTAAAGTGTTGCAGAAGCTTAATGCATTCTAGAAATGAGAAAGTGATCATTTTCATTACAGATAAATTTCATCCTTTCAAGATTAAAAATCAAAAGGAAGCAAATCTCTTAATCACCTGATAAACCAAGTTCTTTTTAAGGCTAGTCTGAGATGCACCGTCAATGCACCAACGTAAGAAAACACCCAATAGAGCCCTGGGTGCTCTCACTTATAACTCTGCATTTAAAATGCTGAATGTAGTAATAACATTTTGGAGTAAAATCAAATAAAAAGTAAATAATTTTGGTTTAAATACAGTTTTAAAAATCCCACTATAAATTGTTAAGGTTGTGTTCAAAGACCCAAAAAAATGTCTTATTGTTGTTTTTTTTTTTCATATCCTGAAAGAATAGATGGGATGGGAACTAACACTAATCTTTAACAATTAATTGAATAAGTATTTTCCATTATTTCCCTGTACTTGGATGGTTTTTTTTCCTAGAAGACTCAGCATTACCTTTCACAAGTTCCAAGAACTCCAGTATAGTAAAACAGTATCTTTTAGAGGTTGGAAACAGTTCAGGATCGCTCCTATGGAAAAAGTGTCTCCACGGTCATAGCCTATTCTATTGGGATGGTTTGGGTGTTACCTGCCCCCCACACCCCCCCACTTCATAGCCTATTCTATTGTGATGGTTTGGGCGTTACCTGCCCCCCACACACACACTTCATAGCCTATTCTATTGTGATGGTTTGCGTGTTACCTGCCCCCCCCCACACACACACTTCATAGCCTATTCTATTGTGATGGTTTGGGTGTTACCCGCCCACCCCCCCCTCTCCCCCCACTTAAGAAAACCACCCAGACTAGACTCAGCAGATGGAAAGTAAAGAATGAAGCACAGCTTAGCACAATATACAAGCAGGTATTTACAACATATACAGCTATAGGCAGAAATATACAAGTTAAAAAGTAATACAGAAACACAACTCCCCTCCCAGAAACCAGAGTCCCCAGGAGGGGCCCCCAACTGCCTTTCCACCTCCTATCCACCCCTCTACCTTATCCCAAACTTTGCTTTACGTTCAAGGTGAGTTTGGAGAATCAGCCAGGGGGGTGAGAAAGCAGATGGATTAGACAGCAAGTTAGAGAGAGAAAGGAGGCAGCTCAAGAGCTAGAGAGCAACTCTGTTATCTATGTTTTGTTCTTGTTTTTATACATCTCAGCAAGCCTATGAGTGAAGTAGACATCACCATTGTTTCCTTTTCACAGCCTATAATCTGATTCCTCTCACTAAAATATCCCAGCTAGCACACCTATGTATTTTTCAGTCTTATCAAAACAGAGTTGAAACAAAACACTTTTAAACAACTGCTTGAATATGAAATGCTGAAAACATGTTTCTGTCTGCAGTAATTCTCCCTTAAACACAAGCTTTTTTTTTTTTTTCTTTTGTTCCTTTATTTCTGTCCTGAGTTCTTGAATTTTCATGATATAACTTCTGAATACTTCTTTATTTTGGCATTCAGAATTAAGCACTTTCCCAAAAAAAAAAGTTTATCTTCCATTTTCCTCAATGTGGAATACTTAAAGTAATAGTCAGTGGCTATAATGACTTGCACCAGCTCAGGTGGCAGGCGCTGTCATATTAGAAGAGGGAAGAGAAATAATCATAGAAGCACAGAATCGGTCAGAGTTGGGCAGGACCACAAGGATCATCTAGTTCCAACCCCCTTGCCACGGGCAGGGACAACTCACACTAGATCAAGCTGCCTACAGCCTCATCCAGCCTAGCCTTAAACATCTCCAGGGATGGGGCTTCCACCACCTCCCTGGGCAACTCATTCCAGGGGCTCACCATCCTCATGCTGAAGAACTTCTTCCTAACATCCAGTCTGAATCTACTCGTTTCTAGCTTTGTTCCATTCCCCCCAGTCCTATCACTGCCTGACATCTTAAAAAGTCCCTCCCCAGCTTTCTCGTAGGCCCCCTTAAGATACTGAAAGGTCACAATAAGGTCACCTCAGAGCCTTCTCTCCAGACTGAACAGCCCTAACTCCCTCAGTCGCTTTTCATAGGAAAGGTGCTCCAGCCCTCTGCTCATCCTCGTGGCCCTTCTCTGGACATCTTCCAGCACATCCATATCTCTCTTGTAATAGTGGCTCCAGAACTGGATGCAGTACACCAGATGGGGTCTCACCAGTGCAGAGTAAAGGGGGAGGATCATCTCCCTCACCCTCTTGGCCACACTTCTCTTGCTGTAGCCCAGGCTCTGGTTGGCTCTCTGGACTGCAAGAGCACACTGATGGCTCATATTGAGTTGAAAACCTTCTATATCTTTTCATAAGCAATGGTATGTTAATGTGGCTTTTTTTTTGTCATGATGATGTTCTGAACAGAGTTATCACAACTGACATTAAACAGTAGCTTGGGATCTGGCTTGCATGAACTTTGCTATGAAGAGTAGAAGGCAGAAGACATGAATGTACTGAAAAATGTTTTGATTGAGTGAGCCATTAGTAATTTGAGTCACCATAATAAAAATACTTTCAAATAGTAATATTGCTTCTATCATAAGCAGTTCATTACAGAAGCTTTTCTCCTTCTCCCTCTCTCTGTCTCTACTAACTTGTTTTGTTTTCAATCTAAGGCTTTGAAGCCATAACAGCTTTGGATTTGAATTCTCTGAAGAATTGCACTACATGAAGGATAGAACATTAGGAAAAAAACAAATGCTTGTAAAGGTACAATTCTTCTTCACAAAACTGACTTTGCTGTGGCTATTTAAAATACATTATAGTGAATGTTTTATCTGGGGGGTTGCTTTTTGTTGTGGTTTGGGTTTGAGGGGGGTTTTGTGTGTCTTTTTTAATTGTTGTTGCTTTGGCTTTGTTTTTGTTTGTTTATTGTTTGGGGTTTTTTTTTTAATGTTATTAATATCCTAACTTTTTTTTTCCCCCCTTGGTTGTTCTCAGGGAGTGTGTAGCATGTAGTAAATCTAGAATGGATTACCAATAGTAGATTATTTCCAGTGGTAAATCTAGAGTGATAATGAAGCATTAACATGGAATGCTATTTTGAACACGAGCACAAAACTGTGACACATTTTGACTGTTTTGCATAAAATCTCTCATGGAGAGGCCAAATTCAGCTTGGGGTGAAGGAGCACCACAAACAGCAAAATTTAGGAAATAAACTTATTTATTAATCTGTCTTAAAAAGAGGAAAATTCCATTAATTGCTTCACATCTCTGAGGATTTTATGGCCTGCTGGGCAAGAACACCTTTGTGAATGCCATTTGACAACAACTAAGTATTTGAAGTCCTTAATCTATTTTCTTCCTACTGTCAGATCTTTTTGACTGTCCCAGTCTCACCACAAAAAAACAGGTGAATGGTAAAATTACTTTTGAAGTAAAAGGAATAGTTCAACAACAACAACAAATCCACAGACAAATTTAGTTCTGATGTGAAGATCTTCCTTTTATTGAACAAATCTGACTAAATATTGAACACTGGCCCTGTACAGGATAATGCATTCCAAGCATGAAAGAAAGGGGAAATGAACAAGCTTGCAGACTCAAAGAGCTTTATCATCATCTGCAAACACCTTATGCTTTCAGTCTTTCTAGATTGAGAAAGAGACCTTTTCTACCCCATTATACTCTACATGTCTCTTAGAACTCAGTATCATAGTTTGTAGGGTTGCTTCCTCTTCTCAAAGTCAAATCTAATTAATTACTGTGACTGGTTACCTCATGCACCAGGACTTTCCTTTAAACATAGTACTTAGTAGTTGATTTTGTAAACCTCAGCATGATCTGTTCTTGAATGGCAAACATTGTTCTCAAAGAGGTAGTTCCATTTAGAGAAAATTATTTTATTTTTTTTAAATTAAGATAAAGCCCTCCTGAGGTGTAATTGACAGCTAAGGTTCACACGTGTGTTGTTCACAAATGAGGTATGTGGACATTCTTCTCCTGTGATAGGAAAATAAGAGCCTTCATGAGGATCACATGATCTCTTTTCAAAGTAAAACCTCTTTTCTTTCCCTGTCAGTGTCCAAGAAGCATGTGCTCTTTTCTTCTGTCTTCAGTTTTCCTGTGGCACCCTAAATCTGATGGGTGCAACCAGTTGCAATGAGTCATGCAATAGTGATACTTCAGTTTTTATTCCAGAGGGAGGAGTTCCAAGTTCCAGAGTTTGGAAGATTGTTCCTCTAGAAATACCACCAATCATACCATACTGAACAATCTGACCAACTTGTGAATGCCAGGCACAATGCCACTGCAACAGATGGGCATGGATGCAGTGAGCCAAAAAAACATGTATATGTATCGAATGTGAGAAATGAGGGCAAGACTCCAAAGACAAAAACGCAGAAGTGTCAGTCTTGATCTGATACAGCTTTCATCGGAAGATTGTTCATCACTAGGATCCTGGCAGACTGACTGAAAGACAAGATGCTCAAACTGTGCAGTAAGAAACGTGACCTGCTTAACCAGCTATGGCAATAATAAACACAGTAGTCTACTCTCTCTCATCTTCTGGCAATGGCTAACAAGAAATGGACTAAGACAAGTATTATAAATTAACAGTCTTAAATTCATCTGTGCTTCACCTTTACAATGTCATAGAGAGATCACAGGATCTCAGAATCACAGGATCACAGGATGTTAGTGGTTGGAAGAGACCGCCAGAGATCATCGAGTTCAACCCCTCTACCAGAGCAGGACACTATAATCTACTGCAGGTTGCACAGGGACATATCCAGGGCCATACACCTCTTAGAGCTGGATAGAAGGAATGAACAGAGGGGTGGAGTTGAATCCCATCTTGTGTTAAAGTACTCCTGGACATCTGCCAGTTTTGTGGAAGTCAGATCTATGAAGGATCCTGTTAGCCTCATGATAAGGTTTGCACCAAAGTTCACAGCTTCTTAAATATTACATTTTCCATTCTCTATGCTGCCCTGTTTCTAGACAGCATTGTCTAGCACAATTAAACAATGCAAACATTTCAAGGCTTACTTCCACTCAGTGATAAAGAGCAAGCAATGCTTACCCAAGCTTTTCCTCCTGGTTAGTCTCCACTTAGCCATCTCCCCAAAGAGCAACAATTTTCCATCAGCTGCTTGGCAAGGCCTTGCCAAGTCTTTCTATGTACAACATTTCTTCTCATGTAAATATACTGTTTAAAAAAGGTGGTTATAATAAAAATGCACGGCCACAAGTAATAAAGAACAGTGAAGAGTTAACCTGTGCAGACCTGTATTTGAAAAATCAGGAATTATTACTCATTTCAAAAGATATAACGGTAAAAAGTGCAACTTAATCCACCTCCAGATCTTTCAAAGAAACACCATCAGCCTGACTGATTTCTTTCCAAGACCCAAAATGTATGCATACAGTTTTGTTTGGTTAGGTTTTAAAAAGCATTTTCTTAATCAAAATATGAGGTAGTTTTACAGTGCTTATGCTGAAGGAAAAGAGAGAGGAATTCTTTCAGTCAGTAGGTTCTAGAGCACAAGTCTACAAATTGCCCTGTTTTAATATTATTTGTATTTACAATGCACCTGTAATCAGACCCATGGTGACAATGAGCTTGATTCAATCTTCACTGAACTCAGTGGAACTTCAAGGAGGAACATAGGTGCCCTCTCCACACACATATATTCCTGAAAGAGGAAGGTTAGAAGGCAAAATGACCAGATCATAACTATGAAATGGCTATATTATAAAAAATGGCTCCTGTGAAGTTCATGGGTGTTGTGAAGTTCATGGGTGTTGTGAAGTTCATGGGTGTTGTGAACTTTAGCAAATTAATGAAGCACGTTGTGCAAAATCCCTGTCTTGACCAAAGCCTAATTTAGGGAGGCATATTTATAGTCAAAGGGTGTGATAGAGGAAAAGCCACAGTACCTGTGGATGCTGACACAGCCAGTTTGTCAGACCGTCTGTAAATCTGTCTTGAAACACTCAGACCCACAGAAACATCTATGTTGGAAAAGACCTGCAGGATCACCAAGTCCAACCTATAACTCTACTATACAAGAGCACAGGGATAAGTGACTCCAGGGTTGGTGACTCCATCACTTCCCTGAGCAGCTCATTCCAGCCCCTTACCACTCTCTCTATGAAAAACCTTTTCCTAATGTCCAATCTAAACCTCCCCAATCTCGGCTTGAGGCCATTCCCCCTTGTTCTGTCTCAAATTACCTGTGAGAAGAGACCAGTAGCAGCCTCTCCACAATGTCCCTTGAGGTAGCTGTAGACAGCAATAGGGTCTTCCCTCAGGCTCCTCTTCCTCAAACTAATCATCCCCAGATCCCTCAGTCACTCCTCATCAGATTTATTCGCCAGGCCCTTCCCCAGCTTTGTTGCCCTCCTCTGGACCTGCTCCAGCACCTCCACTTCTCTCTTGTATTGCAGTGCCCAAAACTCAGAATCCTGCAAACTTTCTAAGCGGTTTTATGGATCCTATTCTTAGTGAATAATTCATAGGAAATATTTTTCTTCTAAATGCCTTTTTAAATTCATTTGCATTTATTATTTCAAATGTTTATCTTTTGAAATGGTCTTGTTTAAAATCTGTGTGATATTGCATATTCAGAATCAGTCGTACTGGACACGAGAAGCTTTTTCTGTTTAAAACTGTTATGAGTATGTTTCTGTCTGCAGAAGGTAACAAAATGTGTTTGTTACAATTCCATCAAGCAGTCATACTACAATTACCTATCTACAAATGTACCTACATAACTCAACTGTGGTCACTTGGCAAGTAGTATAAAAAAAGATACAAATTAAATGCTAAGTTCTAGGTAATTTAATAAAGAAATTATTTCCAATATTTCAAATACTCCTTGAAATTCTTAATGCATTTTCTTCAATGCTGGACATGTGCTAGCAGAAAAATCATGACTAAGTATTGCTAAATTTTGCTATACTTGCTAAAACTAATTTCTCCATAGTAAAATATTGCCAAAAGTTTAACTCCTGAAACTACTAAATGTGATGGTTTGGGTGTCCCCCGCCTCCCCACACTTTAGAAATCACCCAGACTAGACTCAGTCAGCTCTGGAAATATGAATGAAACTTATATTTACAGCTAGCACAATTTACAAGCAGATATTTACAGTATATACAGATATATACAGAAATATACAAGGTAAAAGGTAATACAAAACCACAACTCCCCTCCCAGAAACCTGAGTCCCCAGGAGGGGCTCTCAACCACCCCTCACCTTCCCCCTTGCCCCTCTCAACCTTACCCCAGTCCCAAGGAAGAACGGAGGTTCGGCCAGGAGGGTTAAGAAGCAAAGTGGATTAGAAAAGGAAATGGAGGGTGAGGTTAGAGAGTAAGATGCAGCTCAGCCAGTTCCCCAGCAGAAGCAAGACTCCTTAATCTATGTTTTGCTTTTTGTTCTTATACACCTCAGCAAGCCTATGAGCGAAGTAGACATCACCACTGTTTTCCTTTCACAGTCTGTAATCTAGTTCTTCTCACCAAAACATTATAGCTGGGCTCAAACTAGCACAGGCTGATACAGCTGAAGTCTGTACAGCTATCCAGCGAGACCTGGACAGACTGAGAGCTAGGCACAGAGGAACCAGATGAAGTTCAACAAGGACAAGTGCAGAGTCCTGCATCTGGGGAGGAGTAACAAATTCCACCAGTACAGGCTGGGAGGTGATCTGCTGGAAAGCAGTCCTGTGGAGAAGGACCTGTGGGTCCTGGTGGATAACAAGTTAACCATGGCACAGCAATGTGCCCTTGTGGCCAAGAAGGCCAATGGGATCCTGGTGTGTATTAGGAGGAGTGTGTCCAGCAGGTCAAGGGAGGTTCTCCTGCCCCTCTACTCTGCCCTGCTGAGACCTCATCTTGAATAATGTTTTCAGTTTTGTGCTCTCCAGTTGAAGAGGGACAGGGATCTGCTGGAGAGGGTCCAGCGGAGGGCTAGGAGGATGATTAGGGAACTGAAGGGCATGGCTTATGAGGAGAGGCTGAGGGACCTGGGGCTTTGCATTCTAGAGAAAAGAAGACTTAGAGAGGATTTGATAAATGTTTATAAGTATCTGAAGGCTGGCCAGGAGCAGGGGGACAGGCTCTTTTCACCTGCTCCCTGTGATAGGACAAGGAGCAATGGGTGTAAGTTGCAGCACAGGAGGTTCCACCTCAACATCATGGGGGATTTCTTCACTGTAAGGGTCACAGAGCACTGGAACAGGCTCCCCAGGGAGGTCATGGAGTTTCCTTCTCTGGAGACTTTCAAGGCCTGTCTGGATGTGCTCCTCTGTGATCTGTGTTAGATAGTATTGTCCCACTCCAGCAGGGGGGTCGGGCTTGATGATCTCTTTGGGTCCCTTCCAACCCCTAACATCCTATGACCCTATGAACTTCATTCCTTTCAGGTGTCCATATGTAGAGACCTAGTCTCACACAGACTTCAGAAGCTTTCTGCAATTTATGTAGTATAAATAGTGAGTTTTCACTCTCCTTTCACTGTCATTTTTGTTCTTTCCATTTTATTTTTCCCTCTCTACAGTGCTCCACTGCATTTATCAGTTTTTAGTTCCCAGTTTCAGATTAATTAGACAGAGGAACAGTGATTTATAAATTCAAATTTAACTTTAAAAACACTCATGAAAAAATGTGTTTAACATCAGGCCAAATCTACATGTAATTTTTAGTAGATAATCAGCTAGAATAAATGCATTTCATAACACAGAAGATTATCTTACCTTCAGTGATCACCTTCAAATTTCAGTGAATAATTTAAAAATGGGAAGCACTGAGTGAAACTAAAGAGAGATGTAACTGTGTTCCTCTACCATTCCTATATACATTTCCTGCTAGTGAAAATTCAAGCTAATCACAAGATAATATTTCATGAGGGATGATATTTAGACATGTTTCTTGCCCAGACAAGTTTTCTGCAGTTGAATTAATGATGAGACTATAAAATTATTTTATATAGGATTTGTCATTTGCAAGCTGTTTAAAGTATAGTTAAGGGCGGTGTTGTGGCAGGAGAATATATACTACAGGTATCTTTAATGAGGAAAGCTTTACTTTTTGTTAAAAAGGAATTCAAAAGGGGGCAGTGTGCTTTAATTAAATAAAGCACAATGGAGATGCTTCTTCATGGTCTCTGCAGTAAAATAGACAGCGATAAAGCCATGTGTCTTGTTTCCCCCTCCAGATTCCAGTGCTAGCAAAAGATTTTGCCCTTGATCATGCGGTTTTAGACATGAAAGGCTTCAAATCTATCCAAGCTCAAGACGAACACAGAATGCTAATTTAGGTTCACATGAAGAGCTGGACAAGCAAAGTCTTTTATTTTAAATTGCTAAAAATGCACTCTTTTTGAGGTTCTTTTCCTACTATATGGTTCTGAAGTACATAAAACTGATTCACTGATCACTTATGAAAGAATACATTTTATAAAATATATATTTGATTCTGGCCTGCTTCTATGTATTTGAAGAAGCTTTAAATGTTGTTCAATTTAACTTATATATGTCTTTATATATATTTGTCTCTTTTTTTATCATATTGTAATTATACACCGTTTTATGCACAACATATACTGAACAGTTGTAATTAAATTTGGGGCAAAGGAAAGGAAGAGAAGAGGGGAGGAAGAGCTAACAGAATCATTGCCACTGCTAGATACTACATCTGCCTGGAAACTGGCTGATGTTTCTTTGTCACGTGTAAAACAATTAGACAGCTGACCTCTAAATCTGACCAGGTCAGTCCACTTCTGAAACCAGCTACTTTTGTTGCAGAGTGTTCAGAACCAACTGCTTTTGCTGTCCAAACCTATTGGTGTTGGAATCAAAATTATTTGTTGGCAGAAACGCTCTGTAACTCTTAACTGTAGATAGGAGTTAATGGATGAGTAGAATTTCAATCCAGCTAAAAAGAATGATGATAAGAAATGAGTCTTTGTCTTTAGCGAATTAAGTTTCTTGCAGTTTATGATTTTGATATATTTGAAATATGTTTATGCATTTTCTTTTCTGTAAGCCAGATTAATAGCAATGTGGCACTCTGGAATTACCACCTCACAGAACTGATAAACTTTCATCTCTAAAGTATCACAGAACCCATGGTAACACATAGGTGGAATCAGTATCAGAAACAAAACCAGTAATAACAAAAACCTCAGCATCCCAACTACGATTTCTTCTTATAACATTTTCAAATTAGTGGAAAAAATGTTAATGACAATGAAATTTGAATGGACCACTGCAGTGTCTTTCATTACAGATTACAAGCATTTTTTTAAACTTTTTGATCTATTACCCTCTATAAGCTATAAAATGCCCTCCAGTGTTGATCAGCTCTTGTGAACATCCTTAGAAGCTACATAATGAACACCAGAAAATGATCATTCAAATTTGACAGCAGGTATAGACATGTAAGGGTAATGCTCATGCAATATATGAATACAGCTGAAAATAAAACTGTTCCACATGAGGTTTTAAGCAAAGCCTTTTGCCCTTTCCAGTACTTATGATAACTCGTGAGCCAAATTACACATAAACTGCGTGAAAAACAAATCCCTTTTCTTGACAAGTGTCTTGAAAACACCATGAGGTTGTATTAAAAGGAGATGTGGTCAATTAATTGCTTCCTACCTTCAAGATTTTACCCTCCATTTCTTTCTAAATAAAAATTGAGATTATACAGGAGTTATGTCTATATCTCATATATAAAGATCAATAAAAGTCCTAATCTCTGTCCCTGTATTATTGGATAGATTTGTATTGATGATCTGTAAATCAAGCAAGCGTAGTTGGCTTCAAAGAGAGCTGGAGGTGTGCTAACATTTACAGCATCAACAGTAAACATAATTGCAACCATTGAATGATATGGAGTCATAACTAGTAAGCCAGTAGCACTCTGATGTATCTTTAAAATGATACAAAGCAGTAATCTAACACCAAATATCAGATATTACAAACAGGTTTAGTGAGACGCCGCACTGGATTCTCTATTTAGCTTACCTGTGTAGCAGTATTACACTGAAAATTTTCTTACATCAAAAACTTTTCACGTTAACTTGTGTCTAGACCAGGACCAGGAAAACAAATGGCATTTCAGACCCAAGATAATTTTCCATTTGACATTTTAATTTGTACTTACTAATTTTAACTATTAACTTGCTAATTTTAGCTATTCTTATAATAACTGGAGAAAGTCTTCAAGTATTTTCATGGTTGTATTATTATTTAGTGGGTACACTCTGTATTGAAATGGATTCCCAAACATAAATGTCAACATTTCAAGACTACTATCTTAAACCTAAATTATAACTGGATTGGGGATAAAGATAAATCACATGTTTTCATCTGATTGATAAATACATTACTCCTCCACACCTCCAGCTCCCTCATACAACTCATTGGAAGTAGTACAAGCAGATACAATCACATCACTGAAGAAGTGTTATATAGCAAGATGGTCCCTTAGCAATTTTTATACTAATTGTACCTAGTGTATAATTTTTCATCTTACTTTTATTCATCCAATTTTGTCTAATCACCACACCTAAGTTTCACTTAGCTGTGTATCATGAAAGCACCTATATATGAAACATTTGCTGACGTTTTCACTGCCAATCAAGAGTGTATCACTTCAGCACCAATACTACCACTTGCTGAGGAATTTCACTGCTCTTTGCCTCGTGGATAAAAATATACTCATTAAATGATGACTTACTACAGAAACACTCAGTGTAAAGATTCCAGCTGCGAAATGGCTATTTCTGTTTATATGTATGTTCAGCAACTCTTATTCAGTTCTTATTCAGTAAGCAGAATGGTCTAGTCTGAATTCTGAAATCACTAGGTCAGAAGTGATATGTTGAGTACTTTTGCTGTTGCCATCTTTATTACTGTGTCTGTGTGCTATGCCCACATCCCTGTAGTCACACATTTTAAAACACAAACCAGAAAGAGATTTTGTGTCCTAGAGTCTTGCTACATTATGAGTGGAAATACACAGTTGACAAAGACGCATTACTAAGCTCTCCATAGGCACTATGGCAAAATACAATCTAATGAGAAATCTAAAGATACTGACCTCTGTTGAGAATGTTAGGATATTGAATTGATTTATAGGAGATTATGAAGACTAGCATAGTGAAGACTAGGTGCATAATTATTTTTAAATCTTAAAAGTGTCTACTGGAGACTTGTCCAACTGAAGACAAATGTTGAATGCCAGGAAATTGACTAGAAATTATAAAAGTAGTAGTGACAATCTACAGTTTGAAAATTAAAACAATAACCTGATGTTGAAATTAATTACAAAATTAATAATTGCTCTATAATCAAAACAGTAGAAATATTCACAGAAAGAAAGGCCATGTGGGCATCAGAAAAGCTGAACAAGTAGAGAACAGCAGAGGAGGGTTAAGGCAAAGTTCAGCTAAGACAGATGATCAAATGATTATTATTAACTGTAGTTAGTCTTCTGTAATTATTTGTGAACCTCAGTCCTTCAAATCTGCACTATCAATACATGCTTAACAGTACATGTCTGATTATTTGAAGCCTACAGAGAGACTTCACAGCCTCTCTCTTGCACCTTAGCAAACTGGTTTCTTCCTAGAAGTTTATGAGAAATGATGAAAGATGTTTAAAGGATAACTTTTTCCTAGAGCAAATACTGGCAGTTTTGTTTGAATTTACACTTTACTGTATGATGAGAGAGAGCCAGATTAAATGGAAAAAGATATAAACAAAATCATTTTGAAAGAGTACTCAAGGATTTACGGTACTGTACTTGACTAGAAGTGATTGGCAGCACATTAAATAGAGCTTTGTGTCAGCTGCAGAGTGGACTCTGCAAAGACAGGATGTCAAGTTACGAACTGCAGACTTTGCGACTCCAACTTAACTCCTTGTTACATTTTGTGATATTAGCTGGAAGAAAGTTTATATCTACAGTGCTGGAGAAATTAAACACACACACATTGTCATGTTAGCCAAGCAAAATTTTAACTAAAATAAAATATTAGTGAAACAAAACTAAAAAGAGAAACAAAACAATCCTGGCATTTTATAAGTAGGTTATTTCAACAAGAACTAGATGGGTTGCAGAGGCCCTACATTAAGCTGTAACTTTGTCTTTGAAATAAAACTATTAGCTCTCCCTGTAGGTTAGGGCCTCTTTGGTTTGACAAACTTCACGTAATTGGTTTCTAAAGATTACTTCACAATCTCTAATCCAGCTCTTTTTTCTCCATTAGTGTTCATGACAACACAGTTACACTACAATATCATCACCACAGAGGGAGTGACCTGGTTTATTAAATACAGGTTACTAAGTTGTGGTTGGGTTTTTTTCTACTCATTTAAAAGATTTTCTCAGGAAATACCTTCTGGGATCTGACTGACACTGAAAACAAAGTCACCAATATTACCTACTGGCAAAAATAAATACTTTGAACAGTTATGTTCCTTTATGTGAGGATCTCAAAGTGGCTTTGCAAGTATTAAGCGGTGACTCTACGTTCACACTGGCCCTGTGAGAGAAGTGTGCAATGTTTTATCACAGTCTACATCCCACAGATACCACAGAATCACAGAATGGTAAGGGTGGGAAGAGACCTCTGGAGATCATCTAGTTCAATCCTCTGCTATGAGGACAGTCTGAGAGAGTTGCGGCTCTTCAGCCTGGAGAAGAGAAGGCTTCGAGGAGACCTTATAGTGGCTTTCCAGTATCTGAAGGGAGCCTACAGGAAAGCTGGGGAGGGACTATTGACACGGTCTAGTAATGTTAGGACGAGGGGGAATGGGTTTAAGCTGGAAGAGGGGAGATTCCGACTGGATGTTAGGAGGAAGTTCTTTACAGTGAGGGTGGTAAGGCACTGGAACAGGTTGCCCAGGGACGTTGTGGATGCTTCCTCCCTGGAGGTGTTTAAAGCCAGGCTGGATGAGGCTCAAGTGGGAGGTGTCCCTGCCTATGGCGGGAGGTTGGAGCTGGATGATCCTTGAGGTCCCTTCCAACCTAAACCATTCTATGATTCTATGATTCTATGAATCCCAGTGCTAATGCAGATTTACTTAGAGTAAGTTGTCAGGGCTGACTACAGCCAGAATTACACTGATCCTGTATAGTACAGACAGCAATAATGGACATCTTTTAATGTCAAATTCTTCTAATAAAAATTTCCAGAAGAATTTAACAAGTATTCTGGAGTTTTACTATGTATTCTATTACTACCACTCTTGTAACCCTGGAGTTTGAAATTGTATGCTTTGTTTGCCTTCGTTAGCAAATACTGTGCATTAAAGGCAGCTGCAACTAAAAAAAGAAGTGTCCAAAGGACTTTCTGAAAGATTTAAACTTCCATATGTTCAAAACAGACCTTATTGCTGTCTACAACTACCTGAGGGGTGGTTGTGGCCAGGGGGAGGTTGCTCTCTTCTCTCAGGTGGCCAGCGCCAGAACGAGAGGGCACAGCCTCAGGCTGCGCCAGGGGAAGTTTAGGCTCGAGGTGAGGAGAAAATTCTTCACTGAGAGAGTCATTGGCTACTGGAATGGGCTGCCCAGGGAGGTGGTGGAGTCGCCGTCCCTGGAGCTGTTCAAGGCAGGATTGGACGTGGCACTTGGTGCCATGGTCTAGCCTTGAGCTCTGTGGTAAAGGGTTGGACTTGATGATCTGTGAGGTCTCTTCCAACCTTGGTGATACTGTGATACTGTGATCTTCTAAGAACTGACAGCTCTAGAGAAGCAAAATTAATCAGCTATCTGTATCAAAATTAATCATCAGTTTCCTGGAAAAAAAAAGTCTTGACATTCATCAGAACTATCTATTTGAAAAGTTACTTCTCTAAATATTTCATTGTTACTGAAAAGACTAATGGAGTTGTACATGTTTGGTACCTCTGGAGAGCAGATCCTAGTGCTTTTTCATTGGTGATGTATAGAGTTAATAGGAGTATGGATTTGTCGTCAGTTTGTTCCTGTGAAGTTTCGCAGTGAAACTGTCATTTTCCTGAGTGATTTCACAAACCATAGGAATAAAGTCCATGTTCTATCCAGCACTGGCTGTATTCACTATCCAGCAAACACAGAAAACTGTCTATTGCAGTATTAATGGTGTCTTGTGTTTGATAGCACAAATCCACCAGGTACTGAAGAGGAAAGAAAATCAGGAGAAAAGTAAGCCAGGAAGAAAAGAACCCGTAGAGCATGGAAAATTTAAAATTAAATTGTGATGATTACTGATTGAATTAATGTAATAAAATATCATTTTCTCTCTTCAGAATAAATTGTAACCCAAGTGTTTCTTGTATTTTATTTCTTATCTGATATGAGGCATAAGAAATGTTGATTAAAATTATATGCATCATTCTCATTAATTTTTTCTGTTGCTTATGTTTTACAGTGCACAAATATACTTACATTAACTTGCATAGAATCACATAGTTGTTTATATTGAAAAAAAAATTGGTGACCTTTAAGATCACCAAGGCCAAGCATTAACGTAGCATTGCAAAGACCACCACTAAGCCATGTGCCTAAGTGTCACAACTACATATCTTTTAAATACCTCCAAGGAAAGGCGACTCCACCATTTCCCTGTTCCACCCTTTTGGTGAAGATTTCTTTTTCTAATGTCTGGTCTAAGCCTCCAAGGGTGTAACCTGAGGCTGTTTCCTTTCGGCCTATTGCTTGTTACCTAGGAGAAGAGACCAACTGGAGGAGAGACCAACTAGTGAAGAGACCACTAGAACCTCCTTCCAGGTAAAGAGTGATAAGGTCTCTCTTCTTTTTCTCCAGGCTAAACCGGCCCACTTCTCTCAGACACTCGTCATAATCCTTGTTCTCCAAATCCTTCACCAAGTTTGTTCACAGGATCACAGGATGGGTTGGAAGGGACCCAAAGAGATCATTGAGTCCACCCCCCCTGCCAGAGCAGGACCGTACAATTTAGCTCAGGTCACACAAGAACACATTCTCCAGGTGAATGCAAACTGAGGCCTGCACTCCTTTGCTATGGGAATAGAGAAGAAAGCATTAGCAATGTCTATGGTAGCATACCATTTAGCCTCCTTCGATTCCAGCTCGTACTGGAGTTCCAGCATGTCCGGCACAGCTGCGCTCATGGCTGGAGTCACCTCGTTGAGGGCACAGAAATCTACTGTCAGTCGCCGGTTTCCATTAGGCTTGCGCACAGGCCAGATGGGACTGTTGAAAGGTGAATGAGCTTTCTCGATGACAGCCTGACTCTCCAGTTGACGAATCAGCTGATGAATGGGNACTATATACAGAGAGAGGATCTTTCCCCACGGCTCAATGCCGCTTGGGGTCAATATACTATTTGCCCAGCAGGGTGGGCTGAAACACTTTCTGCCCTATGGCAGGAGACTACAGATATTACAGAGGCTTTAGAGTATTTACTCACAATTCTGATTAATCATCAATAATAATCAATCACCCTCCAGGGCTACGTCAACAGCCTATTTACCTAGTGTCCAAACCTCGGGGGAACTTTGCCTGTGGACTGTGAGGCTGGAAATCTTCCCAGCTTGAGGGGAAAGCAAATGAATAATCCTCCCAGCTTCTGGGGAGAGGATGCAGTCTTCCCAGCTGTCTGGGGAAATGAGTACAGTCTCTGACCTTGTTCTCCTGGCGAGGATGCTTTGTCTGCCTTGTCTCCTGGCTCCTTCTGGATGCTTTGTCCAGGGACTGGTCCAGGGACTGTTGGGAGGACCTTGGGTGCAGGAGGAGATGCCGTGCAGTCTCAAGCATGGTTCTCACACTGGCTGGCAGGCTGATCGCATGCAGGGTCTGTGTCCTGGTATCTCGGCAGCAATGGTGCCCCCCAGGTATCATTGTCAGACACCTTCACAGAGAAAGAAAAGAGAAATTCCACTTTGCAATAGAGAAGATTACTTATTTCTAATCTTGGGAGGTTGGAACATGTCACACATCACACCTTAAGATCTTCCTTCACAAATGTAGGGTTTTAAGGAACTTTTAAAATACTCCCAAATCCTTATAGCTGTGGCTAGATTAGGTCCATTCATCTTTGCAATGGTTTAGCACAAGGGCTAAACTCCCTGCTCCCACACACAAAAGTGAGGGGGATAAGTAACACACAAAACTCGGGGTTGCGGTAAAGAGATAAGAGTTTAATACAACATGAGACATCCTAATCACAATGCATAATCACCCTAGCTAATAATCTATTTAATAATACAATACATGGTTACCTTAGCTTAGCCTATTTGCAGAAATACAGTGAAATACAATGCTGGGACAAACCCCAGCATAAATCAGAAAACCAAAACCAGTGCTATCCAACTCCTGCTCATTCTGCTGTCATGGCTGCAGAAAAAAAGCTAGCACCCAAGAACCCAGAACCCAGAAACAGCAACTGAAACAGGAAGCTTCCCACACTGCAATCTGAACTTCAAGCCCCATAATACTTCGCCTCAGCATTTTCATATTTGAAGCTGTATGGTTGCAGCATAATATGAATAACATCAGCATATTCAACTTAATCCACCATAATATTTTGCTACAAGAGATAGAATTTCCATATCTCCTTTACAGCCTCTCATGTCTCTGAAGATTTTTATGGGCAAAGATTCTCAGCTTGGGTTTCTCCATATGCTGCAATCTCCTCAGGGATGTCCTTCCATCAGCTTGGGTACTGCACAACCTAGAGTCCCCTCAGAGGGCCTTCCTCTGGTATTGAGGACCTCATCCCAAGAGTGTTTAGGCATGTTCCCCACAATTCCCTCTTCCACGTGACTCCTCCATTGTGTTTCTCCAATGCCTCTTTTCACATTTGTCTTCAAGTGTCCTCTTATGTCCTCACTCACATCTCCTTTCTGTGTGTCCTCACACACATTGTCTTCTCTTGGATTTCCTCTGTGTCTCCTAAACTATCTCCTTCTGGGTCTCCTGTGACTGGCAGCTACTACTCTTAATCAATACTTCTGAGAAAAAAACACCATGAGATATTCAGACAGGTTAAAGTTTCTGCATCTGATAGACTGCTTCCATCCACTGATGAACTAGATGGAGTCAGTTGTGACTGGCATCTTCTTCATCCCTGATACCTACCAGGGTAGCACCACCACCAACATCATCCCTGCCAGTCGTTTCCAATACAGAAATCCATGTTTTACTCACCAAGGTGACTGAGCCACATGTCTTATCTGTCAATTTTTGAGGATGCAGTTCTGCCTTTCTGGCCCCACTCTGATCCCATCACGCCTGTCAACCTATTCCTCTTCACACGCAGCATTGCTGACTCAGTGAATCACTATCATTTTTTACCTGTATGAAGATCAAATCTTTCACAATTAAACATATTATGAATATCAACATTAAATATTTCTCCTTTTCAACTGAGACTAATATGCCAGACTTCCAGGGAGTATGAACATACTTTAGATATGGACTGAAGCCTCATGGAGAAGTCTTCAAAGGCATCATAAATACTGATAAGAGCACCTACCCCAAGAGCAGGCTGGTAGGTGTCTGTGACTGCCTCTGTCTGGGGTGGGCTGGACATTTGCTGCCAGTGCTTTGAGATCTTCAGATGAAAATGAATAGAGAGAGTTTCATTCCTCAGGCTGCTGTTCGTTGTTCTTGCTTTGTACTCATGTTCTTCCCTGATTGTCACAGACACAGTTTCTATTGCTATTACTTCATGCTTTTGGTCTGATAATGAAACATGCAGTCTCATGTGCTCAGGCCATCCAGCACCACATGTAGGCAAGAGGGAGGCTAAAGTGAGGAGAAGTTGTTGAAGTGGAGAAGAAATAGTCCATCCTAGCAGCCCAAAGTAGCGGTGGAGGGGGAGTTTTAGCAGCTTAAGCAGCAGTTCAGGTCTTCTTGCATTGCCAAAACAGAGGTTGAGCCATTTTCATACTTTTTTGTTTTCTTATTTTTTAAAGAAAATGACAATTGTTGACACTCAGGAACCTATTAAAAACTTGTTTGGAATGTCTTTTGCTTAAAAGAAAACAAAACAAAACTTCTGTGACTGTTCCACAGATATTATAATTTTATCTTTATATGCATTTGTATAGTGTTCCCTTAGTTAAAATCTAAAACTGGAATACAAACATTATTTCATGCTGTACCTAGTCAAGAGAAAGACAAGAGAAGTGTAAGAGGGAGCCTGATTTCATTTTAGTGCAGAAGAATAAAGTTCTTATACAAACACACACATTAAAAAATAATGGAAACTAGAACAGGTAAAACTCCAGAAAATGGTCTTGTTAGAACAAATCTTTTCATTCAGAAACTTTGATTCATCTCCATCTCAGCTGATTGATGAGATAAAGTTTAGATTATAACCTAAGTGATATAGAATCATAGAATCATAGAATCATAGAATGGTTTAGGTTGGAAGGGACCTCAGGGATCATCCAGCTCCAACCTCCCGCCATAGGCAGGGACACCTCCCACTTGAGCCTCATCCAGCCTGGCTTTAAACACCTCCAGGGAGGAAGCATCCACAACGTCCCTGGGCAACCTGTTCCAGTGCCTTACCACCCTCACTGTAAAGAACTTCCTCCTAACATCCAGTCGGAATCTCCCCTCTTCCAGCTTAAACCCATTCCCCCTCGTCCTGACATTACTAGACCGTGTAAATAGTCCCTCCCCAGCCTTCCTGTAGGCTCCCTTCAGATACTGGAAAGCCACTATAAGGTCTCCTCAAAGTCTTCTCTTCTCCAGGCTGAAGAGCTCCAACTCTCTCAGCCTGTCCTCATAGCAGAGCTGCTCCAGCCCTCTGAGCATCTTCGTGGCTCTCCTCTGGACCCACTCCAGCAGTTCCATGTCCTTCTTGTACTGGGGGCTCCAGAACTGCACACAGTACTCCAGGTGGGGTCTGACGAGAGCTTCTAATCACTATTTGGTTCTGGGTGGAAATGGACACCTTGCCTGGCAGCCTCTGCCAGGGCTGCAAAAAAGCACATGTCAAATACCCTCAATTTTTCCATGCCAAGCAATACTTTTATTTAACTTTTATTTAGGTTCTTGGCAGGAGGATAGGTTTGACAATTTGCCTGCTTTCACCACAGTCACATTCTTTTTCAAACTGTCAGCCTCCAGACCCACCAGATGTTCCCTTCAATAGGATCTAAACTTATACAAAAAAAGTTACTAAAAATGCACAAGATTCTTTTAACATATTTGTTTTTTTCCCTTCCCTCAGGTATCTCTGCTTTTTGTAACAGGATTTTTTCCCCAATTTCTATTTGTTTCACTTAATAACTTAGAAGTACATTCATTCATGCTTAAAATGTCTTTTACATTAATACACAGCTTTTAATTTTTAATTTTATTATTATTTAAGGTAACTCAATCTTTGCTAAATGATTGAAAATGTATATGATCCCCCACCACAGCCTGTGTCAATTCCTATTACCATGATAAACTCAATTGCTGGGATAATTAGGTTAATATGCATTTATTGATCCCTTTTTAAAGAGATGAAAATAAGTTTACATAATCTTGTGCTTTGATAGATTGTTTGAGTTATTTCTGGCTTTGTTTTGTTTGTAAAAGTGAAATTACACTGAACTCACAGTCTTTCTCTAGAAAAAAACCCATAAATATAGCACTATTTTCAAGCTGGATAAACTCTTGAGAATGTTTGTGCTGTCTTAGAGAGGTACAGGAATTGGAAGGCATTCATTGTGTTTACTGTGATTTATAATCAATATTAACTACATAATTTACTGAGAAGCACAATACTCACAGAAAAGGTATGGTTGGTACTGTTCTTTTCTCCTATGAAGGTCATAATAAGATGGGTGAAATGACAAGAAAAAATGATGGAAGATAGTTTAAACTGCAATAGAAAAACCCCACATCTGTTATGATGAAGAATTCCCTCCAGAAATCTTGCAAAAGGACTGACCTCTGCTGTAAATTTGCTTGAGAACTAGAACAGAAAGTTTAAATGAGATCTTTAGTGATTTCTGGCCTCAATGAAAGCTGGGAAATGACAATTATTCAATTTAAGAGTCTCTCTGTCTCAGAAAGGTAGAAAAAGGGACTGACTTGATGGCTAGACAGACTAATGCTACAGCCTATAGAACCTCTTGAGCCTGAGTACTGCTGTTCTAAACACTGCTAATCATGTCAACACATTTGTTTCTTGTGTCAAGTAGTGGAAGGCTTTGTGATTTGATCTTGATTTCAGTTGAAGGGGAAAAGAAGAAGAAATGTTGACAAAATTCCCTAAGGAACTTTCAGGCAGATGTATGTGAGTAATTTAACCAAATAAAAATCCCACAGGAGCTTTAAAGTGTCTTAATATTTCTCCTAGTTTTGCTCACCTCTCTTAATGATCCCCAACAGATTTACTTTTGGATAATTTTTTTTTAATACTCTAGGCCAAGGAAGGGCCAGGGCTGTGAGCTACCATCTTATATTTCTCAGCAGGGCAAAGAAGCTAACAACAGAATCACAGGATCATAGAATCACTCAGGGTTGGAAGGGATCACAAGGATCATCTAGTTTCAACTCCCCTGCCATGGGCAGAGACAACTCACACTAGATCAGCCTGTCTGCAACCTCATCCAGCCTGGCTTTAAACACCTCCAGGGATGGGGCTTCAACCACTTCCCTGGTCAACTCATTCCAGGATCTCACCACTCTCATGGTGAAGAACTTCCTAACATCCAGTCCAAATCTACTCATTTCTAGCTTTGTTCCATTGCCCCCAGTCCTATCACTGCCTGACATCCTAAAAAGTCCTTCTCCAGCTTTCCTGTAGGCCCCTTTAAAATACTGAAAGATCACAATAAGGTCACCTCAGAGCCTTCTCCTATCTAGACTGAACAGCCTCAACTGCCTCAGTCTCTCCTCATAGCAGAGCAGCTCCAGCCTTCTGATCATCCTGATGGCCCTTCCCTGGACACCTTCCAGCACATCCAATGTTGTGAATTCTCTTTTTTATTAACTTCTTTACTAATTTGTAAAGTGTTCACCATGCTGGGGGAGTGGTCTTGACCCCGACCCCCAGGTGGCCCTGACTGCTGCCCGAGGGTGGGTCCAAGCACTACCAGGTGTGGCGGTTAGCCCACTCCCACTTCCTGTCTAGCCGCCCTATAAAAACAGAGGAACTTCCTGTTTCCCTCTCTCTCACCCTGCCTCCCTGCCTGACAGCATCACCATCCTGTTTCCTGGTACTCTTTGTTTTAACACATGGCCATAATCCACAGTACGGCCAAACCATTGCCATCAAATCTGGTTACGTATTTTGTATCTTGGTTTTTTCCTTCCCTATACATTTTGTAACTTCCCTATCTCAAATACCTTTATTTATTGTTAAACTTTTTTCTTTTAATTTCCAAATCAAAATGAGACAATTTATTTTGGTGTGCTTTACCTTTCCCTCTCTACATCTAATTCCCTTTCTTGATTGTTGTGGAGGCAGGGAATTAATGTAGCCGAGTCAGGAATTTATAGAAAAATAGAGTTATTTTATTTTCCCAAAAACCACCCCCAAAAATATATGCAGAAATTAATTTAGTTTTAATTAGCAGATTCAGTTAGGTTGAGAAGATCTACATGGATACCATAGGTAGATTTGATTATTTTGGAAGTCAGAAGTTGGAAAAGGCTTAAGCTATTAAACATAGCATCCCCTACTATTAATCAGGCTGAGCCATTAAGTTTACTCACAGGTGAGTCAGGCTGGCTGAAAGGAAGGACGATCCAGATGCTTTGTCCCCTCACTCGTCCGAGGGTCGTTAAGGACTACAAAGCCTGCATAAAGGGTGCTTAAAGTGGAAGCCATCCAAAGCGGAGACAGTCCTGTCCCTCAGGAGCTTGTCCTTCAGAGAGCCAGGGGCTCCTTCTGCAGAAGCTATCCAGGCAGGGGAGAACTCTAAGGCAGGAAACCCAAGGTGGGAAGTCCCCCCAATATTTATACTCTCCCTAGACAAAGAGCTGAGTTACCACTTCCTAGGCAAGGAGACCACAGCCAATCCCCAGCCCGATTCCAGCGTGGGCACTGCACGGGGCACCCCTCGTGCCAGAAGGGCCCCTTGCTCCCCCCCTTCACTCCTGCAGGGCGGGGGGGCGAAACAGGTTTTTCACGCCTTTTCCTCTCCCACTCAAACCACAGAGGGAGAGGAATTTTGGGGTAAACAGGACTCCAGGACATTGATAAAAAGAGGGGGGGAAGGAAAGGCATCCTACAAATTGTTGTTGGTTCTATTAATTATATTTGAGTCTCTGGGAAATTTAAACTAGAACCGAGACATAATTCTAAGTAAAGACTTGCTTGCTATATAGAGTTACCTCTCCTAAGTAAATACTACCCTGATGGACATTCGTGTGTCACTGATAATGATGTGTTCAATACAACCCGGGGAAACACGGTGTCGTCCTGATCACTCCCAATATCTGTAACTTTAAAAATTGTGAAGGTATCCTTTTATAAAGGGTAAATTAAAAAAAAAAATCCTATTTGTTTCTAGTTTTCAGGTGGTGCTTTTGTCACACTCTACAGCAGGGGTCTTCAAACTATGGCCCAAGGGCCAGATATGGCTCCCCAGGGTCCTCAATCCAGCCTGCCGGTATTTACAGAACCCCCCTCCGCCTGCAGCCACTTCCTACCACTTAATCCGCTCACTGGCCTCCGCAGCCCCCAAGCACCCACCGGGACTGGGCTGGAACCAAACTATAGTCCAGCCCCTGACAACATCTGAGAGACAGTGAACCGGCCCCCTGTTTAAAAAGTTTGAGGACCCCTGCTCTAGAGGTAAGTTTCACAAAGTTCAGACTCTCAGAGATGAGGCTGATGATACAAGCACTCCTCCTTTTCCTAATCAAGAGGCCTTCTCTATATTTTCTTGTTTCTCAACAAGTTAGTTGTTGATATAGAGGCTTGGTCCTGCCTTTCACCTTCTAGCCTTCAAATTTTAAAATAATATTAGTGATACTGCATTTTCTTGCCATTCCCAAAGCACCTATCTAGCCTCTTTTTTTATCTGAAACGAAGGTAGATTGAAGACACTGAATGAAACAGCAATGGTCACAGTTAGGTTAAAAAAATTAATTTCTAAAGTTCATCCCAAATGCTTAAAATCAAATACCAGAAGCACTCTGAGCTACTGCTTACTCAACTGCTAACATTTCTTTTAAAGATGATCTCTGGAAGCAGTTTCCCCAAAGCTCACCAAATAGTTTTGTGCTAGAAATGTCACATTATTAATGAATGATGATTAACAAGAAGTAACTATCGATAGTGTGTATGAAGTGTAAACAATCTTATCCAGTTTTAGCATTGAATTCAAATACTTGACAGGCATATTCCCTTAAGAGTCAATTCATAAAAGGCACTAGAAGACAGGATGCTCATTCCTACTAAAAGGCAAGTTACAAACTTGTAGGCATCAGTGCAAGGAATTACAGTTTAGCAGTTATCTCAAATTCGAGCCTGTCTACTGTTTATATTTCCTGGTCTACTCTGCCCTTAGCAGCTGGTCACATTACCTAGTTCTTGTTCTCATTTCATCCCTTCTCTCTCTTTTGCATTCCTGGTTTAACTTGCATTGTTTACCTGCACCTAGTATGAAAATGGAGATGCTCAGGAAAAGAGGGGAGAGCAAATGTTGCAAATGACCTTTGGCAGATGTGAAATAATTCTCATTCATCATTAATTTATTCAACCACTTCAGCATTTGGAAAACAAATATTTTTTCTATTGTTATTCTTTCATATTTGGATATTAAGCCACCAATCTTTGGGTGTTTTTCTTCTGTTGTTTTGGTTTGGTTTTTTTTTTTTCACAAAGCTTTTCATAGATTCTAATGAAACCATAAAATGAATGAACAATAAGAACAATAAAAAGTCCACAAAAATTAACAAAATAAACTGCAATTCTGGAAAATTATCCCTTCATGGTTTTGTAGCAACTCCTCCTCATAGAAAACAGAATGTAGCCCTGTGGCAACCAAAATGGAGATTATGGAAGCCATCAAACATTAGAAGCACAACAATTATTTCAGTGTCCCATTTCCTGCTTGGACAACACATTCAAAAAGAAAAAATATTTACCCAAATTAAATGCAATGGACACAGATACACAAGATTTTATTTGGCTCTTTTGTACAAAAGATATAAAAATGTTTAAAGGATTTTATCTTTTAGTCCAGTTCAAGTAAAATCAAAAGCAGAATATTTTGACTTTCTACTGCATTCTCTGTATTCATATTTACACATCAGAACACCTGGAAAGTTTGTTTTGAAAGTTTGCTTAAAATCATCCTTGCAGCATACTATCAAAGGAAACATATTTGAGCCTAAGCCCTACTTTAATTTCCATCTGTTCTATGATACTGCAAATATTTCAGAATGCATTTGGCATAGAACATTGCAAACATTATTCTACAATGCCCTTTATGCAACATAAATATGCTAGCAATCCAACAATAAAGTGACACACAGCATCTGTCTATGTTCCTGTACAGTACATAGCCAAGCTCTCAAAAAAAAAGAAGATATTCAACATCTGGTGGAAATGAACTGTATAGCTTTACTGTTTCAAAGGTTCTCATTTTGCCAAAATAAACATCCTCTTTATGTAACAATGACTTTTTAAATCTCAAGTTTTACACACACAACAATAATGATACATATTGTAGGATTTCCACTAGAAGAATGTACAAGGCAAGATCATTGGGTGGAAATAAAAACATTCCTGAGATACATTTCTCCATATTAAATCTCCATGCAACACAGCACACTTATAATACTCAATATTGTCACTTATTTTTTTCCCATTAGGAACTATAAAAATCTAAAAAGATCTTATATTTTACTACTTTTCCAAGCAGTCATTTTAAAGGACAATTTGTATCCACCACGCTTTCATTCTTAGGATTCACATAAGACAGGATTTCCTTTAACTAAATTCTATTAAAATATGTCCTGCTTGCCCCCTAGAATTTTATAGTGTTTACTTCTTTGTGTTACTTATTATATCTCCTGACCCAAATCTGAAAGATTAAGTTCCCTCAGGAAAAAGGAATCCTAAAGTTTTGATAAGGAAGACACAGTTGGGACAAAGCTCCTGCTGCAAAGAAGTTAACCTTTCGGCAGGGTTTAATATAATTCTTCTTAGACTTCAGGTTGATAGCAAGACGTTGTTTTATGCCCTACAATATTGTCTGCTAGCAGAGGTCATGTGTCATGCAGATATACTTCCTTGTATTGAGTGGCCTTTTAATTGTCTGTCAGTTCTGTCTGGGGTCCTGCCTGCGTATGCTCCAAATGCAAATATGAAAAGCATGAAAGGTGGAGCAGAGCCCGTGCTTTCATCTCTGTATCACTTTTCAGACTAACTGAAGCTAGCCTGTCATTATATTACAGCCCGTGCATTAGGCACTCCTGTTTCACAAGTAGCACAAATCATAGTGGGAATAGAGGCCAATCTGTCAAGCAAGGCTTCCAGGCAAATTTTTGTTCTGCACAATGGGAAATGGTACAAAATTCCTTTCTTCAGCCTCTCAGTAAGAAAGGTTTCAGGACCTCTTGCCAGTACTGACAGTTTGGCTGAATACGGTGCTCTGATGGCTCATACCACAGTGTCTCTGTCTCAGGGACAATCTCTAAGAAATTGTTTCCTTGAATAAATGGATTTAGTCTTTAGCATTTAGCAACAGTGAACTCACAAGTGTAAATTGTTTTCCATCTCTTCCCTCTTTAAAAAAATGCCCAGTTTTCTCTCAGCCCATTGTGTTTTCAAATTGTCTCAATAGCGTACAGAAAGAAATGAATTTTCATATAACTAAAGCAATTCATGAAGTTCACTAAAACAAAGAGAAATATAGCTCACTAAGGCTCACTATCTACTCAACTTTAGAAATTACTATTTTTCAATCAACATGAGACTTTCCATGCAACCTATACAGTTGTACTTGCCTTGCTGTGCCCTGGTGAGGCCACATCTGGAGTACTGTGTCCAGTTCTGGAGCCCTCAGTTCAAGAGGGACATAGAACTGCTTGAGAAAGTCCAGTGCAGAGCCACAAAGATGATTAAGGGAATGGAATATCTCTGTTACGAGAAGAGACTGAGGGAGCTGGGGTGTGCTGCTTAGAGAAGAGGAGATTGAGAGGTGACCTCATTAATATTTATAAAGATGTAAAGGGTGAGTGCCAGGAAGATGGAGCCAGGCTCTGCTGAGTGATGCACAACGACAGAACAAGGGGCAATGGGTGAAAGTTGAAGCACAGGAAGTTTCATTTAAACATGAGAAGGATTTTTTTTTTCCCTGTGAGGGTGACAAAGTACTGGAACAGGCTGCCCAGGGTGGTTGTGGAGTCTTCCTCTCTGGAGATATTCAAAACCCGCCTGGATGCGTTCCTGTGAGATCCTGCTCTGGCAGGGGAGTTGGACTTGATAAGCTTTTGAGATCCCTTCCAGCCTCTGATATTCTATGATTCTATGATTATCAGCAGACTTGAGGCAAACACATGTAAGATTAATTTTGAAGATGAACTTTCCTGATGTTACGCATATTTGCTACAGTAAGACTGTGTCTCTAGGCATTGTATGAAGCACAATACTCTGGGATGACCCTGTGTCACAGAGACATCCTCCAAAGAATAGAATAGAATAGAATAGAATAGAATAGAATAGAATCAACCAGGTTGGAAGAGACCTCCAAGATCATCCAGTCCAACCTAGCACCCAGCCCTATCCAGTCAACTAGACCATGGCACTAAGTGCCTCATCCAGACTTTTCCTGAACACCCCCAGGGACGGTGACTCCACCACCTCCCTGGGCAGTCCATTCCAATGGCAAATCACTCTCTCTGTCAAGAACTTCCTCCTAACATCCAGCCTAGACTTCCCCCAGCACAACTTGAGACTGTGTCCCCTTGTCCTGTTGTTGGTTGCCTGGGAGAAGAGACCAACCCCCACCTGGATACAACCTCCCTTCAGGTAGTTGTAGACAGCAATGAGGTCTGCCCTGAGCCTCCTCTTCTCCAGGCTAAACAACCCCAGCTCCCTCAGCCTCTCCTCTTAGGGTTTGTGTTCCAGGCCCCTCACCAGCTTTGTTGCCCTTCTCTGGACACTTTCCAGCACCTCAACATCTCTCTTGAGTTGAGGAGTCCAGAACTGGACATAGTACTCAAGGTGTGGCCTAACCAGTGTTGAGTACAGGGGAAGAATAATATTAGGGGTTGTTTGCTAGTTGCAGAGGCCACTGTCATGGTAGGCCTGATAGGTGCAAAATAGGCTTAATACATATACTGACTTCTATGACTTCTATGGCTTGGCCAGGCATGCTTTTCTGCTCCACGAGAGAGGAAAGCGTGGGAAAAGAGACAAAAGAAGACAAAAGGCACCAAGTCTAAGGACTCTGCCCTGCCCAGGGTCCTGTGGTAAACAAGTACCCACACTTAGCTTGTGCCTGCCTTGTGCAAGGCCTGTGCTTTTCCCAGATTTGGGTAAAAGCAAGCTTATGGCTTTGCCTAATATGGCAAGGTTTGGCTAACTGCCATCCTGATTGACTATTCTGTGTCCAAAGGGCAATTAATCTTGGCCCACACTGATAAAAGGAGATATGCAGGTAAACAACCTGCTCCCCTGTGCTCATCTGTGCTCTGCTGTGCTCTGCTGTGCTCTGCCATTATATTTGTGCCTGCTGTTGACTGCTGCCTTATTGTTTGCCTGGAAACTCCACTGTCATGAGTTTACCAGGAACAGACTCTAAATGTCTCTGTGCAATTGGCCTGTGTGATCAATGTGACATCATGCTGAGACTGCACATTGCAAGACACCTGAAAGTCCTGCCAAGATGACACGTCCTGGACACACACAGATCGTCCAGAGGAGCCAGGAGACAAGGTCAGAGAATGTCTGCCTCCTTTACCCAGAAGCCTGGGAAGAATCAAGTCTCAATGTCCTACAAGACAGAGTTCCCTGAAAGCGTTTGGGCACTGTCTGGACTGTGACTAGTCCCACGAGTCAGGTAATAATAATTTGTGAGTAAACGCTTAAAAGCCTCTTTGTAATTCTCCATTGCCTTCTGCCATAAGCAGAAAGAGCTCCTTGAGTCCATCTGCTGGGCAAGTGGTATATTGACCACAAGCGGCATTTGACCGTGGGAATCTTCTCTTCCAGTTCAATTAGTGTTTATGTATTTTGCTGGTTATTACTAGATCTAGATATTATCCATAGAATGTTTCCATAACCATGTAAGAACCTAAATATTGTTAAAATTAGTGGTCAGGGTTGTCGAGAGTTCTGAATAGCAAAATTAATAAACAATGCTAATTTTGGAAAAAATATAATCTCACATTAATTAATTTCCCCTTTGTAACAGCCACCACCAACTATTAATCTTCTCGTGCTTCCTCTAGATGCATTGCCTCTTCTGCCTTATTTCTTACTTGTAGCCCCACCCAAATGCCTTCCTGAAACAACCTGTTAGCATGAGTATCTGTATCCTCTGCCAGCAGTGTCTGATAAGGGAGATATCAGTCCATATATATTCTCACATGGTCAGACCTGAGTGTTTGAAAAGTCAGCCCAGTATGGGCAGTAAGTGATTGCATCCAAATCACAAAGTGCTGCTTCACCTCTGGTAGGTGATTTTAATGGATAAGAAGGGAATGGACTTAAGCATGAGAAGGGTAGAAACTAGATATTAGAAAGAAATTCTTTACAGTAAGGGTGGTGAGATATTGGTTGCCCAGGGAGGTTGTGGATGCCCTCTCTCTGGAGGTGTCCAAGGCCTACTAGAAGGTGTCTCTGCTCATGGCAGAAGGATTTGAACTATATAATCTTTAATGTCCCTTCCAATCCAACCCATCATATGCATCTATGAAGAAAAAGCAGTGAAATTAACCTTTGACTTGAAAGCCCTGAGTTTGAGAGTGTTTTCTGGTGACATATGTTGAAATTAAAAGAAAATAAAACCCAGGGAGTTGTCAGTTGTGACCTTTGTCTGCCTTTTCAAAAAGTGATAAAGTAAGTTTGTGCATTTGGATTCCTCCTAATAATACACAGACCTCTGCCACGTGAACAACGGAATGATATTTGTGGGTATAAATTGCTAACATGTGTGTTCACATGCTCCACTGTGCCTAATGACCAGTATTGTGTGATAAATATAAACACTTTTATAGCTACTGATGTGTAAATTTATATATATACGCAGCCAGTATTAGGCTGCATGATAATGAACACTTGGTTTGACAGTGTTTGGAGCACGCATTCCGAAAACCATTGTCTAATGAATTTCTGTGGGTTGAGCCACATGTCTTCTTTTTATTCAACTTGTTTCTAATAACTTATGTCTTTGGACTATGAATTCCGTACTTGGTTCATATCACTGAGAGGAGACTCACTGTTGAACTAAAATGGAAACAGCAGGCCCAAGTTCTGCAGCGTTTTTTCTGCCAAACACCACAGTTATTTTAAAGGCGTTTGCCAAACCACTTAGGAAAATTTCCATGCAGGAAAACAGGGATCCAGTAAAGTTGTAAATCACAAGGCAAATATTCTTCATTTGACAACTTTGGTCTTCTTGTGGTCTGTAAGAGAGCAATGAGTGGTTGAAAGAAGGCATGATGATTTGACTTTTCATTGTTCAAATCAGGTCACTGGCAGTCAAGAATTTTCAGGAAGCCAACACTGATATATGTGCAAATTCTTTTCAAATGTAGGGAAAACTGTCAATTTGAGAACTTTGCCATGGTTTCTCTGGGTCTGACTGACTCCAGATCAATTAAAGCCTCACCATACATGGTCACTTCTTGGCAATAAGTCTTGGTTTTCGCTTTGCCTACTAGCTGGCAAATTTATTCGGTTCCCCAGAGATAACTTCAAAGTAAAGAATGTAGGTAATTTAGCAGAATGATGAAAAGAAATTACATCAGCAGACTAAATCAGCTAGTGGTAGCTTTTAATTTCCACAGACAACTATGTTTACTTTTTTAGCCCACCAGTGAACTCAGTCTTGAATGGCATATCTGGAGCACATCAGAAATATTCTTGAGCATAGCCCTATTCCAAAAGAATAAACTCTCAGTATTTGCTTAGGTATTTTGTTTCAGATGATAGCACTCTGATATAAACTGAAGATGACCATAATTTTCCTTAGAAAAGACAACCTTGCTATCCAGCATCCACCTAGCAAATTCCTCATTGGAAAGTTTTCTTATCAAGATTGTATGCAAGAGACAGAGCTGTTTTGAAAGTCAATGGTTTTTAAAAAGCTGTACTTGCTGTGTGTTTTCCAATGCAGGCTTCAAACTGTCAGATTTTTGTTATTGTTGATAAAGCTGGCCGAGTTTTGATGCCCAGAGGGGGGTCTGAGTTGAAATTATGAGGCAAGGCTTGAATTTATTTCTCTTGGTAGGACAAGAAAAGACAGGAGACAATACAACTCTGTAGCCACACGCTAATGGATAATCTATGATGATTGCTGGTTGCTAAATACCTCTTTTCTTTTGTTTTGTTTAAAAGACATAGTTATGCTTCAGTTTTCAGCATAGCTATATTTATACCTTTATTAGCATTCTTCATTTAGAGTCATAATAATAAAAATACCTCTTTGGTTTCTTTTAAAAGACATATTTATGCTTCAGTTTTCAGCAGAGCTATATTTGTACCTTTATTAACATTTTTCATTTAGAATCATAATAATATTCTGAAATACCTAAGAGTAATATGAATAGAAATGGATTAAAAAATTATATCACTTTAAAGAACTATTAAAAATTTAAATTAGTATTTGTGACAAAATATTTATTTATGCCTCTGTAAAGAAGGCTCATTAGATTCCCATTTGAAACAAACCATTGTAAGAGTTGTGAAAAAAAAATATTCTTTCTTAGCTTTTAGTCTTCTAACTTGCTAGAGGTGCAAGAGGGACGTCCAAAAAAGTCAGTGTTAATAAACTATGCATGGGATTTTTGTCCTGGTTGGAGTTAGAACAGAACTAATTCCGTTCAGTGGTTTTACTGTTCAATTAAGTCTCTTTTGTGTGACTGCTTGTTCTGAAGCTAAGAGCATATTTTTGCAGACAGTGCCTGCTTCTAGCAGTGATAGTGCTCGACAGCAGCATCCGGAAAGGCTTTTGCTAATACCTACTCCTATGGGGACAGATGCCATTGTTAAATCTTATGTACCACACTGGGAGGTGCAGAAAGTAAAAGGCCACAATTGCAAGGAGGATTGGACAGGACAGGGGACCCTAAACTGTCCAAGAAGGTATTCTGTCCCACATACATCACATGTAGTATAAAGCTAAGGAATCTGTGATGGTTAAGCTTTCTTCAGTGTTCAGTGCCTGAGGAGAACTCTGTTCATTCTGCACTCAATCGTGATCCATGTGTTTCTGAATTCAATTCCAGAATCAAACTCCTGAATCTGGTTCATGTCTGATGCTTAGTCCAGTCCTGGGACTTCCCCAATGCGTCCACAGAGACATTGTTGCTATCAGAGGAGTGTTGGGTCTGATACTGGTTATATATATTTGATGTTATAGTTACTATTTTCATTAAAGCTGTTTTAGTTTCTTTTCCAGTCGATAAGTCTCTTTTATCCTCTTTCCTTTAGTAAGGAGAGGAGTTAATAGGTGTCTGTCAATCATTTAGAGGCTATCTCAACCCTAACTCTCAGTAGTTTTCAATAGAGAAATTCTATGTAAAATTATTTTATTTCTAGAAATATGAAGTCCTAACTTTGGTATATCAAAACATATGCAGTGTAAGGCAAGAAGGCAGTCTTTTTTCGTTCAGATTTAGGCACATTCAAGCTTTATAGCATGTGTCAGCACAAACTGACACATCACATTGTTCATCACCATAAATACACCAGAGCCAATTGAAATGTTTCACATTAAATGCTGCAGCTCATTGTGGTCTTTTCACATGTTCGAATACTATGACCTCCCCATACAACTCCATGTGAGTTTTCTTGTCTCAGTTTGTTTTCCTTCCACACCACAATTGAATGTCAGTGTGAATACTGAGTGGTTGCTCCTAAAACTGCACTTTTGAAATACTGTCTTTTCCAGCATTTTCACCTTCCTATTAAAGTACAAAATTCCACACCAGCCTATCCTTTACGAGTTTACACAGAGAGGTAAGCAGAGCACTAAGAAAAGCCCTTGCCCTTCTTCACCTGTCTCTGAGATGAGATATGACTTTACCAAGGCAGAAAGAGAAAGAAAAAAGATAATTTTTGTCACCATACTAGCAGAGTCCACTTTGTCATGTCCACATGAAGTAAGTGAAGATGTGCAGTTATCCTGATATGTTTCGAGAGATCAAAACATACTGGTACATTGATAGTAGTCTGCTACTCTTAGACATACCAGAGTAATTCCTTCCCCAGAGCAGGATTAATCCCTAACATTCCTGGTGACTGATCGAGAGGGTAGATCGAGAGGGTAGAACTAAGGCTACAAAGGTGATCAGGGACTAGAACCTCTGACTTATGAAGAAAGGCTGAGCGATTTGGGGCTTTTTAGCCTGGAGAAGAGCTGACTGAAGGGGGATCTTATCAATGCTTTTAAATACTTAAAGGGTCAGTAGCAAGAGGATAGGGCCAGTCTTTTTTCAATGGTGCCAAACAACAGGACAAAAGGTAACAGGCACAAACTTGAATAAATGAAGTACCTAAAGGTGAGGAGGAACTTCTTTACATTGAGGGTGGTGGAGCACTGCAAAAGGCTGCCCAGAGAGGTGGTGGAGTCTTCATCCCTGGAGTAATTCAAAGCCTGCCTGGACACAATACCGTGCAACCTGCTTCTAGGTGAACCTGCTTTGGCAGGGGAGTTTGACTAGATGACCTCCAAAGGTCCTTTCCAACTCCCATCATTCTGTGATTCTATGATTCTGTGATTCTGTGAGTCTGTGATAAGGCAAATTTTGTGTTGACTGGACACGCAAATAATGGGAACAAAAAAGATTAGGAGCTGAGAACAGAAGTACAGAGTAGTATGACATTAAGGCAGAAAGTCTTGTTGAACTGAGACCTTTTACTGTCCTTGTCTCTTAACATATTTTTGTCTTCATGTCATGTTAAACTCTATCACCATTGCTACTCTGAAATATGTGCTTATTCCAAAAGCAGCTTTGATGAAAGAATGATCTGGAAGCTGTTCTGAAGTCTTTAAGTGACAAACAGCTTAGTATGCTCTGGAAGCAATCTGTGAAAGAGCCATTGCATTTTGGCTCTAATCATCTTATTATAAACATTCTTGTTACACTATTCAAATCTTACTATCCATTGTGTTTATTATCCCACTGTGATAAGGGTATTATTGCTGTACATATAATCATGTTTTTGTTTGCTTTAGGATTTTGAGGTTCCTGTTTACGTGGAAGTATTTACGAAGGTTACAATTTAAAGCACTGTACTACTGTTTCTTCAAACAGAGGCAATCAGTACATAGATTTAGCCTGCCAAAAGAAGACAACATTGTTCCTGTGCAAATATTCAGCCATGTTTTAACCTTGGCAATCAATACAGTATAGTAACAAAGCTGGTGGATAAAACTTGAGATTTAAGACAACAAATATTTGCTGTAGTTACTTCAAACCTTTCTGTAAACAACTAGCAATTGCAACTTTGCTTTGATGTTTTAATAATAGCATTTGAAACTTCACATATAAATAGTTACTCTGCAATGGAAAATTTGGTTTGTGTAACTTTACAGCAGACCATACAAGCTGTACATGCTGTTGTGAAAATGGTTGTGTCATTAGGATTCTTCATATTCCTTCGTGTTCTGTAATTCTCCTGCAATTTTACACTCTCCATTTAATATCACGGGCCTCAAACTAGTAAAGATCTTGAGTTAAGAATGTGCTTAGCTTTAGCTATGCATGTAGTACTTCAGAGGAACAAGCTGCAGGGTGGAAGTTCAACATGCTTTGCTGGATCGGGGCCATATCTTCTAATCATTCAAGTCCAAGACTACTAAGTGTCATTGAAGCCCGAGGAATTTTCTTTCTATTTACGTCAATAGGTGTTTATTTTGTAATCATTACTGTACAAATGCTGCATACACAAAAGAGAAGCTGCAATATTTCTCTGTAGTACTCACTTCTTCTGTCCATATATGAGAATAATCTGGTCTCCCATGACTGATGGGAATCTTCTACCTGTCCATGTGGACACATATCATGGGGAAAGTGGTAGTAATGCCTAATACTGTATGAGTTTGGAGTTTTTTTATGTTGTGGATATTTTAAACACGAAATCTCTGTATTTTTCTCTTGCTGTTCTACTATCCCTGCATACAGGCATTAGCAAAGTACCTATGTCTTCTTCTGTCAGCATTCATAAGCAGTTTACTGAAATAATTTAATCCTGTAGTTACTTTTAAAAAATAAAAAGACTAAAAGACAAAATAGGTTTTGACTCCTTAATCAATTAGCCAAATATCCCTAATAATTTTCAATAGTGCTTGAGTGCTTTCTGTATTGCAAGAGGGTGAGTGGAGATGTACACTGACAAAACTTTATCAGAGAGGCAAAGTTATAAACCACACTATTCATAACAAAATTCAATCTTCATAGTTTTTCAAGATATTCACTCAAGATGAAAATCAGCTTCCAATAAATGTCTTCTGACAGGACTTGATCTGTCTTCCCTAGTCTCACAGGCACAAGGACATACTAAAATGTCTTCTCTAGAGATACCTATAAGATAAATTTTGATGAGTTTTACAGAGACACAGTTTCCTTCTTTAGGACTGGACATTACAGGATTTATGTGCTAAATGAGAAGTCTATTTCCTTCTCTCTCTCCACTTGTGTAGGAAAAGTGCACATATACTTTTAACTACAGCTAGCCTGTCCAAAGGAGTTTAGCCAGAAAAGTCCTCAGTTCCTGTGGTCCTTGCTTAAGTTGGGTCAATAAGAATCAGAGATACTCCATGGATCAAACCCAGAGTGTAAAGAGGATTAGTAGAAACCTTTTCCAGAAAAAAAAAAAAAAGAAAAGAAACTGATTATCCTACAGTCTGAATGTTTGAAAGATTTACAGTCATGACACAGGCCAGGCCTAAATATCTATTCAGTACCAGTATATTCAGGTCTTCTTTGTGTGCTTTAAGAGTATCATGATACCAATTTCTTTTGGCAAGAAATATCTAACAGTAATCTATTCCTGCATTCCATGAGAGTTATTAGTCAAAGTAATAGTTTGTTTTTTTTACCAGGAAAATAAACCATAACGCACTCAGGACTGCAGTTCACTAAACCATAATTCTACTTTGTTTGACTTACAAAGTGCTCTATATTTTGAAAAATTGTTCTGTAATGGATGAGGGATCCGTGAATAGTTCTGCCCCACATTCATTTTCTAGCTCTATTAGAGCTGCCACTGAAGGAGAGACCACCAAGAGTTATCTACAAGACTGTGCTACTGATGAGATGAGCATAATCTATAAAAGAATTCAAGCTGAAAAAAAATCTTAACCACCTTGGTTAATCTTTGGTTGCAATGTAAAAGCAATGCTGAGTTAAAAACAAATTTCTATAGAAATTTTAGACCCTCCAGTGAAGAGAAAGCTTAATGTGATACATAAGAAAGGGCTGAAGCAGGTTAATAAAAGAAAATAAATGTTAATAAAATTTGTATTCACAAAAAAAAAAAAATACATAATGCATGTACTGTGTTATGCAAAATAAATGGCATTCAAAACCTTCTTTGCTCTACCTTAATAATCATGGAATAAACATAAAATTAATTATGTTTTTAGAATAGAATAGAATAGAATAGAATAGAATAGAAAAGAAAAGAAAAGAACAGAATAGAATAGAATAGAATAGAATCAAATAGAATAGAATAGAAT
>WAAF01014723.1:145537-160835 GCA_013400475.1 Tricholaema leucomelas | reverse complement strand
GAGGTGGTTGAGGCCCCATGGCTGGAGGTGTTTAAGGCCAGGCTGGCTGAGGCTGTGTGCAGCCTGCTCTAGGGTAGGGTGTCCCTGGGCATGGCAGGGGGGTTGGAACTGGCTGATCCTTGTGGTCCCTTCCAACCCTGATTGGTTCTATAATTCTATAAGCAGGTTGGAAGAGACCTCCAAGCTCATCCAGCCCAACCTAGCACCCAATCAACCAGACCATGGCACTAAGTGCCCCAGCCAGGCTTTGCTTCAACACCTCCAGCCACAGAGACTCCACCACCTCCCTGGGCAGCCCATTCAGACTTTCCCAGTCCAAAATACTTATTGATTCTGTGATGCTATGATTTAAACACACAGCTGAGAGTCATTTCAGAGCAGTCCAGACGAAATACAAAGCAGATGCCCTCAGGAAAGAGAGAGCAGAGCTGATGTCTCCACAGTGCAGACAACTCTGATCCAGATTCCCAAGACTGAACTGAGAGTGGATCTGTGCTTCCCAAATTGGTCTTTGCTGCTTTCTTGAAGGAGTTATCAGAAAACCCCACAGAATTTGGCACTTGTTTTTTATACTAAAGCAAATAAAAAGTCCTACTCATTGTTCCCCATAATATTTTTCCCTGGTTTTGGCTTATTGCCTGCATTTAGAAACGTTGGTTCCTGCTTTTGACTCTCACCAGACATGTTTGCAGTGTTTTGCTGAATGGCTTCAGCCTTGTTACATTCTAGTTCGGGGGTTGGGGTCAGGATGTGAGCTTGTTTAGACTTAAAATACTTCATTTACTCCTGTAGCATTGCCTGAAACTGAAAGGAGCTCTGGGACCAACACAGAATCACAGAACCAAGCAGGTTGGAAGAGACCTCCAGGCTCATCCAGCCCAACCTAGCACCCAGCCCTGCCCAACCAACCAGACCATGGCACTAAGTGCCCCAGCCAGGCTTGGCTTCAACACCTCCAGGCACAGCCACTCCACCACCTCCCTGGGCAGCCCATTCCAATAGCAAACAAGCCCAGGTTGAGCTGCTTGAGCACACTTCAGGGTACTAAGAATCAGTGCTGTCAGAGAAAAGGCTGGGTTGGAAGGGACCCCTGAAGCTCATCCAGTCCAAGCCCCTCTGCTGTCAGCAGAGACATCCTCAGCTAGATCAGGTTGCCCCCAGCACTGTCCAGCCTCACCTTCAATATATCCAGGGATGGGGCCACAACCACCTCCCTGGGCAACCTGTTCCACTACCTTCATGGTGCAGAACTTGTTTCTAACACCCAATCTCAATCTGCTCTGTTCTTGTTTGCAGCCATTGCCTCTCCTCCTGTTCCTTCAGGCCTTTGCAAACAGTCTCTCTGCAGCCTTCTTGTAGCCCCCTTCCAGTCCTGGCAGGCTGCTATTAGGTCTCCCTGGAGCCTTCTCCCTGGCGCCTTCTCCCTGGAGCCTCCTCTTCTGCAGGCTGAACACCCCCAGCTCCCTCAGCCTGTCCTCACAGCAGAGATGCTGCAACCCCCTGCTCATTTTTGTGGCCCTCTTCTGGACTCACTCCATCTGCTCCATGTCCTTCCCGTGCTGAGGACTCCAGGATCCAGCATAAGTCATTGCATCATTGCTGCTGGAAAATGTGCAGCTTAGATCTCAGAGTTCCCAGAACATGTCAGTCGTGTTCTGGCACCAAGAGAGACGACAGATGTGTGTTTGGGCTCCAACAGAGGACATCAGAAGGAAAAAATATTGGGAAAATGAGTTTGCTTCTCAACATTCTACTTCCCATTACAGCCAAGTGTTGCTCCTTTCATGATGTGTTGAGCTGGGGGGTAAGGAATCAAAAAGGAACATTTCATAGATTATTAAGGAGTGAAATAGCAACAGCAATGATGCACTGAGACTGATCATTGGAAACATAGAACCATAGAAACAAGCATCCAGCCTAGACCTCCCCTGGCACTGCTTGAGACTGTGTCCCCTCCTTGTGTTGCTGCTTGCCTGGCAGAAGAGAGCTTGGAAAGCCTGGAAAGAAGTTTCTCCTCATGTTGGAATCAGACCTTCTGTGTTCCAGTTTGTATCTGTTGCTCCTTGTCTTGTCATTGTGTGGAATCATGTACAGGGAGCTAGAAGTCATGGGAATGAGAACTAAAATCACAGAATCATAAAATCAAGCAGGTTGGAAGAGAGCTCCAAGCTCATAGAGCCCAACCTAGCACCCAGCCCTGCCCAACCAACCAGACCATGGCACTAAATGCCCCAGCCAGGCTTGGCTTCAACACCTCCAGCCACAGAGACTCCACCACCTCCCTGGGCAGCCCATTCCAATGCCAATCACTCTCTCTGACAACAACTTCCTCCTAACATCCAGCCTAGACCTCCCCTGCCACAGCTTCAGACTGTGTCCCCTTGTGGAATGTGTCTCCCAGTGGAATGAAATGGATTGGCATCAAAGCAGTCATCTCTTACAAAGACCTCCCAATGCCCAAGGGAGACTGTTAATGATGCTAAAGAGGTTGCATAATCATGCAATGATTAACAAAGACTCATCAGGTGCTAGGTTGGACTGGAGGAGCTTGGAAGTCTCTTCCAACCTGTTTGATTCTATGGTTCTATGATCCTCTGATCTGAAATCCTACCTTAGACACTTAACTAACTCCCTGATTTATGTCATGGTTGCCCTCTTCTTCCTCCCCACTATATTTACTCAACCACTTTGTAACACACTTTGCAAAGTTAGTGAGTGACACAACTTTGAGGTTTTGGGCTGCTTGTGCACCTCTGCTGTTGAAAAAGCCTGGAAAGAAGAGATTGGACCTGGAGTCCAAACCAGAATCACTCATTTATGGCATTGACACTGAGGAAAGACTCGCAGAATGCGTTGGGTTGGAAGAGACCTCCAAAGGTCACCTAGTCTAAGCCCCTCTGCACTCAGCAGGGACATCCTCAACTAGATCAGGCTGCCCACAGCCCTGTCCAGCCTCACTTCGAATATCTCCAGGGATGGGGCCCAACCACCTCCTTGGGCAACCTGTTCCAGTGTTCCTCCACCCTCACGGTGCAGAACTCGCTCCTCACATCCAATCTAAACCTGCTCTTGTCTACTTTGAAGCCATTGCCTCTTGTCCTGTTGCTGCAGGGACCTGGTCTTTCACTTTCATTGGAAGCAGCTCAGACAAATGCTTGCAAGGAAGGGTCAAGAAGCACCTTGATTCACCCTATGAGACTAAGCAGGGACACAGGTCACCTCCTTACGACCTCCTCAATCTTCTCTGTAGGACTGTACAGAATCAAGAGCAGTTACTGATCAGACTCCTCTGCCACCAGCCTCTCATTGTGCCTCTTTCTCTGCAGAGGTAAGAAAGAAGGAGAGCTGAGGCACAGGCAGCAGCTACACCTCGGACATCTGTGTTTATTCTGCCAACTCCCACCAACGTGGTTCCAACAGAAAGCACATCTTGTGCAAGTCAGCCTCCAGGAGTTGCAGTTTTGACAGCAGAGCTGCTGTCTCCTACTGACTAGCAAAGGAGAAAGGTCTCCAAAGCCATTCCAAGGCACATGATGTTTATTAGCAGTGAAGTGTCTCTGCTATCTGCTGTGGAGTGATAATGTGCGAGGTTGAAGAGCAACCTCTCGGTTTAGGACTCAGTGCACTTTCTGGCTGCCTAAAGACCAGATGTTTCAGCCAGAAGATGATGAGCACTGAGTAGGAGGAAGGTTTGAAGACAGGATGCTAATGTGGAAGTGAATGTNAGCCTGCTCTAGGGTAGGGTGTCCCTGGGCATGGCAGGGGGGTTGGAACTGGCTGCTCCTTGTGGTCCCTTCCAACCCTGACTGATTCTATGATTCTCTGAGTCTGTGAGTGACTTTTTACAGGGGTTTCCTGCCATGGGATGAGAGGGAATGGGTTGGAGATGGAAGAGGGTATATTTAGGCTGGATATTAGGAAGAAACTCTTTACAGTGAGGGTGGTGAGACACTGAAAACAGGTTGCCCAGTGGGGTTGTGGATGCTCCCTTCCCGGGGCTGTTTAGGGACATGCTGGACAGGGCCTTGAGCACCCTCTTCTTGTGGAAGGTGTCCCTGTCCATGACAGGGGAGTTTAAACTTGATGCTCTTTAAGGTCACTTCCAAACCAAGCCATTTTATGATTCACCATCCCTGGAGGTGTTGAAGCCAAGCCTGGCTGGGGCACTTAGTGTCTGGTTGATTGGCCAGGGCTGGGTGCTAGGTTGGGCTGGGTGAGCTTGGAGCTCTCTTCCAACCTGCTTGATTCTATGAATCTATGATTCTATGATTGGTGGCTCAAGCCCTCAGATGGTGTCCTCCCAAGCGTGCTCATGTCCCATTGATTTAGTTGCGGCTATTAAAGAGGCAGGGATCATAAAATATGTAGTTAGTTTCATTTCCAGCCAGCCCTGCCCACAGCTCTGTACAAATGAGTTACATCTGGGGGCTAAATTGGTCAGGAAAATCTCCCCAAGGATGCTTCTGGGCAACTCATTCATTTAGCAGAATCAGAACACTGGAAAACGTTTGGCCACACAATGGCTTTGCCTCACTCACAAACAGGCAGCTGCAGCCCTAGGGCAAGTCTGTGCTGCTCACTGCAGGGGAGTAGGAATTTCAGGATAGTCCCTGGCTGGTTTGTGGCAGTGTTGGAACTGCTGGGCCCTTGAGAGGCTTCCAGATCTTCCCAGGGTGCTGGGAAAGAGGCAGAGGATCTCTGACCTGATCCTGGTTCCTCTTGGCAGGGAGGTTTGCAGAGGTGCAGGCAGCATCTCTGGCAGCTGTGCAGAGAGCACCATGTGGGTGGCACAGCTTGCCAGGGCCTGAGGCACTTCAGTGCCTACTCCTGAGAAACTTGAGGCACTTCAGCTTCCAGGCAGTTCAGGCTCAAAGCATCAGGGCTAAGCTGGTCTGAAGCATGAGGCAGAGCAGAACACAGTGTCCAAGAGCAGCGAGGCAGAGGCTGCTCCATGAGGCAGAGGCAGCAAGGCAGAAGCAGTGAGGCAGGAGCAGCACACACTGAGGCAGAAGCAGAAGGGCAGAGGCAGAACACACTGAGGCAGAGCAGTGAGACAAAGGCAGCACACACTGAGGCAGAAGCAGCACACACCGAGGCAGAGCAGTGAGGCAGAGCAGTGAGGCAAAGGCAGCTCCATGAGGCAGAGGCAGCCAGGCAGAAGCAGCACAACTGCTTGCAGCTTAGCTCCATTTCTATTCCTTGCCCCAGTGCAGAGGCTCTTTGGCCACAGAGATTCACCAATCAGATGGCAGTTGCCAAACTGACCATGTTAGGTGACCCCAGGGCTTGCTCAGCCTTCTTTGGCCAAGACACCACCAAGTAGCCAAACCCCTGTGGGTCCCTGTTTATCACTTTGGGAGGGCACATAATGGCCCAAGCCTTTGTTTTCCTCCCACCCTTGCTTCCCCCATCAGCAGAAGGGTAGGGTAAACCAGGACATCTCATAGGCCTCTTACCCTTCCAGGACACCCACAACAGGCAGAAACACTGTTGGCCAACAGCAAAATGATGTGCCAAGATGAGTTTTTCATAGAGACTGTATTTACTGAGCACAGATTACTTCCCTTTGGAGATATGAAAGCTATAAACAGGATGAAAGCTTCCTGCTCCAAATGTTTACATCTGTGCTGCTCCTCATTCAGCAGAGAGGGCTGACACCAGACACTTCGATATGTGGATGGATACTACCAGCACGGGGTGAGGGGAGGGAGTTGAAAAGTAAAAGCAAGCCCTTAGGCAAATAGTTCTATATGATTAAGTAGGTGGTTAAGAAGCTCTGGCTCCAGTGCTTATGCACATTCTTGGTGTGCAGGAACACAGCTCTGATTTGACAGGAGTAGGGCAGGAAAGATTTAAGGATGAGCCTTCAGCTGAAGTGGACTGGAGGCAGGAACATGCCCAGTGACAGCAGCTCAACAGAAGGCAGCACTGTGAGAAAGGTCAGGAGACTTGTGCCAAACTGATCAGAGAACCATAGAATCAGTCAGGGTTGGAAGGGACCACAAGGAGCAGCCAGTGCCAACCCCTGCCATGCCCAGGGACACCCTACCCTAGAGCAGGCTGCACACAGCCTCAGCCAGCCTGGCCTTAAACACCTCCAGCCATGGGGCCTCAACCACCTCCCTGGGCAACCCAGTCCAGCCTCTCACCACTCTCATGCTCAACAACTTCCTCCTCACCTCCAGCCTCACTCTCCCCCCCTCCAGCTTTGCTCCATTCCTCCCACTCCTGACACTCCCTCACAGCCTCAAAAGTCCCTCCCCAGATTTTTTGTAGCCCCCTTCAGATGCTGGAAGGCCACAAGAAGGTCCCCTGGGAGCCTCCTCTTCTCCAGACACAACAGCCCCAACTCTTTCAGTCTGTGCTCACAGCAGAGCTGCTGCAGCCCTCTCAGCATCCTCCTGGCCCTGCTCTGGACACTCTCCAGCATCTCCACAGCCCTCTTGTCCCAGGGGCTCCAGAACTGGATGCAGTACTCCAGGTGGGGTCTCAGCAGAGCACAGCAGAGGGGGAGAATCACCTCCCTGGCCCTGCTGGCCACACTTCTGCTGCTGCAGCCCAGGCTCTGCTTGGCTTTCTGGGCTGCAAGTGCACACTGCTGGCTCCTGTTGAGCTTCTCCTCCAGCAGCACCCCCAAGTCCCTCTCCTCAGGGCTGCTCTCCAGCCACTCACTGCCCAGCCTGGATTTGTGCTTGGCATTGCCTCGACCCAGCTGCAGGACCTTGCCCTTGGTCTTGTTGAACCTCCTGAGCTTGGCTTGTGCCCACCTCTGCAGCCTGCCCAGGTCCCTCTGGATGGATCCCTGCCCTCCAGCCTGGCTGCTGCACCACACAGCTTGGTGTGGGCAGCAAACCTGCTGAGGCTGCACTCAGTGCCTCTGTCCATATCAACTTCTGAGCCATTCTTCTTCAAGATTAGTTTCCAAAGGTCTTTGCTGTCAGGGAGGAGTTGTGCAGGGGATGAGGAATGTTTCTGCCTGGCCGCCCAAACATAAGGGAAAATTGCCTTCTGTTGTGGGTGGTGAAGCACTGCTACAGGCTGCCCAGAGAGGTTGTAGAGGATCCCTCTCTGGAGATCTTCAAATTCCTCTTGAAGAGTCTTGAGACACTGGAAGAGATTGCCTAGGGAGGGGTTGGATATCACCTCCCAGGAGGTGTTCAAGGCCAGGCTGGATGAAACTTTGAGCAAACTCATCTAGTGGAAAGAGTCCCTGCCCAGGGCAGAGGGGTTGGAACTGGATGACCTTTAAGACCCTTTCCAACCCAAACCACTCCACGGTTCTATGAATGTGACTTCCACAGCCAAAGCCATGGCTGGTGTTGCTGAGGAGCCTTTACCCTAAGCACAGTGATTCTTGGTCGGCAGGAAATCGTAAGGGGGAGGGGGGAAATAACATTTTAAGAGGTTCTTTGTCTTTATAATTCACAAATTTGTTGCCTCTCTGTTGAGGTGCTGGAAGGTGTTGAGAGAAGGGCAGCAAGGCTGGGGAGGGGCCTGGAGCAGAGCCCTGTGAGGAGAGGCTGAGGGAGCTGGGGGTGTGCAGCCTGCAGAAGAGGAGGCTCAGGGCAGAGCTCATTGCTGTCTGCAGCCAGGTGGGGTTGGGCTCTGCTGCCAGGCAAGCAGCAAGAGAAGAAGGGGAGAGAGTCTGAAGCTGTGGCAGGGGAGGTCTAGGCTGGATGTTAGGAGGAAGTTGTTGTCAGAGAGAGTGATTGGCATTGGAATGGGCTGCCCAGGGAGGTGGTGGAGTCTGTGTGCCTGGAGGTGTTGAAGCCAAGCCTGGCTGAGGCACTTAGTGCCATGGCATGGTTGGTTGGTCAGGGCTGGGTGCTAGGTTGGGCTGGGTTAGCTTGGAGCTCTCTTCCAACCTGCTTGGTTCTCTGATTCTATGCTTCTATGGTTCTATGACACCCTGTTTCTATGACTCCATGATTCTATGATTCTCTGCTGCGCAGAAGTTGAGAAATGCCCTGCAAACCATCACAGCTGAGTGTAGGATGTATCACCAAAAAAAAAAAAGTGCTATCTTGCATGCATTTACTCTGTCTGTGTGGGTAAAAGCAGTTAGCTTCAAGAATGAGTAAGCCAGGTGGAGCTGTAGTGCATGAGAAGCTCTGCAGCAGAGGAAGGAGCACTGCGTTGCTCAGTGCGGAGGTGTACGTGGCGGAGCAGCAGCTCTCTCTCTGCTTGCCTAGTAAAGGCTTGGGAGGATATGAATCCAAGAAACAAGCCTGAGAGCACCCCAGGTCCCACAGCCTGCTGAATGAACCTGAGTCATGTGAATTGCAAGAATTCCTTTGTCACACGCGCAGAGGGAAGGAAACACAAAGCACTTGGAGTTCTTGGCACCCTCAGGCAGCACACAGCAGTCTGCGGCTGGGGCCAGAGTGGCTGAGAGCAGCCAGGCAGAGAGGGCCCTGGGGGTGCTGGGAGAGAGGAGCTGAAGCTGAGGCAGCAGAGTGCCCAGGTGGGCAGCAGAGCCAATGGCATCCTGGGCTGGCTGAGGAGCAGTGTGGGCAGCAGGACAAGGGAGGTTCTTCTGCCCCTGTGCTCAGCACTGCTCAGGCCACAGCTTGAGTGCTGTGNGTTGGGCAGAGCTGAGTGCTAGGTAGGGCTGGATGAGCTTGGAGGTCTCTTCCAATCTTCTTGATTCTATGACTCTCAGGATCACCAAGTCCAACCTATCACAGAATGACAGAAACCTCCAGACTGGCAGAGCCCCTCAGGATCACCAAGTCCAACCCAGAACCCTACTCTGCAAGATTCACCTTAAACCACATCCCCAAGTACCATATCCAAACCACCCTTAACACATCCAGGGTGGACGACTCCACCACCTCCCTGAGCAGCTGTTTCCAGTCCCTGACCACTGTCTCCATGATAAACTTCTTCCTAATATCCAGTCTGAACTTCCCCATCCTCAGCTTGAGGCCATTCCCCCTTGTTCTGTCTCCAGTTCCCTGTGAGCAGAGCCCAGCATCAGCCTCTCCACAATGTCCCTTCAGGTAGCTGTAGACAGCAACGAGGTCTGCCCTCAGCCTCACACTAACCATCCCCAGCTCCTTTAGTTGGTCTTCATCAGATTTATTCTCCAGGCCCTTCCCCAGCTTTGTTGCCCTCCTCTTCACTGGCTCCAGCAACTCTACATCTCTCCTGTCTTGAGTTGCCCAAAACTGACTACAACACTCAAGCCGTGGCCTCACCAGAGCCAAGTCCAAAGGCCAAGATGCCCATAATGGATCTTGGGAAGGACTTCTCTCAGTCTGACTGCACATCAAGGTGGATTGAAGGAGTGAATGTAATGCTCTGAACTTGCCTCTGGTCTCTTGGTTAAGATTTCACAGAACCACAGAATACATCTACTTGGAAGAGACCTCAAAGCTCATCCATTCCAACCCTCAACCCAGCACTGAAGGGTCAACACCAAACCATGTCCCTAAGAGCCAGGTCCACAGGCTGCTTGAACACCTCTGGGGATGGTGACTCCAGCACTGCCCTGGGCAAACCATTCCAATGTCTGAGAACCCTTTCAGTGAAAAAATATTTCCTAATATCCAATCGAAGGTGTTGAAGCCAAGCCTGGCTGGGGCACTTAGTGCCATGACCTGGGTGATTGGCCAGGGCTGGGTGCTAGGTTGGGCTGGATGAGCTCTCTGGAGCTCTCTTCCAACCTGCTTGATTCTATGATTCCATGACCTGTTCTAGTGGAAGGTGTCCCTGCCTATGACAGGAGATTGGAACTGGCTGATGCTTGAGGTCCCTTCTAACCTAAACCATTCTGTGACTCTAAGGTTCTGAGTTCAGTATATATGTATCTATCTAGTGAGTGTATGTATCTATCAATATATATGTATTTAAGCTACAGAAAAGCTGCTGAGGCAGTGATAGGACTGGGGGGAATGGAGCAAAACTAGAAGTGGGTAGATTCAGATTGGATGTCAGGAAGAAGTTCTTCAGCATGAGCGTGGTGAGACACTGGAAGAGGCTTCCCAGGGAGGTGGTGGAAGCCTCATCCCTAGGGATTTTTAAGGCCAGGCTGGATGGAGCTGTGAGCGACTTGATCAAGTGTGAAGTGTCCCTGGGCATGGCAGGGGGGTTGGAACTGGTTGATCTTTGAGTTCCCTTCCAACCCTGACTGATTCTGTGCTTCTTGCAGAGGAAGCCATCAAGAAGGCTCTTACATGCTTCATTAAGCACTGTCAAGCAATCACATTTGGGGTTTTTTAAGCCAGAATTAAAGCTGTTGTCTTTTTTTCCCCTTAATAATACTCTTGATTAGTCACAGCCTGGATATATGAGAATGAGATAGTTGCCCTTGGCTGATTGCAAGTGATATTTGGGATCTATCTTAATATCTAAGTGACTCAGAAGCCCTGACACTCATCTTTTGCCCTTTAACACAGTTCAGGAGGTCAGTGCTATCCCCTTGGCAGCACCATTTGGCTGTACATTACCCACATCCATGGAGGAGAGCAAAAGACCAACACAGATCTTTCCAGTCAGCAACAGGCTGGATTCCCACAGGGTCCAAGGCACCACAATGAGCTGTATCAGACATGGAAGATCATTGAATCATGGAATCACCAGGTTGGAAAAGGCCTTCGAGATCACTGAGTCCAACCTAGCACCCTACACCTTCTGATTAACTAACCCATGGCACTAAGTGCCTCATCCAGCCTCCTTTTGAACACCCCCAGGGATGGTGACTCCAGCACCACCCCAGGCAGCCCATTCCAATGCCAATCACTCTCTCTGGCAGGAACTTCCTCCTAGGATCCAGCCTAGACCTCCCCTGCCACAGCTTGATGCTGTGTCCCCTTCTTCTGTTGCTGCTTGCCTGGCAGCAGAGCCCAACCCTAGCTGGCTACAGCCTCCCTTCAGGCAGCTGCAGACAGCAATGAGCTCTGCCCTGAGCCTCCTCTTCTGCAGGCTGCACACCCCCAGCTCCCTCAGCCTCTCCTCACAGGGCTCTGCTGCAGACCCCTCCCCAGCCTTGCTGCCCTTCTCTCAACACCTTCCAGCACCTCAACATCTCTCTGCAATTCAGGAGCCCACAACTGGACACAGCACTCAAGCTGTGGCCTGAGCAGTGCTGAGCACAGGGGCAGAAGAACCTCCCTTGTCCTGCTGCCCACACTGCTCCTCAGCCAGCCCAGGATGCCAGTGGCTCTCTTGGCTACCTGGGCACACTGCTGCCTCAGCTTCAGTTGCCTGTCAAGCAGTACCCAATTGCCAGGGCTGGAAGGGACCTCAAGCACCATCCAGTTGCAACCCTGCTGCCATGGACAGGGACACCTCCCACTGGGTCAGGTTGCTCAGAGCCACATCCAGCCTGGCCGGAGAGACCTGCCCCTGCACACAGCAGTCCCCTGCAGGTCAGTGTCATAACTCCACACTTTCAGGGTTCAGTGGCCATGGCAAAAGATCAGCCACACTTCCAGGACTGGGAAAATCTCAGCCTTCTGGCACTGCAACTTCTAACAGAGGTGGGACAAAATCCAGAGTGTTCTCAGGGGACAAGTTCCCCCCCATGTACCCCCGCAAACATCGTGGCTCTCGCTTCCAGCTGCAACACCCATTCCTGACCTCCCTCCACTCCACTGAGTGCAGCTCACTGGAATCTCCCAATGATCCTTCCAAAACAAAGCAGCCCACTTCATCATCTTCTCCCCCAGAGAGAATGAGAGAACAAACACATGGTGCATTAGTCACAGGCTGCAAGACCGGAGAAGAGCCTGGTGATGGTCTGCTCTGGCTTCTTGCGTAAGAGCCTGTTGGGCTCTGGCAGATAATTCATGCTTGAAAAGGAGAAGAATGAACTGTGCTGATCTGGAGAATTGCTAGCAAGGGAAATTCAACCACATTCCCTCCTTCCAACATGCTCAAATGACTTGTTACACGCCTCGAGAGAGCCACTGCCATCCTGGGCTGGCTGAGGAGCAGTGTGGGCAGCAGGACAAGGGAGGTTCTTCTGGCCCTGTGCTCAGCACTGCTCAGGCCACAGCTTGAGTGCTGTGTGCAGTTGTGGGCTCCTGAATTGCAGAGAGANAGCCTCCTCTTCTGCAGGCTGCACACCCCCAGCTCCCTCAGCCTCTCCTCACAGTGCTGGACAGGGCTGTGGGCAACCTGATCTAGTTGAGGGTCCCCCTGCTGACTGCAGAGGGCTTTGGTCTGGATGACCTTTGGAGGTCCCTTCCAGCCCAGCCCATTCGATGATTCTGCTGACTCAGCTTTTCCAGAGGCATGACTTTGTCTCTTAGCAGCCTTCTGTTACAGATTCATCAGGTCAGGCTGGCACAGAGGAAGCCATAAACACTTACAGCACTGATTAAAAGCAAGCAAAACAAGACGAGTCTGTCAAACAGAGGAGCTTCATGTTCCTCACAAGCTCATTTCCAGGACATATTGTCCATAGATCTTTCTCCAAGTCATTACAGCCAGAACCATTTGCTTTGATCCCAAACCACCAGAGATGTGGATAGGAGTTGAGTTACCACAGAGTTCTCTTGCACACATGAGGAGCTTTGACCTCAAAACCAACCAAGTGGTTTGGCAGCTGAGGAGATAACAACCCCTTCAAGTAGGCAATTACATGAGAATCACAGAATCAGCCAGGTTGGAAGAGACCTCCAAGCTCACCCAGCCCAACCTAGCACCCAGCCCTGCCCAACCAACCAGACCATGGCACTAAGTGCCCCAGCCAGGCTTGGCTTCAACACCTCCAGCCACAGAGACTCCACCACCTCCCTGGGCAGCCCATTCCAATGCCAATCACTCTCTCTGACAACAACTTCCTCCTAACATCCAGCATAGACCTCCCCTGGCACAGCTGCAGACTCTGTCCCCTTCTTCTGTTGCTGCTTGCCTGGCAGCAGAGCCCAACCCCAGCTGGCAGAGGTCTATTCCAGCCCCCACAGTTGTGTGATTCTGTGTGCAGCTCTGGCCCCTCACCGCAGGAGAGATATTGAGGTGCTGGAGTGGGTCCAGAGGAGAGCAACCAGACTGGGGACGGCACTGGGGGGAAAGTCGAACGAAGGGAGGCTGAAGGAGCTGGGGGTGTTTAGCCTGGACAAGAGGAGGCTCAGGGGGGACCTTATCACTTTCTACAGCTACCTGGTGGGAAGCTGGAGTCAGGTGGCAGTCAGGCTCTTCTCCCAGGCTGCTTTTGACAAGACAAGAGGGCATGACCTGAAGCTGTGCCAGGGGAGGGTTAGGTTGGGTGTTAGGAAGCACTTCCTGATGGAAGGGGTTATTAAGACACTGGAATAGACTACCCAGGGAGGTGGTGGAGTCACAGAATTACACAGAACATGAGGGATTGGAAGGGACCTGCAGAGATGATCAAGTTGAACTCCTCTGCCATGCAGCATCCCCTAGGGTAGTCCACACGGGAATGCATCCAGGTGGGTCTGGAAGGTCTGCAGAGAAGGAGACTGCACAACCTCTCTGGGCAGCCTGCTCCAGGGCTCTGGCACCCTCACACCAAAGAAGTTTCTCCTCATGTGGAGCTGAAACCTTCTCTGTTCCAGATTGTAGCTGTTGCTGCTTGGCTTATTGCTGCTGAGCTTGGCCCCCTCCACTGAACACCCACCCCTCAGGTATTTGTCCACACCACTGTCCCTGGAGGTGTTTAAGGAAAGACTGGATGTTGCACTTAGTGCCATGGTCTGGTCCATGTGGAGGTGTTGGGTCACAGCCTGAACTTGCTGATCTTAGAGGTCTATTCCAGCCTCAATAACTGTGTGAAAAGAAAGAAGCTCCAAATGCAAGGAGGGGCAGGTTGCCCTCTGCATTGCTTAGCAGCTGTGCATCAGCTAACTGAGGAGTGGTACACAGCTGTGTGCAGGTAAACAATGCAGGCAGAGAGCTGAGGTCTGGGTATGAATAAATACTGACCAAAGGCAATTCCCAGCTGGGAATTAAACCAGAAATCACAGGGAGGCTGAATGGTGACCCCTGAGGGTCTAAGACATGAGCTGCTTCTGTCAGCCCAAATGGAGACACTGCTTTAGCATTTGGAAACCAGACACTGTAAAGCTCCATCCAGAAGGAAGGCCAAGAGAGCCAATGGCATCCTGGGCTGGCTNAGGAGGAAGTTGTTGTCAGAGAGAGTGATTGGCATTGGAATGGGCTGCCCAGGGAGGTGGTGGAGTGGCTGTGGCTGGAGGTGTTGAAGCCAAGCCTGGCTGGGGCACTTAGTGCCATGGTCTGGTTGGTTGGGCAGGGCTGGGTGCTAGGTTGGGCTGGGTGAGCTTGAAGCTCTCTTCCAACCTACTTGATTCTATGACTGGTGGAAATCTGATTCATTTTGAAGTGTGGACATGAGGCTGATTAAACTAGAGTTAAATATGGCTAAATATAATAGAGTTGGAGACACCAGAGGATAAATTGGGAATCCTTTAGCAGAGTGGAACTCTTCTCTGGCAAGAAGAAATGGCAGTCTCAGATATCTCAGCTGACTGAAGGCAATATTTCCACCAGCCAAGGATCCATTTGTAATAACATTATTTGCTATAAGTGCAGAGTTCCTGTTAGAAACAGCTAAGTGCAGCACTTTGGTAGATGACTTTGTGCTTTCCATGACCATGGATGAGTTAAATCAGTCTTTCAAAGACTCAGACAGTCAACATCTGGTTTGCATCACTGAGATCTGAAGTGTGTGCTTGCATGTGTGCAAAATAACTTCATTGCTAACCTCCCCCTTCGTTGCTTGTCATCTCCCTCTGCTTTGAGATCACAAGAGAAGGCAAGGAAAGGAGGGGTTGGGGGAGGGGGGAATGACAGGCCCTGTGATCTTAACACTTCACAGAGAGCAGGACCTCAGTTTCTCAAAGGTTTGCTCTGCAAAGACATCCTAACAGAAGCAGCAAGGAGGAAAAAATGAGATAGTCATGGAATTGGAGTCACAGAACCACAGAGTGTCAGGGGCTGGAAGGGACCTCTGAAGCTCATCCAGTCCAACCTCTCTGCCAGAGCAGGATCACCCTGAGCAGATCACACAGGAACACATCCAGGCAGGTCTGGAATATCTCCAGAGGAGGAGACTCCACAACCCCCTGGGCAGCCTGTGCCAGGGTTCTGGCACCCTCACAGGGAAAACATTCCATTGCTGTTCACAGCTCCCTGCAGGGAGGCTGTAGTCAGCTGAGGTTGGGCTCTGCTGCCAGGCAAGCAGCAATAGAAGAAAGGGACAGAGTATGAATCTGTGGCAGGGGAGGTCTAGGCTGAATGTTAGGAGGAAGTTGTTGTCAGAGAGAGTGATTGGCATTGGAATGGGCTGCCCAGGGAGGTGGTGGAGTCT
>WAAF01014723.1:122077-142580 GCA_013400475.1 Tricholaema leucomelas | reverse complement strand
GAAGAAGTTCTCCTCCATGAGGGTGGTGAGACACTGGAACAGGTTGCCCAGTGAGATGGTGGAAGCCTCATCCCTGGAGCTGTTTAAGGCCAGGCTGGATGAGGCCCTGGACAGCCTGATGTAGTGTGAGGTGTCTCTGCTTATGGCAGGGGGGTTGGAGCTGAATGATCCTTGTGGTCCCCTCCAACCCTGACTGATCCTATGATCCTGTGATCCTATGACCCTAAGATTCTATGATTCTTTGATCCTATGATCCTTAGAATCATAGAATCAACCAGGTTGGAAGAGACCTTCAAGTTCATCCCGTCCAACAGAAGAAGGGGACACAGCCTGAAGCTGTGCCAGGGGAGGTCTATGCTGGATGTCAGGAGGAAGTTGTTGTCAGAGAGAGTGATTGGCATTGGAATGGGCTGCCCAGGGAGGTGGTGGAGTCTCTGTGCCTGGAGGTGTTGAAGCCAAGCCTGGCTGGGGCACTTAGTGCCATGGTCTGGTTGGTTGGGCAGGGCTGGGTGCTAGGTTGGGCTGGATGAGCTTGGAGGTCACTTCCAACCTGCCTGATTCTCTGATTCTCTGAATCTATGCTTCCTCTTCATCCAAATGGTTCCCCACAGGACCCAGAGGGTCTCTAGTAAGCGATCAGACCACACCACCATGTACTCATTTCCCCCAAGGCCTCACCCTGCTGTGTACATGCTGCAAGAACCCTTTCCCTGTGCAGCTGTGGCCAACAGAACTACCACCACCAGTTTCCTCCACTTCCATCACAGGCATGGCATCGTTTGCTGCCCTTGATCAGCATCTGGGTGCAATCATGAGTCGATCCTCCACGGAGCAGAGATGATGACTCAGCAGCTGCCTGACAAGGAGCCCAGCCCTGCAGGTCCACCAAGACATAATCTTCTCTGATCCTTTCTTCTCTCTCTGATTCATCTTGATTTCTATCACCCAGGATTTGTCTCTGTGGACATGACAGTAACAGTAACACATGTTCTGTTATTTTCTGCCAGGGATAGGGAATTATTTCCTTCCTTACACTTGGTAGGTTCCAACAGAGCAGGTCTAACCACACCAGGGTGAGTGGTTAGAAGCCTAAAGCAAGAAATCATGTAAGAACTTCAGAGAGTCACAGAGTGTCAGGGGCTGGAAGGGACCTCAAAAGCTCATGCAGTCCAAACCTCCTGCCAGAGCAACATCACCCAGAGCAGATCACACAGGAATGCAGCCAGGTGGCTTTTGAGTATCTCCAGAAAGGGAGACTCCTCAACCCCCCTGAGCAGCCTGTGCCAGGGTTCTGGCATCCTCAGAGGGGAAAAAATCCTCCTGTTTCGATAGAACTTCCTATGCCTCAGCTTCCACCCAGTGCCCCTTGGCCTGGCATTGGGCATCACCCAGCAGAGCCTGGCTGCAGCCTCCTGGCACTCACCTGCACATCATTGTAAATACTAAATCATAGGATCACAGAATCAAGCAGGTTGGAAGAGAGCTCCAAGCTCACCCAGCCCAACCTAGCACCCAGCCTTGGCCAAGCAACCAGACCATGGCACTAAGTGCCCCAGCCAGGCTTGGCTTCAACACCTCCAGGCACACAGACTCCACCACCTCCCTGGGCAGCCCATTCCAATGCCAATCACTCTCTGACAACAACTTCCTCCTAACATCCACCTCAGACCTGCCCTGGCACAGCTGCAGACTCTGTCCCCTTCTTCTGTTGCTGCTTGCCTGGCAGCAGAGCCCAACCCCACCTGGCTACAGCCTCCCTTCAGGCAGCTGCAGACAGCAATGAGCTCTGCCCTGAGCCTCCTCTTCTGCAGGCTGCACACCCCCAGCTCCCTCAGCCTCTCCTCACAGGGCTGTGCTCCAGGCCCCTCCCCAGCCTTGCTGCCCTTCTCTGGACACCTTCCAGCACCTCAACATCTCTCTTGAATTGAGGAGCCCAGAACTGGACACAGCACTCAAGGTGTGGCCTGAGCAGTGCTGAGCACAGGGGCAGAAGAACCTCCCTTGTCCTGCTGCCCACACTGCTCCTGAGCCAGCCCAGGATGCCATTGGCTCTGCTGCCCACCTGGGCACACTGCTGCCTCAGCTTCAGCTGCTCTCTCCCAGCACCCCCAGCTCCCTCTCTGCCTGGCTGCTCTCAGCCACTCTGGCCCCAGCCTGTAGTGCTGCTTGGGGTTGTTGTGGCCAAAGTGTAGAACCCTGCACTTGGCCTTCTTCAGTCTCATCCCATTGACCTTTGCCCACCCATCCAGCCTGTCCAGGTCCCTCTGCAGGGCTCTGCTACCCTCCAACAGCTCCACAGCTGCTCCTAGCTTGGTGCCATCTTCAAACTCACTGCTGGTGGACTCAATCCCCTGCTCCAGATCATCAATAAAGATATTGAACAGGACTGTGCCCAGCACTGATCCCTGGGGCACAGCACTGGTGCCAGCTGCCAGCTGGAATCACAGAATCAGAGAATCATTGAGTCACAGAGACACAGAATCAGAGACACAGAATCGTTGAATCATTGAATCACAGAAACAGAGAATCAGAGAATAATTACAGAGTCATTGAATCACAGAGGCACAGAATCAGTGAATCACAGAATCATTGAGTCACAGAATCATTGAATCACAGAATCATTGAATCACAGAGGCACAGAATCATTGAATCACAGAATCATTGAATCACAGAGGCACAGAATCATTGAATCACAGAGGCACAGAATCATTGAATCACAGAATCATTGAATCACAGAGGCACAGAATCATTGAATCACAGAATCATTGAATCACAGAGGCACAGAATCATTGAATCACAGAGGCACAGAATCATTGCGTCACAGAATCATTGAATCACAGAGGCACAGAATCACAGAATCATTGAATCAAAGAGACTCAAAATCCTTGAACTACAGCGACACAGACTGATTGAGTCACAGCATCCCTGAATCGTGGACTCATTTCTGTTGGAAAAGACCTCTAAGCTCTTTGCATCCCATCCTTAAACGCAGCACATCCCAGAAGTGCCTTGCTGTAGCATCCCATTGCTCTGGCATGAGGCAGAGCAGCAACAAGCAGTGTAAACAGATCAGCCTGGAGAAATAAACATCAGATTAAAGATTATTTAATGACTGCTCTTAATGAAGCAATTTACTGACCAAGGTCGGAGAGGTGGAGTCTCCCCTCCCATGAAGAGCTCGGGGCTGCAATCAGGGGGGGATCTCTTTGATGTTCAGAGCTGCTGTGCCACTTTACACCCAGCTAAGGATCTGACCCTGTGAATTTGCCGCTGGCTTCCTGGGAAGCAGGCTGAGGGCCAGGTTTTGCAAGACTGAAAAAGATCAAAGGGGTGCAGCTTCTCGGAAACAGCGGAGGAGGGAGAGGCAGCAAGTAGAGATTTCCTGCCCCTTCTGCAGGAGAGACGGACAAAGCCCAGCAGAAGCAGCCAGCAGCAGGTTCCTGGTGTAAGCAAGCCTCCTTTTGAACATCTTTCCCCATCTGGGCTGTGTGTAATTGCTGTCTTCCGCTCGGGGCTGCAAATAAAAGGCACTGTAAACATTTGAGAGGGGCCTGGGCTCATCCTGCCTAAATATAGCCAATGAGCTGTGCTCTCCAGCCCCGGGGCACGGCACTGGGCTCCTGCTGTAGCTAAGAGACAAGCTGAGCTTTCGCTGCCACCAGCACTGGCTTGGTGGTCCCACCCAAAGAGTGGCTCTCCATGGCTCCATGGCCAAGTGAGGGCCAGGGACAAGTGGAGTCCCTCAGGGATCAGTCCTGGCACCACCATCTCTGTGGGTGTCATGGGCAGAGGCATTGAGTGCAGCCTCAGCAGGTTTGCTGCCCACACCAAGCTGTGTGGTGCAGCAGCCAGGCTGGAGGGCAGGGATCCATCCAGAGGGACCTGCACAGGCTGCAGAGGTGGGCACAAGCCAAACTCAGGAGGTTCAACAAGAGCAAGTGCAAGGTCCTGCAGCTGGGTGGAGGCAATGCCAAGCACCAATGCAGGCTGGGCAGTGAGTGGCTGGAGAGCAGCCCTGAGGAGAGGGACTTGGGGGTGCTGCTGGACGAGAAGCAGCCACAGCTTGAGTGCTGTGTCCAGTTGTGGGCTCCTGAATTGCAGAGAGATGTTGAGGTGCTGGAAGGTGTTGAGAGAAGGGCAGCAAGGCTGGGGAGGGGCCTGGAGCAGAGCCCTGTGAGGAGAGGCTGAGGGAGCTGGGGGTGTGCAGCCTGCAGGAGAGGAGGCTCAGGGCAGAGCTCATTGCTGCTTGATTCTGTGGTTCAGTGACTCTGTAATTTCAGTGCCCCTGCTACAGCTGGAAGTCTTGGCAGCGTTTGCTCATGAGACAAAAGTGCAGTTTAATGCTTAGATGGGGAAAGGGAGCCCAAAACAAGCCCTGCAGAATATCAAGGTTGAAGCCTCTGCAGAGCAGACTATATTTCTCTCCTTCCTCTTTCCCACTGAGGAAGTTTGACCTCAAGTCTAGGATTCAGGACAAAGCCTATGGTCTCCTCCAGGGCCAGGCTGTGCAGGTGACTTTGCTGTCTCTGAAAGCCTAGGCTCATGCTGCAGCTTCCCCTCAGCTGGAGCTGGGCAGTGCCTTCTCATGAGAGCATCTCCAAGCCCGTTGGATTCCTTATTGGCTTACAGAGAAGAGTCAGGCAAACAGCCCCTTCCCTCTGCACACAGATGCTGACCCAGAGAGCCACCCTGCCCTAGGAACCAGCCCTAAACCCACTGCTGACCCAGCACTTAGAGCTGAGAGAGGACATTCCCACCCCTGAGCTTGGAGAGGTCATGCTTTAAGGTCCTCAGTGAGAATTCTGGGGCCTCAGTTTCTCAGGCTACAACATTCCTGACCTCTCCAGGAGCAATGCTTTGCAAAGGACTCCTTGCCATGACCTCTGGCCTTTGTTGCCTGGGGTCAGGGCTGGGGCCTCCAGAGAATCTCTTGCCAAGCTCAGTGCTCTACTTGCAATTCACTTTCCAGGAGAAGCCCCACAGCCCCCTGTACCCTTCTCCACCTCTGAAGAGGGGGTGGCAGGAGGATGGTCTCCTTAGCACATTTCACCTTGCATCTTCTTCCCCAAATAAACTATGTTTGTGATGTCAAATCCTCCTCTGCTCTGCCCAGGGAGACCTCTCCTGCAATATTGCAGTCGGTTTTGGGCTCCCCAGTTCAGGAGGGACAGGGATCTACTTTGAAGAGTCCAAGGGAGGGCTACAAAGATGCTGAAGGGGCTGGAGCAGTGCCCTGTGAGGAGAGGCTGAGGCACCTGGGGCTGCTTGGTCTGGTGTAGAGAAGACTTAGAGGGGATCTAATCAATGCTGATAAATATCTGAGGGGTGGGGGTCAAGAGGGAGGGGACAGACTCTGCTCAGTTGTGCCCTGGGATAGGACAAGGGGCAATGGACACAGCACAGGGAGTTCCACCTCAGCTTGAGGAAGGACTTCTTTACTGTAAGAGTGCCAGAGCCCTGGAGCAGTATGCCCAGAGAGGTTGTGGAGTCTCCTTCTCTGCAAACTTTCCAGCCCCCCCTGGATGCATCCCTGTATGGCCTACCCTTGTCCCTTTCTCTGCAGACTTCCAAGCCTTGACTGGATGAGTTCCTGTGTGACCTGAGCTACATTCTATGGCCCTGCTCTGGCAAGGGGTTTGGACGTGATGAGCTCTGGAGGTCCCTTCCAACCTCTATCATCCTGTGAGCCTGTGAACTCCCATCACATGTGAGCCTGTGAACTCCCATCACATGTGAGCCTGTGAACTCCCAGCTTCTCCCACAAAGGCATCCCTACAACCTCCTTGTCAGACATTGCAGGAGAAAAACTTGGTTCTCTTGCCCCTGCATGGAAAACCCTGGCCAATTATCATAGAATCAGAGAACCAAGCAGGCTGGAACATACCTCCAAGCTCATCCAGCCCAACCTAGCACCCAGCCCTGCCCAACCAAACAGACCATGGCACTAAGTGCCCCAGCCAGGCTTGGCTTCAACACCTCCAGCCACAGAGACTCCACCACCTCCCCGGGCAGCTCATTCCAATGCCAATCACTCTCTCTGACAACAACTTCCTCCTAACATCCACCACAGACCTCCCCTGGCACAGCTTGAGGCTGTGTCCCCTTCTTCTGTTGCTGGGTGCCTGGCAGCAGAGCCCAACCCCAGCTGGCTACAGCCTCCCTTCAGGTCCATACAAAAGGCTCTTGCTAGGTGCTTTGAGCTGTGTTTGGGAGGAGCCACTTGCACAGGCAGTTGGAGATGTGCTTCTGCCAGGGATGGCTGCTCAGATGCTGAAGCTCTTCCTTCAGGAAGGTCATGCTGTCATAACAAACAGCTCACCAAAATAGCAACAATACCCTGGGAATCTGAACGTCAGAGTGGAAAGTCAGCTTCCTGGCAGATATTTCTGAAGGGCTTTGAAGATGTGCAGAGTGACACTGCTGCTAAGAAATGTTTGTTCCCCCTGTTTTTATTATCTTCTCCTTTTTTTAATACTATGATGTTGATAAGCTTAATTTTTCTTGCAGTGACATGACAGAGTCAACATCTTCTCCACGCCTGGGGACTGAAAGAAAAGCACCAAACCACCACCCCCAGCAGAAACCAGAAAGAGGAAAAAACCCTTCTGTGCTCCTCTGCTATCAGCAGAAATATAAACAGCTCTGATTGATGGAGAGATTTCTTCTTTCCATGGCTCTCACCACTGTGGTATCTGAATGGCTTTGCAGAGGTTTTTCAGCTACAATCACCTGGGGGAACACAGAATCACAGAATGGCAGAATCCTAGAATCAAGCAGGTCGGAAGAGCTCATCCAGCCCAACCTAGCACCCAGCACGGCCCAACCAACCAGACCATGGCACTAAGTGTCCCAGCCAGGCTTGGCTTCAACACCTCCAACCACGGCCACTCCACCACCTCCCTGGGCAGCCCATTCCAATGCCAATCACTCTCTCTGACAACAACTTCCTCCTAACATCCAGCCTAGACCTCCCCTGGCACAGCTTCAGGCTGTGTCCCCTTCTTCTGTTGCTGGCTGCCTGGCAGCAGAGCCCAACCCTAGCTGGCTACAGCCTCCCTTCAGGGAGCTGCAAACAGCAATGAGCTCTGCCCTGAGCCTCCTCTTCTGCAGGTGTCTCTGGACACCTTCCAGTACAGTAAAGCATTGTCAGTGCTGGTTTTAGAATCACAGAATCAGTCAGGGCTGGAAGGGACCACAAGGATCAGCCAGTCCCAACCCCCCTGCCATGCCCAGGGACACCCTACCCTAGAGCAGGCTGCACACAGCCTCAGCCAGCCTGGCCTTAAACACCTCCAGCCATGGGGCCTCAACCACCTCCCTGGGCAACCCAGTCCAGCCTCTCACCACTCTCATGCTCAACAACTTCCTCCTCACCTCCAGCCTCACTCTCCCCACCTCCAGCTTTGCTCTATTCCCCTCCACTCCTGACACTCCCTCACAGCCTCAAAAGTCCCTCCCCAGCTTTTTTGTAGCCCCCTTCAGATGCTGGAAGGCCACAAGAAGGTCCCCTGGGAGCCTCCTCTTCTGCAGCCTGCACAGCCCCAACTCTTTCAGTCTGTGCTCACAGCAGAGCTGCTGCAGCCCTCTCAGCATCCTCCTGGCCCTGCTCTGGACACACTCCAGCATCTCCACAGCCCTCTTGTCCCAGGGGCTCCAGAACTGGATGCAGTACTCCAGGTGGGGTCTCAGCAAAGCACAGCAGAGGGGGAGAATCACCTCCCTGGCCCTGCTGGCCACACTTCTGCTGCTGCAGCCCAGGCTCTGTTTTTGCCCTGGAGGGAATTCAAGCACTAAGTTAGTGAAGGGCACCAGGAAGTGAAGCAGGAGATCAGGTACTGGATGCTGATGCCCTGACTCCTAGTTTAATGTGTCATTGCTGTGATGATGCCTGTTAGCTGACAAAAAGAGAGTTAATAACAATAAATCAGGGCTTTGTGCAGAGGCCTTTGAGAGCTGTGGCTTGGCTGCAGTTGTGCAACACAGACAATCTTATCTCAAAGGTTCCTGCTAGCCCCAAAGCCTTGGAAACTGTTAACTATCTCCAGTTCCTCTGTGATTGGGACTAAGCTGTTTTGTCTCCATATAATCCCTCCACAGAAGGCTGTCGTGGGTTGTGCATGGGTGTCTGTGTCTATCCCATGTCTCAGCTGCACTGCATTCCCACCAGACATCCTGCAAATCACACAGCCTTAGGGGCTGGAAGGCACCTCCAGAGATCATCCAGTCCAAGTCCCCCACCAGAGCAGCATCCCCTGGGGTAGCTCACACAGGAATGCATCCAGGTGGGTTTGGAAAGTCTGCAGAGAAGGAGACTGCACAACCTCTCTGGGCAGCCTGCTCCAGGGCTCTGGCACCCTCACACCAAAGAAGTTTCTCCTCCTGTTGAGCTGAAACCTTCTCTGTTCCAGTTCGCATCCATTGCTCCTTGGATGATTGCTGTGCAGCACCCAAAAGAGCTTGGCCCCCTCCACCTGACCCCCACCCCTCAGCTATTGGTACACATTGCTCAGATCTCNACACAATATCCCAGGTGTGGTCTCAGCAGGGCAGAGTAGAGGGTGAGAATAACCTCCCCAGCCCTGCTGGCCACACTTTTCCTGATGCCCCCTAGGGTGCCCTTGGCTCTCTTGGCCACAAGGGCACATTGCTGCCCATGCAGCACTTGCTGCCCAGCAGCACTCCAAGGGCTTTCTCCAGGGAGCTGCTTTCCAGCAGGGCAGCCCCAACCTGTCCTGGAGCCTGTTGTTATTCCTCCCCAGGTGCAGGACCCTGCACTTGTCCTGACTGAACTTCCTGTGGTTAGCCTTTGTGCAGCACTCAGCCTGGCCAGCTCTCAGGTAGCTGCATAGCCTGGCAGGCTCATCTAGAAGCAGACATGGCAGGGAGGAATCAGAAAGAGACATTAGAAATTATCTTCTCCTCTGGAGACCTCCCAAACCCACCTGGATGCATTCCTGTGCAGACTACCCTAGGGTGACCCTGCTTTGCTAGGGCGGGGGGTTGGACTGGATGATCTCTGCAGGTGCCTTCCAACCTCTAACACTCTGTGATTTTCTGGTCTCAGATCAGCTTGCAGGCTTTACAGGCACCAAAGGCAACCAAGAGGCACAGCTCTGCAGGGCTCTGTCACGTCTGGTGTTTGCAGAGCTCTCCAGGTTTCACAAAGCAGGGTTGAGATGCACCTTCCATACTGCACATCCTTCCTCCCCCAGAGATGGGATTAGCACACTGTTCATTTTTTGGCATCACTGGAGCATGATAGCAGGGTCTGGCAGTGGATGAGACAGCCTCTGAGGTTCAAGTCAAGGCTCAGTCCAATTAGTCATTCAGAAGGCAGATATGGAGCTGGTTTATGTTCTTCACCTCAGATATCACTTCCAGCTAGCCTGAGACAGCTCTTCTGCAGCCAGAGCTTTGCCTCCCTTGGGTCACATCCAACTGTCTGTTGGGCTTTATATCATGCTGAGGGGCAGTCATCTCCTGGTATCTGTTTGGGTTCATGACAAGGACCATGCTTCTAGGGGGATGGGTGGCTCACTTCTCCAGTGTCCTAACACTGCTTACTCCACTGCTCCGAGATGAGCACAGTTCAACGAACCATAGAATCATAGAGCCACAGAAGCAGAGAATGACAGAATCACAGAGCCATAGAACCATAGAATCATAGAGCCACAGAAGCAGAGAATGACAGAATCACAGAGCCATAGAACCATAGAATCATAGAGCCACAGAAGCATACAATCATAGATCCATAGAAACACAGAATCATAGAATCACAGAGCCATAGAACCATAGAATCATAGAACCACAGAACCATACAATTGTAGACCCATAGAAACATAGAACCACAGAATCATAGAATCACAGAATCAACCAATCTCTCTGGGCAGCCTGCTCCAGGGCTCTGTCACCCTCACAGTCAAAAAGTTTTTCCTTATCATAGCATCATAGAACCAAGCAGGTTGGAAGAGACCTCCAAGCTCAGCCAGCCCAACCTAGCACCCAGCCCTGCCCAACCAACAAGACCATGGCACTAAGTGCCCCAGCCAGGCTTGGCTTCAACACCTCCAGGCACAGAGACTCCACCACCTCCCTGGGCAGCCCATTCCAATGCCAATCACTCTCTCTGACAACAACTTCCTCCTAACATCCAGCCTGGACCTGCCCTGGCACAGCTTCAGACTCTGTCCCCTTCTGTTGCTGCTTGCCTGGCAGCAGAGCCCAACCCCACCTGGCTACAGCCTCCCTTCAGGCAGCTGCAGACAGCAATGAGCTCTGCCCTGAGCCTCCTCTTCTGCAGGCTGCACACCCCCAGCTCCCTCAGCCTCTCCTCACAGGGCTCTGCTCCAGGCCCCTCCCCAGCCTTGCTGCCCTTCTCTCAACACCTTCCAGCACCTCAACATCTCTCTGCAATTCAGGAGCCCACAACTGGACACAGCACTCCAGGTGTGGCCTGAGCAGTGCTGAGCACAGGGGCAGAAGAACCTCCCTTGTCCTGCTGCCCACACTGCTCCTGAGCCAGCCCAGGATGCCATTGGCTCTGCTGCCCACCTGGGCACACTGCTGCCTCAGCTTCAGCTCCTCTCTACCAGCACCCCCAGGGCCCTCTCTGTCTGCCTGCTCTCAGCCACTCTGTCCCCAGCCTGTAGTGCTGCTTGGGCTTGTTGTGGACAAAGAGTAGCTCTGGTGCAGAAAAGACGTTCCCAGCCCCTGAGGGTGACTTGAATTGTGTGTTTCAAGGTGAACCAAGTCAAGCTTTGTGTTGATGTAGCAGTTCCTGCAGTGAACGAAGTTCACTGCTCCAACAATGAACTGCAAGTGAGACATCCATATCAGCCACTGCAGAGGGGATGGGAATGATTAATAGCCTTGGATCCCTGGATGTGTGCTCCTGGCCAAACCCCTCATTTACTTCCTTTTTCCTTTGTCTGCTTTTGGTAGAAGAAGCATAGCAAGAAATGAAGCTGTCAAGATACCTCGAATGAGTTTTCCAGCTCCATTTAGGTGAGGAGGGTTCCTATGAGGAGCAGATTGGGAGGCAGCTTTCTCACCCCATGTCCTCCTTGTTAGCTGTCTGTTTACAGGGTGCTTATCACCACAAGTGCTCTTGTTTTCAGCTCTTACTCACTCTCTGCAAAGGGGAGTGGGCTGACTATGTGCTGGTGTCTCCTGACAAGCTGCTCCCAGCTGTTCCACATAGGATGGACCAAAAAAAGAGTTTTGGATGGCTGCATTGATGGAGCAGGTCCAGAGGAGGGCCTTAAAAATGATTAGGGGGGTGGAACACCTCTACTATGAGGACAGGCTGGGAGACCTGGGGGTGCTCAGCCTGCAGGACAGAAGGCTCTAGAGAGACCGAATAGAGACCAAAAGGAGGCTACAAGAAGGCTGCAGAGAGACTGCAAAGGCCTGCAGGGACAGGGTGAGGTCAGTGCCTTCAAACTAGAACCATAGAATCAGTCAGGGTTAGAAGGGACCACAGGGATCAGCCAGTGCCAACCCCCCTGCCATGCCCAGGGACACCCTACCCTAGAGCAGGCTGCACACAGCCTCAGCCAGCCTGGCCTTAAACACCTCCAGCCATGGGGCCTCAACCACCTCCCTGGGCAACCCAGTCCAGCCTCTCACCACTCTCATGCTCAACAACTTCCCCCTCCCCTCCAGCCTCCCTCTCCCCACCTCCAGCTTTGCTCCGTTCCCCCACTCCTGCCACTGCCTGACAGCCTCAAGAGTCCCTGCCCTTCCTCGGGTAGAGCAGAGCAGATTGAGATTGGATGTTAGGAACAAGTTCTGCACCAGGAGGGTGGTGGAACACTGCCACAGGTTGCCCAGGGAGGTGGTTGAGGCTCCATCCCTGGAGATACTCAAGGTGAGGCTCAAGAGGGCTCTGGGCAACCTGCTGTAGTTGAGGATGTCCTTGCTGACCACAGAGGAGCTTGGAGTAGCTGACCTCTGGGGGTCCCTTCTGGCCCAGCTCAGTCTGTGACTCTATGCTTGCTTGGGATTATTTTTGTGGGTTTGCTTGTTTGTTTTTCTGAGGCTTTCCAGAAGCCTTCAGGTTTAGAAGGGCTAAAATGAGATACCATTTTTGTTTTGATCCCACCTAGCAGGAAGAGAGTTTCCTTGGTCTGTAAGTCAGGATGTGGTAGGAGGTCCTTAACCACTGGAACAACCCACACAAAGTCTTTATTTCCACCCTTAGGGATGGTTATAGCTGAGCTTTCCCTAAGGGTGCAATTCAGGGATTATCAAGCTGCCAGCCTGCCCCTAAGAGTTCCTTTGTGATCTGCCCAGAGGTCTGTGGCTTGTAGCAGCCACAAAAGGTTGAGATTTCTTCTGATGCATGTGAAGAAAAGGCAGATCAAGTCCTGAGGAGGGCACAGAAGAATGGCACAGTGGTGCTGTGCCTCCACTTTGGTCCACCACGCTTGTGGAATTGCCCAGGGCCCAGTACCTGCCCAGCTGCTCGCCCAGCCAGAGGCTGCCGGTAGAGAAGAACCTGCTGGAGAAGAAATCCCTGAAGTGATCAGTGCTGAGCACTGCCAGAGGCAGCAGAATGCACTAAAGGCACTGACAGGTAGCATTTGAAGTGGGATCTGTATTAACTGCAAGAGACTGCCACAGTCTTGGATTGGATCTATCCAGTTCCCCCTCCAGTTCTGGAGCCCCTGGGACAAGAGGGCTGTGGAGATGCTGGAGAGTGTCCAGAGCAGGGCCAGGAGGATGCTGAGAGGGCTGCAGCAGCTCTGCTGTGAGCACAGACTGAAAGAGTTGGGGCTGTGCAGGCTGCAGAAGAGGAGGCTCCCAGGTGACCTTCTTGTGGCCTTCCAGCATCTGAAGGGGGCTACAAAAAATCTGGGGAGGGACTTTTGAGGCTGTGAGGGAATGGCAGGAGGGGGGGGAATGGAGCAAAGCTGGAGGGGGGGAGAGGGAGGCTGGAGGTGAGGAGGAAGTTGTTGAGCATGAGAGTGGTGAGAGGCTGGACTGGGTTGCCCAGGGAGGTGGTTGAGGCCCCATGGCTGGAGGTGTTTAAGGCCAGGCTGGCTGAGGCTGTGTGCAGCCTGCTCTAGGGTAGGGTGTCCCTGGGCATGGCAGGGGGGTTGGAACTGGCTGCTCCTTGTGGTCCCTTCCAACCCTGACTGATTCTATGGTTCTATAATGATAGAATCATGGAATCATAGAACAGTTTTGGTTTAAAAATACTTTTAAGGTCATTGAGTCCAATCCTCAACCCAGCACTATCAGGCGCACATCCCTCAGCGTCGCATCTTCATGGCTTCCAAATCCCTGCAGGGATGGTGACTCTGCCACTCTCCTGGGGAGCCTGTTCCAGTGCCTGACAACCCTTTTAGTGAGGACATTCTCCCTAATAGCTGAACCTCCTCTGGCCCAACTTTAGGTCCACTGCAAAGGCAGCCCATTCCAGTGCCATCACTCTCTCTGGCAAGAACTTCCTCCTGACATCCAGCCTAGACCTCCCCTGGCAGAGAGAGTGATTGGCATTGGAATGGGCTGCCCAGGGAGGTGGTGGAGTCTGTGTGCCTGGAGGTGTGGAATCCAAGCCTGGCTGGGGCACTTAGTGCCATGGTCTGGTTGGTTGGGCAGGGCTGGGTGCTAGGTTGGGCTGGATGAGCTTGGAGCTCTCTTCCACCTGCTTGATTCTGTGATTCTCTGATTCTCTGATATGATTCATCCAAATGTTGGCAGGAAGAGCTCTTCTCAATGAAAGTCAGACAGGCCAGGGCAGATTTTCATCTCTGTTAGAGAGGAGCAAAGTCCCAGCCCCAGCTAAGCAAGAGCCCCAAGATGTGGGACAGTGTGGTGGTTTGGCATGGAGCACAGGAAGGAGTTTGGTGCCAGTTTCCCAAGTTTTGGTCCCAAGCCTTGCTGCCTGCAACTCTCCAGCACATCTCTGCTGTTCTGCAAGTAATTAAAGCCAATTCTACGCTAAACTAAAAGCAGGAGTGGCTGAAGACTGAGGACCCAGCCAGGAAATGCCTATTCATTGACCTTCCAAGTCACTTGCATGTCAAGCCTAGAGCAGACAGTGCAAGTAATTCTGCCTCAGCCCTTCTTGCTCTGTGTCATCGCTGGTCCTTGTCCTTTGGGTCGAAGCTAATATTCATCTCTACCACCCAGGAGACTGCTGCTTGTTTATCTCTTGAAATATCCTCCCTTTTATCCCTCCTGATGGTTTAATGTCTCATTGCCTCCTGGCTTCTCTGCATTTCTGATTCAAACTTTCTCTGTATGAGGCCTCTCCACCATGGAAGAGCTCGGGGCAAGGCGGCTGCCACCTCATCGGCTTTCACGTCTAGAAGCACTGAGTAATGCTTCAGCTGATGCCTTTGGTGGGTTTCCATGCTCTGCCCCAGCATTTGGATCACTGCTGTGGGATTTGCAGCCTACAAAGCTCTCCACATATTGATCCCATTAGGACTTCATCCGTGGCTGATGCCATCTCTGGAGACATTTCTCCTCCCAGCCGCCCATGTCACCGATTCTCTTAGCGCACCCTCAGCTTACCCAGGGCAAGTGGCTGGGATTGACATCACAGCCTCCAGACCTTGTGTGGGAACAGGCTACTGTCTGTCCTCTGGGATCTCCCCCAGCCCCACCCTTGCTCCTTTTATATCCTACAGTCATCCCTGGAGCTGCCAAATGATCCTATTTTTCTGTGGTTTGGGAACGTTAGTGGCGGCTCCCCAGAAATACTCACCATGGGGTGGGGGGGCGAAAGTTGCCTTTAGGCCTAAAACCTCCTCCTGCCACTGACTCTGCAGGCCCTCACATTGAGCAAAATCTTCAAGGCAAGAGAAGACCCCATCTTACACCCAGAGAGCCTCCTTACTCAGACCAATACTCCTCACTCAGGGCAAGAATACGGATTACTTGGGCAAGAATTCTCCTTACTCAGGGCAAGAATACTCCTTACCTGGGACAAGAACACTCCTTACTCAGGACAGGAGTACTCCTTACCTGGGGCAAGAACACTCCTTACTCAGGACAGGAGTACTCCTTACCTGGGACAAGAACACTCCTTACTCAGGACAGGAGTACTCCTTACTTGGGGCAAGAATACTGCTTACTTGGGGCAAGAACACTCCTTCTCAGGACAGGAGTACTCCTTACTTGGGGCAAGAATACTCCTTACTCAGGTCAGGAGTACTCCTTACCCAGGACAAGAACACTCTCTCTGCCAACAACTTCCTCCTAACATCCAGTCTAGACCTCTCCTGGCACAGCTTGAGTCTGCTTCATGCTTGGGAGACTCCCAGTTTACAATCTCACTTGCCCAAAATTCTGGCTCTGGGCACTCAGAACACCTTTTGCCTTCTCTTGGGCACAAACCTCCTCATGAATGCTGCTCCTGATGTTCTCCCTGCTCCTCATCCTAGCTCTGGGCACTCAGAGCACCTTTTGCTTTCTCTTGGGTGCAAACCTCCTCACAAATGCTGCTCCTGATGTTCTCCCTGCTCCCCATCCTTGCTCTCCAACTTGGCATTTTCCATCTGTGCTATTTCAGCCACTTTGCTCTGTGTCTGTCCAGCCGGGTGGGGCTAAGCTATAAAAGGGACCTGACATCTTCCCTCGTCTCTTGGCACAGAGCCTTGAGCTGTACACAGCTCAGCTAAACCATTCCAGGCATTCCTTCCCCTCCCTTGGACAACGTAATCCATTACAAAGGTTTTGTGGGGCTGGTTTTTTTTCACCATGCCTCCCCCGAGACAGAGAGGTCTCCTCTTTGCAGCTGCCCCGACACAGAGGTCTTGGGATGAGCTTATCTCAAGCATCTTGTGTGCAGGAAGATTCCACGGGCAGCAGCAAATGATAAAGAGCTCTCTGAAGAGTGTGCAACGTGGGAGCAGCCCAGAACATGATCTGTGCTCCTAGAGAGACATCTCAGCTCTGCTCCTCCTCCTGCTGCCATCGCCCAGCTGCAAGTCAGGTTCAAACCCTGGAGCTGGGATCAGCTCCTCAGCACTTGGCGAGACCTGCTGGAGTTGCTGCTCCATGGATCACAATCCAGCTGCCTTCTCCACCACTGCTCCTGATTATAGAATCATAGAATCAGCCAGGTTGGGAGAGACCTCCAAGCTTGTCCAGTCCAACCTAGCACCCAGCCCTGGCCAAGCAACCAGAGCATGGCACTCTCTTGTACTTCCCACCCAAAACACACCATTTAGCTGCTGAAGGAAAGGGCTGACACCAAAGTCAAGCAGCCTGAGGTCAGACTAGAAAGAGTTTAAACGTTTTACAGTAGGGACATGTTCAGAAGTAGCTTCAGGATGAGGATCTGATCTTTGCACTGATGGCTTCTGATTCTTTGCTTGCAAACTTAAGCTTCTTCTAGGTATAAGAATATGAATCACAGAATCAAGCAGGTTGGAAGAGACCTCCAAGCTCATAGAGCCCAACCTAGCACCCAGCCCTGCCCAATCAACCAGACCATGGCACTAAGTGCCCCAGCCAGGCTTGGCTTCAACACCTCCAGCCACAGCCACTCCACCACCTCCCTGGGCAGCCCATTCCAATGCCAATCACTCTCTCTGACAACAACTTCCTCCTAACATCCAGCCTAGACCTCCCCTGGCACAGCTCCAGGCTGTGTCCCCTTGTTTTCTTGCTGCTTGCCTGGCAGCAGAGCCCAACCCCACCTGGCTACAGCATCCCTGCAGGCAGCTGCAGACAGCAATGAGCTCTGCCCTGAGCCTCCTCTTCTGCAGGCTGCACACCCCCAGCTCCCTCAGCCTCTCCTCACAGGGCTCTGCTCCAGGCCCCTCCCCAGCCTTGCTGCCCTTCTCTCAACACCTTCCAGCACCTCAACATCTCTCTGCAATTCAGGAGCCCACAACTGGACACAGCACTCAAGCTGTGGCCTGAGCAGTGCTGAGCACAGGGCCAGAAGAACCTCCCTTGTCCTGCTGCCCACACTGCTCCTGAGCCAGCCCAGGATGCAAAAGAGGAACACTGGCTCGAGGTGAAGGGGCATTGCCTTTCTCCAAAAGGGCTTCTAAGCAGAGAAAGGATTTCTTGGAAGAGCCTCACCATTGTGCTTTGAACGTGCTGGATGGTCCCCAGAGGATGCTGTGGAGGAAATGGCTTTTCTTTAGCACAGTTAGAACTGTGACCACACAATGTGGGCTGTGGGTGATGCCCTCTTCAGGGAAAGGGCTTTGGGAGTCTCAAGGAGAAGCTGGGGCCAGGAAGGAATATTTCATTTGCTTTCTGATCATCTGCTCGGGGCCTCTGGGAGCACATCCTGTTTGAGGAGTCCATTCTTAGTCAGCAAAGCAGTTAAATTCCATTTGAATTGCAGGGGATCTGACATGTGCCTCCCTGCTTTGCTCACTCTGAAGTGCTGAGCACATCCTTGGTGTTTCAGTGACTCCAGTAAGAATAATCTTCTCAGGAGGGGGTTGCTTAAGTGGTGACTAATTGCACACATACCAATGCCGATGCTTGCTCCTATCATCTTGAGCCAGATGTGGCTGTCATATGCCTCGCTGCCGGCTCTCTGTTTCTTGTATTAATGGGCCAGCTGAGCTCTATGAAGTACTCAAAAGGTGAATTAAGAATTCCAGCTTTCTTGTCTGAGGACAGCAGCAGGACAGATTTGTCACACTGATTCCTGAAAACCTCAAATTTCCTATTCACAGCAATGCTCTGTGTCAGCTGCAAACCTGCTTGCTGGTGCAGAGCAAGAAAAGGTGAGCTGCTAGGACACTCACCATGTGCCTTCCTCCAGTGTCTGTGTTCCATAGAATCATAGAATCCAGCAGGCTGGAAGAGAGCTCCAAGCTCACCCAGCACAACCTAGCACCCAGCCCTGCCCAACCAACCAGACCATGGCACTAAGTGCCCCAGCCAGGCTTGGCTTCAACCCCTCCAGCCACAGCCACTCCACCACCTCCCTGGGCAGCCCATTCCAATGCCAATCACTCTCTCTGCCAACAACTTCCTCCTAACATCCAGCCTAGAACTTCAGTGCCACAGCTTGAGGCTGTGTCCTCTTCTTCTGTTGCTGCTTGCCAGGCAGCAGAGCCCAACCCCACCTGGCTAGACCTGGAAGGTCTAGGCTAAAGAAAAAGGAATTATGTGTTCAAGAAAAGATTGGATGAGGCACTTGGTGCCATGGTCTAGATGACTGGATAGGGCTGGGTGCTAGGCTGGACTGCATGAGCCTGGAGGTCTCTTCCAAACTGGTTGATTCTATGATTCTATGTTTCTACCCTCATTCTTCTTCTGGGAATTGTTGCGTCAAGCACAAGAGGGTAGAAGAGAAGGGAAAAGAAGAGGAGGGGAGAAGAGAAGAAAAGAGAAGAGAAGAGAAGAGAAGAGAAGAGAAGAGAAGAGAAGAGAAGAGAAGAGAAGAGAAGAGAAGAGAAGAGAAGAGAAGAGAAGAGAAGAGAAGAGGTCCTTCTCATCCATCCTTTGCAGATGAGCAGGCCATCAACAGGTGCACAGCCCTGTCCTGAAGGCACTTAGCACACAGAGCATGGCTCCCAATGCACAGTGGTGAGCACCATGCACCTCCCTCTGAGATCCCCCCAGGGGCCCAAAACTGCAGCAAAAAGCATGAAGCCCTCAGAGCCCATTAAAGGAAAAGTTTTCTCTTAAGCTTATAAAGGGAATGAGGTCAGGATGACCTGAAAGCTTGGAAGATAGCATCATCTTCCCACTTCATCCTCTTCATCTCCAAACTTTCTCAGGGATTTTCCCACATCAGCTGGAGGTCACTTTGCATTTTTTTTCTGTGCAATTTTTCTCTTTGATGTGGCCTCTCCTGACCATCCTCACAAGTCTGGTGGTGGTCTGCTCCTGTGCTCAGCACTGCTCAGGCCACACCTGGAGTGCTGTGTCCAGCTGCGGGCTCCTGAATTGCAGAGAGATGTTGAGGTGCTGGAAGGTGTTGAGAGAAGGGCAGCAAGGCTGGGGAGGGGCCTGGAGCAGAGCCCTGTGAGGAGAGGCTGAGGGAGCTGGGGGTGTGCAGCCTGCAGAAGAGGAGGCTCAGGGCAGAGCTCATTGCTGTCTGCAGCTGCCTGAAGGGAGGCTGTAGCCAGGTGGGGTTGGGCTCTGCTGCCAGGCAAGCAGCAACAGAAGAAGAGGAGAGAGTCTGAAGCTGTGTCAGGGGAGGTCTGTGGTGGATGTTAGGAGGAAGTTGTTGTCAGAGAGAGTGATTGGCATTGGAATGGGCTGCCCAGGGAGGTGGTGGAGTCTCTGTACCTGGAGGTGTTGAAGCCAAGCCTGGCTGGGGCACTTAGTGCCATGGTCTGGTTGGTTGGGCAGGGCTGGGTGCTAGGTTGGGCTGGGTGAGCTTGGAGCTCTCTTCCAACCTGCTTGATTCTATGATTCTAACATCCAGCTTAGACCTTCCTTGGCACAACTTGGGACTGTGTCCCCTTGTTCTGTTGCCGCATGCCCGGGAGAAGAGACCAGCTCCCTCCTGACAGAGCATTTCATGTTGGAAGGGACCTTTAAAAGTCACCACTCTGTGACTCTCTGAAATCAAACCCCCCTCAGCAGCAGAAGCAGGCATTGCCTTAGCAGTCCGAGCACACTGCAGATGTCTAAATGTTTTTCATGCCCTCTCCACGTATTCACCGCTTAGTAATTCTGAGCCCGAGGAGGTTACTTACATAAGTTCTGCTTTTTTTTTTCCACTCATAATCTGATCATCTTCACATTCTGGGAAAGGAGGAGTGGGGAAGGCACTGGTGCAAACAATTATTGCCTCACACGACCAAGGTTGTTTTCATTGACTCCATTACAGCACAGACGAGTCGGAAAAGACGTCGCAGTCATGACCCGGACGCCGTGCGGAGGGAAATTCCTGGGCAGTGAATGAGCACAGCAATATCTCAACAGCTTCTCTAGTCTCTTTTGGTTGGGGTTTTTTTCCCCCCACCCCATCCTCTCCTGAGCACTGCACAAGTTAATGTCCTTCGAAGATTTTTAATGAGTTGTCATTCTTTTAGCCTGAAGCCAGCACTTCACAGGTGGCTCTTGTCCCTCTGCGCCGCAATGGCTACTACTGACGTTGCCTTTCTGGTGTCATTGAATCACAGAATCCTTCAGGTTGGAAAAGAGCTTTCAGGTCACAGAGTCACAGAATCTTAGAGGTTGAAAGGGACCTCCAGAAAGCATCCAGTCCAACCCCCTTGCCAGAGCAGCAGACCCTAGAGTAGTCACAGTATCACAGTATCACAGTATCACCAAGGTTGGAAGAGATCTCACAGATCATCAAGTCCAACCCTTCACCACAGAGCTCAAGGCTAGACCATGGCACCAAGTGCCACGTCCAATCCTGCCTTGAACAGCTCCAGGGACGGCGACTCCACCACCTCCCTGGGCAGCCCATTCCAGTGTCCAATGACTCTCTCAGTGAAGAACTTTCTCCTCACCTCAAGCCTAAATTTCCCCTGGCATAGCTTGAGTCCACACAGGAATGCGTCCAGGTGGGGTTGGAAAGTCTGCAGAGAAGGAGACTGCACAACCTAAC